>JAMPIV010019087.1:0-207176 GCA_024509875.1 Oreohelix idahoensis | reverse complement strand
TGTGGGTTGTGGTTTGTGGGGTGGTTGGGGGTTGGTTGGGGGTGTGTTTGGGGTGTTTGGGGGGTGGGGTGGTGGGGTTGGGCGGGGGGGGGGTGGGGGGGTTTGGGGGGTGTGTGGGGTGGGTTTATTTGTATTTGATGGGGGGGGGTGGGGGTGTTGTGGGGGGTGGGGGGGGGGGGGTGGGTGGGGGGGGGGCGGGGGGGTTGGTGGTTGTATGGTTTCAGTAAGGGTGGTGTTTTTGTTTAGGTTATTTGAATTACTATTTTTTGCTATCATATAAACATTTTACCCCAACAAGGGATATTATGGGTATTAGATAAATAAGAGAGGATAAGGGGGAATGGTGTTTATTAGATGGGAAGGGGTGAATGGGGTAGATAGGTTGGGGATGTGTTGGTAATGGGGAGTTTGTAGGGGGGGATGAAATTTGTTGGAATGAGAGTGTTGGGAGAGTTTTGAATGGGGGGATGTGTTAGGGTGTTGGGGGGTGATAAGGTATGTGGGGGGGGATGGAAGTTTGGGGGAAAGGTTGTATTTAGAGGATGGAGGGGATGTTAGTTATTTTGTGAAGGAGGTTGATGGATGTTGTGTAAGGTGAAGGAGGAGATGGGGTGATTTTTAGTGATGTTTTGAGGAAAATATTGAAAGGTGTTTTAGTTTTGATTTAGTCGTAACTCATGTCCCTTTGTAATCTTTCTCTTTCTGCAGCTAGGCTATTTTTCTTTCTCTTCTTTCTGCACTAATTTCTTCTCTTCCCTTTCTGCAGCTAATTTCTTCTCTTCTCTTTCTGCAGCTAATTTCTTCTCTTCTCTTTCTGCAGCTAATTTCTTCTCTTCTCTTCCTGCAGCCTGTCTTCTTTCCTCGGCTTCCAATGCTTTAGCCTCTTGTCAGCCTCAATCTGCAACCTCTTAATTTCCTTTTCAGCCTCTAATTTTCTTTCGGCCTCTTTTTCTAATCTTCTTTCTTCCCGTTCAATATATTTGTCACATTCCGCAGTGACATAAGAAATCATAATTTGCCCGTCCATTCCTAACTCTTTCGCAGTCTGTACAGCAGCAGATCGAAATTTTGCCAGGTCGGCCATTGTCTAACAGATAAATGTCTAAAATATGTAACTAAACAATTTTATCTATGACTAATTAACTTAGGACAACACAGGCACTGTGAGCTCAACCTTATTTATTTTCACCCAAGGATACCTTTTAATTCTTATATTCCCTGAAGTGAATTACCCCCAATATTTTTAATAGGGAAAGATTCAAAATCCCAAGAGCGAGACCCCAATATATGTGGTGAAGTGGGATGTTATAAATATTTATAGGGGACTTAGTGTACTGACTGAGATCAGCTGTGAAGGTATCTATATCTAATAAGAGTAGTGTATTATAGATAACCTTACTTGCTGCCACATATGTATACCTCAGTCAGAATTATTCTGGAATAGTGTGATGACTACGTTATATGTCTAGGGTATGTGTATGATGAAGTGTAAGTCATAACAACAACAGACAGATAAACAATTTAATTTATTCCACCACACTTGACAACACTATGACACTCACATACTTAAAACACTCTACGAGGATATCTTAAAGGAGTCACTGATAACTTTTCAAATAACAATATGTATTCAGTGCTGTCATGAATGTATATGTGTCCTGATTCAAATACAAAGGGAACCAGGAATCACAATCAATTTTAATTACAAGTTATATGTACAGAATTTATTAATATGATTCTTGTAGTGACAAATATTATTAATAGTATCCTATGTGTGTCAGTTGTGTAGTAGTAATATGAGGTAATACTGGTTTTGTTTTGTTCAAGCTCTGTTGGTATTGGT
The DNA here is from genome assembly GCA_024509875.1 of Oreohelix idahoensis. Lineage (NCBI taxonomy): Eukaryota > Metazoa > Mollusca > Gastropoda > Stylommatophora > Oreohelicidae > Oreohelix > Oreohelix idahoensis. The sequence goes on along the minus strand of JAMPIV010019087.1, from coordinate 205,333 downwards.
CATCATGACTTCAATAGTTTGTCTTTGTTGGAACTAGTATTGGAGATGTTCTCAGTTCCTGGCATTAAAACAATTAAATTCCCCTCTTAATTTTAGTTTACAATGTCATTTTAAGATGGGGTTATATAATGTTGAGCTCCATGGCCACACTCTCTTATCTTTCGTGATGACTGCAGTAAAAGACTCCTCTGCTCGATTACTTTAATGAGTTCTGGAGCCACCCCACTGGTTGCTATATGGACCAAGGAGTATGCTGTCCACCTCTGGCTTCAGCAAAGCTCTGACCAGGTGCTGCTCAATAACTTTAAGACCACGGTCCCTGAAACAAGAAGGTTGTACCTTCTACGTCAGAACTAATTTACACTCTATTTCTACACTGAGCACAATACATCACAAACATTGAGTTCAGAGCGTTAGGCCAACTGTCAGCTTCATCTGAAATACTTTATACCAGTATTTCCCTCCCTAATGGTTACCACGCCTCTGCAATTCCAGCATTATTTCTGTCTAGTCAATAATCTAGGTGTCAGTGTACTGTTTGGCCATTCCATGCAGTTTTTACTTTCCTCCGACACCTTCTGTTCAGGCTGGAGCTCTATAGGCTTTACATCATGTTCGCTACTGAACTACACATATATACAGACATAAATTATCAATTTACATTCAATTTTCATTAAAAGATATTGAATATTTCAAGCTTACCACAATTCATAGAAATAATAAACAGTTTCGTTGACTGGCAATGAATATAGCACAACTCCGATCTGCCGATGTCCCAGGCTTTATTTTATAAAAAATATACACTGGTGCTCAACGCACTGCTTCTTAGTAGGTTTATTACAAGATGTGGCAATGAACAGACGCTCTGAATTGAGTATATTCGCAGCTCTACCCAATCAAACCATGTCTACACATCTTTTCAAAAAAATACTCCTTTTCACGTTTCCCCTGACAACACAAGATAGTATTTATAGCCCGACCAATCGTGTTTAGTCTTATATTTGTTGCGCTCCAATCAAATAGGAGTTAACATGGTAGGCTATTTCCGTAACGTAATGTTTTTTCAAACACGTTATAAAAAAAATTTTATGAGCAGAAATGATTTCATGCTGTCAGGCACCCCCACTATTTTATTTTGGCCATAACTTGGTAATTCCTAGACTATTTGCGTAACGTTTTACATATTCTTTGTCAGCAAACCCTAAGGAACCCAAATATACGAATTTAATGGAGCCAATATGCATTTTCTTCTAGGATAGTCGTGCGGTTACTACCTTCTCAATTCCAAACTTGAGGGTGTCTGGGTACTGTCATGTTTTCAAACGTAAACCAGTATATTGTCATAATTCCCAATAAGCGTTTTTCAGGATTTTAAAACCTAACTCTGGTATGGGTATTGAATTTTATCACTGTCGATTTGAAATAAAGTTAGTGCATGTGGCCTTACACGCGTGATGGCAGCAATTGTATATCGCGCGACGCGTGTTTAGTATTGCATGCTTCCTGCCTTCATTCGCCCCTCTCTCTCTCCTGCTTTATCTGTCTTTTAGTTACGCCGTGTATGGAATGAATGAAATATTAAATCTAGGTCATAGATCAGCTTGCGTATCTCAAGGTTTTTCCAAGAAATACAGTACACGTTTCATTGAAGAAAGCGTGCAGCGACACAGTAGGCTTTTACTATCAACGTGAAAGCGTTACAATTTGCCGACGAAGTAGAAAACAAGGGGGATTTCGAGTACAGTCATTGTGACAGCACGGTTCTTTACCATTCTTCTTTCCTTTTATTAAATTTATTTGTTAGGCTTTGCATTTACGTTTTAATTTATATATGGGGATTAGAATAATTCACGACATTTTCCTTAGGATAGATCAGAGTATCAAAGTCTGTTCATACCATTAAAGAGAAATCTTAGACTATAGCATATGTATCCGTGACTCTTTGGGGCTATCACTTTTCTTCTAACAGGACTGTGGGAAAAGATCATACCAATGGGTCTATCATTCTTGTAGCAATTCATTGACTTTATGACTATTTGTATATGCTTGATGTAATTTTATGTGTTGTGATGGACTTTTATTATGATAATTAAAATTCACTTAAACTTAATCAGCGTGTCGGTCAGCTCGTTCCAAAATATCTATATAATCATTGTTATAGTTTTTCCACGTCTGTGCGTCTAGCTGTCGTCACTTGTGTGTGTGTGCACGTGAGTGGTATATATATATAAATATAAATAAATATATAAATATATAAATATATAAATATATAAATATATATAAATATATATATATATATATATATATATATATATATTTATATATAGTTTATTGACTGTCTGACTCCCCTAGATCTGTTGTAGAAGATAGGCTGAAAGAGAGAAGATTCTCTATTTCAGAGACAGCCTCTATAAATTTGTACCATCTCACTCGTGGAAATCTATTTCTATATTTTATCTCGCACTGTGGCTATCACTTATTCTAATCTATTCAGAAGGGACCAACCCAAGTCTTAATTCCCCTATCAAAAATCTACGACACTCCGCCCTTTTTATTTTCTTCATATGCTTTTTTTTTTGTTGCCATGCGTTTCTGTATTCTTCTGTTTTTCTTTTTTTTCCACGTCTATTTCTGTAAATATTGAAATCTCAGATAAATTTGATTGATTCCCTCACCGCTGTCACAATTAACATCGCTGTCATCATAGTCATCATCATCATAATCATCATAGCGACTGTATGTCGAGGCATGGGCCATCAAACCTCCACACAGACCTCCATCGGTGGTGTTATCAATCAGTTATGTTTGAGATCAACCAATGCAGTTTGGGGACATTGTCCATTATATTCACTCTCATTGTCCCTGTACCTCTTGTTCCTTTTGGTTTTTTGTCTCCAGTTGTTATATTCGGTTGTTCTTATGATCACGTGTTCAGTCAAGGTCATCCGCCATTGATCTTTGTAATTGCATTTCTTAGTGTATTAGTAGCTCTTCAGATGCATTCTTTGTTTATTATTTTAGCGATCCGAGTGTTTCTTAGCATTCTTTTGAGAACCCATATCTCTGCCATCCCGAGTGGCTTTCTCATTAGTATATACCGTGTCCAGGATTCACTGGTGTGCAATAACCTTGGCTCATTCTAACACTTTCGAATTAGTTTTCTTTGTTCGATGACGTAGATTTATTGATTACGGGATTTCTCATTTTGTGGGGTAATATTTTGCTTGGTATATCCTATTCCCAATTTCAGTGAGACATTTAACATGTGATGTTATCAGCATCATAAGTATTGGACTGTGTGTGCAAAAAAATCTGATTAGATCTAACATTATGCTGCATTTAGAGTGGGGTCTTTTGTCTGGAGTTAACAGGGATCCTCCGCTTAGCGTTGTTAATTCGTTCTTGAAAAATCGAGCGGTAACCGAAAAGCGCGAAACGAAAATGTATTTCCCATACAAATTAACATAAATCAAATGAAGTCGTTCCCAAGGTTTAGAAAGTTGAATCTTCTTCTTCTTCCTCTTCTTCCTCGTTCGCCCTGAAAAATACGGTGGTGGCGTTGTGTCTGTTTACGCCTAAGCTGTGATATCTGCACCTTTCGGTCGACACATCCGACTTCAGCACGGCATTTTTTAGGGACCGGGTTTGCCTTCCCATTGCGATCCGCAGTCGCTCAGCCAGACTGCACTGCTGCAGACTGTTTCCAGGACCACCACGTGGAGGTGGAGTGCGGTCTTGACCAGCTCTGGTTCGCTGGTCCTGATGCAAGCAGTACAGCTAAGGGTCGCTGACTGCATTCACTATTGCTGCATCTTGGGGTCCCTTGAAAGTTGAATCAAAAGTAAGTATAAAGTGACAAAACACAAAAACTATATAGCTACTATGATTAATTAAATATAAAGTGATACAACGCATAAACTATATAGCTACCATCATTAAATAAGTTTAAAGTGACAAAACACAAAAACTATATAACTACCGCCATTAATTAAGAATAAAGTGATACAACACAAAAACTATATAGCTACCATCATTAATTAAGTATAAAGTGATACAACACAAAAACTATATAGCTACCATCATTAATTAAGTATAAAGGGATACAACACAAAAACTATATAACTACCATCATTTATTGACTATATATAATAAGCAGACATATTGAACACAAACGGAATATTATGCATGTACTGTATTTAAAAAAAATATTTTAAAAATATTATAGGACTCTAATCCTTTCTAATCGCCGTTATTTTGGTCGCCTTTGTCCACAGTTCTCACGGCGGAGTTGTCTTCATCATCAGACGACTGGTTAGCAGAATGTTTTGTAGATGTTGAAAAAGTTGTTCTACTTCCAGATGTTGAAGGCGCGGCTGTTTGGTTAACGGGGGCAAAAGATATCGAGGAGACAACAAAAAAAAAAAAACAAAAAAAAACGTATCGAGCTTTATTTGCTTTGCCACCTTCTCTTTCTCTCTAAGAAGCCCTTTGTAGCAATTAAGATCTTTTTCTGTGTTACGGATTACCAATGAAACTGCATTGCATTAGCTTCATTATGCTAGCAATTACAATGCTTCTTGACTATCGCACCACCCTAAATGAACTTGATGAGTATTGAACATTATATTCATGCATAGCATGGATTTTAGCGTTAAGCGTAAGATCGAATTTGTAAAGCGTATAACAGTCATATGGCATTAAAAAAAAAAAAAAAAACAGCGTTATAACGAAAAAGCGCTAATGGAACAGCGTAAGACCGGGGGGATTGCTGTAATCTGAACTGTTTGGACTAGACCATTTGCTTACGCCTTTTCCTATCACTGTAGCGTCGTTTAGTTTCCAGGCGTTTCTGAAAAGACTGCTGCACCCTGAGGAATGTCGTAAGAGGCGACTAATATGAGGTTGTTCATGAGGCTGGCAACCTCATCATGTACAAAATAATAGCCACAGAAACCACTGCTACAAAATCACGTTAATGATTGGTGCAGGTTTTTTTTTTGTGTGTGTGCAAGGGAACCAACTTCAATGGTGGCTTCGTGTTCCGTAAAGAAATGATGATGATAGCAAACAATTTTTTCTATTTCATTGGCGACACTTATGGCTGTTTTGATAAACATAGGGGTTTTATATATATATCCGCAAATGCATTTTCAAGATTCGCCCTTGGCTGACCTCAGGAATTAGTAAGACGAGTTGTTATCTACAGTATAAATTACTTGCTTTGCTGACGACTGAGACACACGGTGACATGTTTTCCTTAGCTATCTACGTTTAAGTACAACTTTGGACACGTCTGTCATTGAGGCTTTCTAGAGGGCACGTGGTTTCTGATCGTAATTATACGGGAAGCTGAAGTGCGGTAGTTAAGAAGGAGTTCCTTAGCTGACAGCAAAGCTCATTGCGTTAACGCAGGCAGTAGTTTTTCTTCCATAATTATTTATTCAGTTTGCATTGATGCGTCGGGCTGTTCCCGTTTAGACTTACCTTGTTTGGCGATGAGAGACTATTGTTAACTTGGTGTTTGAAAAAAGAACGGACAACAATCGAAGGTGGACGCACCTGGACTTTGTGAATGTCATTCCCTCTTGTGTGGCTGTCAATGAGGAATACAGTGATGGTGATAGTGACTTTTATCTTCAGAGGAGCTCGTAGGCCAGGCATTTATGCAAGTATGCGTGCATATTTGTGTTGTGTATGGTTGCATATTTGTATGTATATGAGTGTGTGTGCATGAACATAAGTATGTACTCTTGTTTCTGAGTATGTGCTTATGTATTTATATATCCGAGTATACGTGCACGCGTGTGAGTGTTTATATGTGAGTGTGCATGTATGTATGTCTGCATGGAATTGTGATCGTAGCCAGCATAAACCCTAACCCACACCTACTCCCTAACCGTCCTTTGTCCCAGTTATTTATTCACCCTATACGAGAGGCTTTTCAAGGTAAAAAAAGGTAGTCTCATAGCGGATACAGTCGTATGGGAGTGAAGTGGTCGAGACTTCACTATATTCGGTCCAGCATAGAGAGGTGGGGTGGCCAGTTCCCCTCCTCGCTGCCTTTTCCTTCCCTAACTCAAGAGCAAAGTCATGTACCCGTTGATAGCTGGGTAGACTGGAGCGTGTCGACACAGTAAATCGAACCCGACACCTATGCCGCGACAGACCAGCGCTGTAACCACTCTGTCAGTTGGACGCTTTTCAAGGGCTGCTGGGAAAATTTGGTAATTAACTGCATTATCATATTCACATACTGCGTAACAGTGTTAGCGAAAAAGAAACATGTTACGTATTTGAGAGACAACACGAATGAGGTGTGAATGAGATATGAAAGATGGGAAATGGAGGGGGCGTTAGGGATGTTGTCTGAGAGTCATAGGGGCGGTGACCCGAAAAAGTTTGGGAAACATTTCTTCAGGCCGTTGGTTTTCAGCCGGTGTGTTGTGCTATACACTACTATGTCCTGTGAGGGACCACGATTTTTTTCTTTGGTACCTCATTCTTTAGCGTCCGATTGGCTAAGTGGTCAAATCGTAGGCTATTTGAAGGCAAAGTTACCGGGTTCCAGGACAGAAACATCCCAGTAGCGTTATGCTCCAGTCTACCGAGCTGTAAATGGGTACCATAGTCTGCTCTTGAGTTAGGGAGGAATGGCAGCAGTTCACCTCACCTCATAAAGCTGGAACCTAGTAAAGTGAAGTCTCTAACACTTCTTTCCCTGTGGCAGTATCTGCTTTAGGACTACCTTGACCTTTTCACCATCTTGTGACATGCTAGTTAGCGATACAGTATAATAGCCATAATGACAGTGTCGCGACTTCGCCCATGTTTAGTGAAGTGTGTTGCTGTTTCTAACAAAAATGATGACCCATGTTCTAGACGATTTGAAAGAAAGTTAATAAGGTTCTTCATACGACCACACGTTATTCAGTATTCCTAGGTTTAACACTTGTGAACCTGGGATAAATAATGATGAAATTAGGCTTTTCTAACCTAGTTAAAGAGCTGTGTAATTTGAACTAGAGGGAGATAAAAATGTACCAAAATTTTTGTTGATAACACTGGCTAACAAAAAAAAATTTTTTTTTTCTTTCTCTAACATTTCTATGTTTTTCTAGTCAATTTTAATGCGCTGTTTTTAAATCTGCAAACCGTTTTTCTCTATCAGGTCGGGATCTCGAGAAATACGCAATTGAAGTTTTTTAACAACGCATACAGTATTATAACATCATTCGTACAAGAAGTATAACAGTTATGTAGGCTTGAATTTCTTTGCAGTCGACTTTCGTCGGTGAATGGCATGTGGTACATCGCGATGAAACATCCAACAATAATCGGCAAGCATGGTCACACTCCACCGTCCTTGATAACGTGACTCCATTACGGCGATATCTTGATGGAATCGTTCTCCATTGTTATTGCTGACTTCGCCAAGGTTGTCAGGGAAAAAGTCAAGATGCGAATCGAGCAAATGGATTTTGAGGGACATGTTACAGCCCATAATTCTGTATGCATCTATGCACTGCTTAACAATATGCACATAGTCGACAGATTTGTGATTTCCCAGAAAGTTATCGACGATCGATTTGAATGCCATCCATGCGCGAAGTTCACTACCATATAACAAGTTCTCGAATTGTTTGTCTGCAATAACTTTCCTAATCTGAGGTCCTACAAAGATACCTTCCTTTATCTTTGCATCGCTAACTTGCGGAAACTTTTCTCGAAGATAAGTGAAAGCTTTGCTCATTTTATCTAATGCTTTTACGAAATTCTTCATGAGCCCCAACTTTCTCTGTCACGGTGTTAAACTGATGCTGTCTTTGTTAACTAATGGCTCGTGTATTACATTTTTATGCCCGAGCTGCATACGATCCCTGATAGGCCACACCTTTCTTGCATAATGTTCCTGTCTGTTGCGGCTGTCCCATTCACATAGGAAGCAACAAAATTTAGTATACCCAGTCTGCATGCCCGTGAGAATTGCAATGACCTTTAGGTCTCCACAAATCCGCCATTGGTAGTCATTGTACTTTATTTTTGCCAAAAGTATAGCCATATTGTCATAAGTTTCTTTCATATGAACAGAGTAGGCGACTGGAATTTTGCAATAGCAAATGTCATCATCCATCTCAAAGTATTGAACAAGTTCTCTGTGTCTATGACGAAATTTAGATATCAAAGTATTGGGCGCTAAAAGATTCCATTCTTTGAGTCGCGAACCGAGTAATTCCACTTGTCCCTTTGGTAAGAGCGAGATCACGTATTAGATCTGAAAGGTTAATTAAGTGAACACCATCATTCACCGGTATATAATCCGAGTCAGAATTAGTTTCTGAAGCAGGTAAACTATCACTTTCTGATGTTTCATTCACGTCCAACGGATATTGTTCTGGTGGAACTGGGATCGGACACGTGATTGGATCACGAGACACTGGTTTCGAAACCGATTCAATATTTGGATAAACCACAGACTTTCTAGTTTTAAAAGTGAAACCATGGATATTTGTCAAGCAGAAGTAACAATCAGTAGCGTGATTTGTCTTGTTCATGCCATATTACTGGCGCTCCAAAAGGCATCGACTTATGCTTCGGCGATTTTCGTAACCAACCTGCCAATGTATTTGCACAAAGTCGAACAAACTGCATTTGGCTTCCAAGATTTATTTGCATCATCAACTTTCGAATCGAAATAAAGTTCATATGCTTTCTTTAGTAATGGTGTAAAGTTTTTCTGGTGAACACGATCGGTAAAATATCCGCACACGTAACAGAACAGATCAGCCGAATTTCTACAACTTCTAGAAGCCATATTTCGCTCAGAATTATTTCAAAATACAGTAACTATTGGAAAAATAGCGTAACATATGTCATGCATCTTTTAGCAGTATAAAAAGTGGAATTATTTTGCATTTTATTAATTTTTAATAAGTTATGTAGTAAAAATGAAACGGAGCACATAACGGTTTCCCAAAAATATATGTATTCACAAATATCTTAAAAACCTGACGTGATAGAGATAAACGGATTTCAAATTTGAAATCAGCGCAAAAAACTGACATAAGAACACTTATTCTTATATAAGAAAGAAAAATGTTGTTTGTCAGTGTAATGAGAACGCCATTGAGAGATAGAGAAAGATAAAGGTTGACCTTTGAAATACACATTCTAGTGGTACAGGTTAGTCCAGCGATTTTCAACCGGTGTTGTGCGGAACACTGGAGGGTCCGCAGATGTGTCGCTGGAGTTTGGGGGACAAGTCGAAAAGAAGCGAGAACAAATTTGAAGAATAAAAAAACTGTGGAGGTAAATTTTAGAAGTGCTGTATATCCGATTAAAATGAAAACAATAACCGTTTAGTAAACATAAAAAAAAGTTATAGTAAAATTCCAAGAATAACAAATATGAGCTTGAATTTAAAAAAAAAATCTATTGAAATTCAGATCAATAGGCTAATTAATGTTTAAAAATAATGTTAGTTAATGAACTATTAAACACAATCTTAATACTCGTTTTTTAATGATAAAATCTCTCCTTAAAAAAAAAATGATGATGTGCCTAGACAATTTTAACAGCTTGTTCGGTGTGTTGTGAGTTGAAAAAGGTTCAAAATCGCTGAGTTAGTCACTCGGTTAAAAAAAAACAACATAATTTACAATGTAGCTGAAAGTCCAATTCGAGTATCGGCAACGAGCCGTCAGATTACAGTAGTGTGAAAAAGAAGTGCATCTCATCAGACATATCTGCTTTCTTCCGCATAGCTGTCTCCTACTTCTTCAATTCCGTTGCCAGCTGGCATGGGTGATCATATGCGTATGCAGCTTTGTGTCCTCATTGTTGCTTATCAATTCTCTTGTTGCCTTCTCAACGATGTTAAACTGTCAAGAATCTTCTCTCTTTGTTTTCCTTGGTCTCATTTTCCTCGGGTCTTGCATATTTATTTGTTTACTATTAACAGGACTCATGTTTCCTTCATTATTTATTTAAGAGTTCACCCATCCGTGACTTTAACATTCCAGTTTATTCTATGTTGTTCGTCTTTCATTATACCAGCGTTTCTCACACATTTTTTGTCTCAGGACCCCTTTACACTCTTATAAATTATTGAGAATCTCAAAGAGCTTCTTGTTTATGTGGGTTATATCTGTGGGTGTGTTACGTGTCGTTTTATGTTAATGTTAATAATGTATATATCAGGATGGTTCCTGATGGCCAACATGACTTCTAGGGTAGTAAATCTTTCTGACACTGTAACCAGCTAACACAACTCTAAATTATTAGAATCACAACTGGCGACGTGGACAAATATAGTTTATTTTGGACAGCACGCAGCTCCACACGTAATACAATAATAATCATGGCATATAATCGACAGTAGGTCCATGTCAAAACAGGCTGTTATAATCCTTCTCAATATGATTTTTATATTCTTATTAATAATCACAGAACTCCATTTTATTAAACACTTCAACACCAGGAGCTCAAAATCTACGTCCACTCTCACGTACACACACCATCCGCTCTCCCCACTTCTCTCCCACTGTGGTGAACTTCTAAATACAATATCTAAATTAGAATATAACAGTATGTGCATAAAGTCAAAGATAAGATAGTACTAAAAATTTTCGGCGAGAATCGTAGGTTGTCGCCTACACCTTCAGCTTATTATTTGCTAACGCATAAGCCGAACAAAACGGTACCCTATTTTTCAAATTCGTCCTTGACATAAACGCCCCACTTTTCCTAGTTCTAAGAAATATTTGCCTAACTGCATTTGGGGAGAGGCAAGGCTAGATAAAACACGCAAATCACGTCTCAAATTGGTTCTAACACTACAACCGACTTGCACGCTTTGCTGTAGGCGGGTTTCCCCAATACGATGAAAAAGTTAGAAAGGTGGACACTACGGTCATGGAAACATGTTTAGCTCTTATTGCGAATGACATAAGCTCTCGTATTTAGCTTGAAACTAACATAGAAAAAAAAAGATAGAATTTTGAACCAAGCCACATAGCCCCATAAAAATCGTATATTCGTGTACCTGAAGACTTGCTGACCAAGAATATGTTGTTAGTTATCTAAATAGTCCATTAAATAATCAAATATTGATAAAACAATACATAGAGATCAGAGATACTGTCAGGTCAAGTCATATCTGCTTAGATTGGATCGCATAATTTTTGGGAAAAAATTAGGTGAAAGCTAGGCTAAGATGGTACGAGGAAGGGGATTGGGTGGAATTTGAAGTGAGACGAAATATTATTGGCCGACCTCGTACTAAACATATATCACCCGAGTAACGTAGTAGAAAATTGAATTGTATTTTTGAATGACTTTGTTTACAAGTGAAATAAGGGTAATCATTGGCCAGAGTAGTTGATATTGGGGAAAAAGCATTAGTTGGGGACGCCATTTCTAACAAAATTTTGACACATAGCGATGAGATCAGGCTTGTGCAGTGAAAACCATATTTCTCTAAAGCCTGGACAGAACGGCAGATCGAAAGTGTGCCAGTCATCGTTCACTGTGTATTTCATTGAATAAATGTGGTAAGATTGACTTTATTAACATGTATTGTAAATAAAAATTGAATGTGAGATAATAATGTACGACAATAAGTAAGTAGGCCTGTAGCAAACTTAGGCAAAGCCTAGAGATTGATCCACCATGTGATAGACTGTCAGAGAGGTGTAAAACTACAAGAAAATATGTATGATTGTCACAAAGGAGCATAACACCTATCCTATTATATGGAAAGATGACAGCTGGATTTGCAGTGGCGTTGTAACTATTAGGGGAGAGGAATACTGGTGTACATTGTCACATCAAAAGATAATGGTGGCATAGGTTGATATAAAGCTATGACCCTTTTCGTTTGTTTGTAATGTACCTGTACTTAAATGTGGAATAGTATAGTATACTAGGTATAAAGAAGGATGCATAACCTTCACATTTCAGGGTCCTGGGTACTGAGGTTAATGTAGTACCAAACGCTTGAGAACTGCTCGATTCAGGACTCTATCTGTATACTTCGAGCCCATGCTAGTGGCCATTGCCTATCAAAAGGTGGAAAAGATTGTCAAGCGAGCAGAGGAAACGATCTACCTGTATTCTCCTGCGAAGTTAAGTTCTTGTTCGGCACCTGGCAGCTCAACTTAAAAGAACTAGAAAGTGATAGTGAAGAACACTGTGAATAGTTATTAATATTTCCACAAGTGACAAACGAAAACAGACATAACTTAAAGGGAGTGATTATAACCAACAACCTATGGTGTAATACCAGTATTACCTCAAAGTAGAAAAATATAACCACACACTTATATTAGAATAATAGTGTATGTATGGACAGAAGATCCACTGTTATTGGAATGTTGTAAATGATTCTTTTGATTTCACTTTTGATTGTCAGTCCTGGTTCAAAATAAATTAGAATCAGGAAAATAAATTGTACAAAATTTGGTACTTGTGTGATAATTCACCGTCGATGAAAATTTTTGAAATGTTTAGGGTAAACGGAGCATCGTACTTTTTCTTCAGTTCGGCAAATCCAATCGTAGTATCAAGGCCATGGAGTTGTCACATTTTACAAGCAACCTTATGCGACGTCACAAATCTCTTCCTCCCCCCCCCCCCCCCCCTTATGTTTTTAACATTCTGTTTGTATCCGTTATCATGTTTTTTTTAAATGAGTGTCCGATTGACAGAGTGGTTAGAGCGCTGGTCTCTTGCGACTAAGGTGCCGGGTTCGATTCACGGTATCATCGTGCTCCAGTCGTCCCAGCTGTGAATGGGTACCTGACTTTGTCCTTCAGTTAGGGAAGGAAAAGGCAGCGATGAAAGGAACTAGTCACCCCCACCTCTCGATGCTGGACCTAGTATAGTGAAGTCTCCAACACTTCACTCCCTTACGGCAGTATCTGCTATGCGACTACCTTTACCGTTTTTTCATCATCATCATCATCATGCTCCTTTGCAATCTGTAGGGCAGTGATGATAAAGATATACGACCTATTTTCATGTCTCTTTTTGAATACTTTCAACGATTTAACGTGTAGTTCTCGAAATTGTCTTGTTAAGATGATTGTCAATAAATGTTTTTTTTTTCTTTTCATTTCACATTGTGATTTGGGAGGGCAAGTTAAAAAAAAAAAAAATTGTCGTTCCTTGTGCATTCTTAGATGACACACGCATTACGACAAACCCGCCCTCAACCCCCCCCCCCCCCCCCCCCGTATTTTTATTTAAGTTTTTTATAATACCAATAAAACGGTATTGAATCAGTTTCGGGACCCAAGATGCATCAAAAGTGAGGAATGCAGTAAGCTACCCCATAGCTTGACTGCCTGCGTCAGGGTCAGCGAACCAGAGCTGACCAAGACCCTACTCCACCTCCACGTGGTGGTCGTGGAAACAGGCTGTATTACTGCAGTCTGGCTGAGGAGTAGGGATCGAAGAGGGAAGGCAAACCCGGTCCCAAAAAATGCTGTGCGGAAGTCGGATGTGTCGGCCGAAATGCGCAAATACTGCAGCTTCGCTGTAAACGGACACAACGCAACCAACGTCCTTTTCAGGACGAACGAGGAAGAAAGAAGAAGAATCAGTTCTACAAGTTAACGGTACACAGGAAACAAGGGAAGTCGCTGCCGTTGCCTTCTCTAACTCAAGATCAGAGTCAGGTACCCATTTACAGCTGGTTATACTGATGCGTGACACCTGTTCCCGTCCTCGTTGCTGTTGCCTTCTCTAACTCAAGTTCAGAGTCAGGTACCCATTTACAGCTGGTTATGGAGGGTTAGAGACTTCACCATATTAGATCAAGCATCGAGAGGTGGGGAGACCAGTTTCCTTCCTCGCTGTCTCTTCCTTCCCTAACTCAAAGTTAAGTACCCATTTATAGCTAGGTAGGCCCCACCTCTTGATGCTGGACCTAGTATGGTGAAGTCTTTAACACTCTACTACCGCAATAAGTTACCGGGTTTCGTGTTCAAAGCTAGGTAATGTCACGCATCAGTCTAACCAGCTGTAAAAGGGTACCTGACTCTGATCCTGAGTTAGAGAAGGCAACGGCAGCGAGGAAGGGAACAGGCCACCCCACCTCATAAAGCTGGGACCCAGTACATCGAAGTCTATGACACTTCACTCCCCTACGGCAGACGGTTTAAATTAACCTTACGAACGGCAGGCGTGTTTAAAAAAAAAATTCTAAACAACGGGGGAAAGGGGAGAAACATGACACTTTTTCAGTCAAGAAAAAGTACGGTTCTCGGTTTAGGTAATAAATTTCCACAATTTGATTTAAGCGGTGAATAATCACACAAGAACCCAAAATTTATTTACACAAATTTCAACCACTGTCTTAAATAAGATAGCCTTTTAAAGTGTCGTTGGTATGTTATTGTTGTAGTACTGTTGGTGGTTGTGGATAATAAACTATTTGTTTGTATATTTGTTGGTTATTGCACATTACACTCCACATTCATAACCCTAGACACTACACGAAGTCATTTATATAATAATATAGAGTAATTTTGAATGGTAGCGGAAAGGTACTCTGGAAAGTTTAAAATACTATTTGTTAAATTCAGGGACCTTCATATCTGATCTCATTTAATCCAATAATAATACATAACAACAATTCATAACATCAAAACCCACCACATATATTGGGGTCTCGCTCCTGGGGATTGAATTTCTCATAATACCAGCTATATTGGGTAGTTCACTTCTGGGATTTTAAATTCTTAAAATATTATCAATTATATTAGGAATCTCAGAAAGTATAAAACTAAAAGTATTCCTTTTGTGGAAATAAAATAGTAGTTGAGCTATCAGTGCCTGTGGTTGTTCTTGGTTACCATTAGAAATTGTTAGCCATAATTAGAAATTTGTATAGTTAGAAATTTTTTAAAGGTTGCAAAGGGAAGCAGAGAAAAAGAGACTAGCTGCAGAAAGAGAAGAAAAGAGACTGGCTATAGAAAGAGAAGAAAAGAGACAGGCTGCAGAGAGGGAAGCAGAAAAGGAGGAGAAGAGATTACAGAGGGAGCATGAGCTACGACTAAGGGAGTTAGAATTTCAAGGCCATGCTCCTGAAAATGGTGCCAGCCCCTTTGCCTCAGATGCCACTGCTAGTCAGGGAGCCTCAACCTCAGCTATGGGTTTTCATGTAGATCATTTTGTTGAGAAAGACGATGACATCGAAGGGTACTTAAGTAGATTTGATCTTTTAGCTACTAAATATGGGTTAGAGAGAGAGAGAGGTGGAGCCTCAAGTTATCCCAAGGGCTTAGGGGAACGGCTTATGAAGTTTTTGCCAAGATGAGCAGAGATGACCAAGACAATTACAACATGCTAAAGCAGGCTCTTTTATTAAGATACGAAAAGAACGGAGAATTTTATAGAAAAAAAATTTAGGAATGCCAAACTACTGTCGGGTGAGACCTATCATCAGTTCTCTGCACGGTTAGAGACCTACTTGGAGAAATGGACTGCTCTGGGGAAAACCCAAGATCTTAAGGAAATGATCCTTATTGAGCAGCTAAGAGAGTCCATGGCTCCAGACCTCAGAAAGTTTCTCATGGAACAAGGTGCAGAGAGGCTGGGTGAGTTACTAAATGTCGCTGAGAGGTATCAGGCAGCCCAGGCAGAGGTAGTTGGGAATAAAAAGAAACAGGTAGACAATTTTAAGGCACCTCAAAACTTTAATAAGTTTGACCATAGGGAACAGAATAAAGGTAAGCACCAGTTTGATAGGCCACGCAGTGACTATAAAAATAAAACCCCACAATTCAATGAAAGGAAATATGATGAAAGAAAACCTTTTAACCAGGGAAAGAGGTATTGTAAAAGTTGTCGGATGGACAACCATAACACTGAAAATTGTAGAAGGAAAACTCCAAATTTCGCTGCAATGAAAATGGGGAGAAAGGGAATAAAGGTCAACCCTACTGAACAACAGGAATCTTACCACCCCCAGTGTGTGAAGATGAAACATGCAATGGTGTCACCATAAGGTGTTTGTATGATACTGGATTAGATTATGATTCAGTTGTGAGTTCTCACCTGGTGCAGGCAGATCAATACACCACAGAAACAGTGGAGATTCAAGCTGCAACCAAGGACGTAGCGACCATGACACTTCCCGTCGCCAGGATAAATGTGAAAACTTGATATGTGGAAGGAATCATAAAAGCAGCATTGATAAATGAACCAATCTACCCTCTGATATTGGGGTGTAGATATGTCTTCTTGGGGAATCCCAAGAGACCTGTGATCATGGCAACAGTACAGACCAGATCACAATCTAAAAAGGAGGAAGATAATCAGATAAATACCCATCCAGAGGAGATGAGAAAAGCGCAGGCGGAGGATAAGACCCTCAAGCCTTGTTTTAAGAAATTGCCTAAATCTCATACACCTCCAGGCAAGGGAAATTTCTATATGAAGAACAAACTGATATATAGGAAGGCTGGAACTGGATCCAATGGTCACTGACAGCTGGTCATTCCCAATTCATATAGGACTAAAGTGTTGGAGCTAGGGCATGCGTTTCCTTTCAGTGGTCATATGGGGATCAGCGCAACAGGACAGCGTATAGCTTGTCATTATTTCTGGCCAGGAATAACTGAAGACATAAAGAGATATGTAAAATCCTGTCCAGAGTGCCAACGGGTAGCTCCAAAGCATTGGACTGCTCCAGCAACTCTAGGGGAAATGCCCATAGTGGGAACACCTTTTGAAAGAGTTGCAGTGGACATTGTGGGACCTCTCACTCGGACCAAGAGGAGGAACAGTTACATTCTGACTCTGGTGGACACTTGTTCTATGTGGGGAGAGGCGGTAGCCCTGTCATCAATCGATTCGAAGCATGTGGCAGAGGTATTACTCACATCCTTCACCAGGTTAGGCTTTCCCAACCAAATCTTGACTGATAATGGCTCTCAGTTGAAGGGGAAACTAACAGAAGAAGTATTCAGGATCTTTTAAGCCAAACACTTTCATTGTAGCCCGTACCATCCCGAAGGAAATGGCCAAGTAGAAAGATTTAACGGGACACTCATGTCAATCCTGAGAAAGTTGGCACATGAAAAACCAGATACATGGGACCAATACCTTGCCGCCGCCCTGTTTGCCTATCGGGAGGTACCCCATAGTTCAACCGGTATGACCCCGGCAACATTGCTATTTGGAAGGCCAATAAGAGGTCCACTGGAAGCCTTGTTAAGGACATGGACCGATGAAAAGGCAGAAGAAAATATTACCTCATCATATCAATATGTGAACGAGCTGACCACTCGTCTTAAAACTGGCTGGAAACTTGCCAATGAAAATTTAACACAAGCCAGGAAAAAGCATGCTGCCTATTACAATAAGAAAGCGAAGGATCGAGAATTAGCTGTGAAAGAGAAGGTGCTCCTTCTACTGCCCGGCAGCTATAATAAATTGCAAATTGGATGGCAAGGTCCATATACAGTTCTAGAGAAGGTGTCTAGAACAAATTATAAGATAGATAAGAAGGGGAAGAAGAAAATCTATCATGTGAATCTCCTGAAGAAATATATGGACAGAGAAAACCAGGAAGAGACACACCTACTGACCTTGTCTGTTGCAATGGAGATGAAAAAGGAACCACTCACCTCTCATGAATATCCGTTACACCCTTGTGAGACCGCTGCACAGGTAAAAATCAGTACGCACTTAACGAAAAATCAGAGGGAGAGAGTTCAACAGGTTCTGGATAATCATACAGATGTGTTAACGGACAGACCGGGGCATACACATTTATTAGAATATGATATGAAACTCATAGACCCAACACCAATCTGTATGAGAGCCTATTCGATCCCGTTCGCTAAGGAAAAAGCTTTGAAGGAGGAAATACATTATCTGTTGAGAGAAGGAATTATCTCGCACAGTGAATCTCCTTACAGTTCCAGTGTGGTTCTGTTGAGAAAACCCTCTGGAGAACACAGACTGTGTATAGATTACAGGAAACTGAATGCTGTCACAGAAGGTCAGGTGGATCCATTACCTGATACAAATCAGCTGTTTGCCAGGCTGAATAAAGCTAAATATTTCTCTAAAGTGGATCTGAGCAAAGGCTACTATCAGATCCCAGTAAAGCTGGAGGTTAGACCTTATTTAGCCTTTAGCACCTCGGAAGGACATTATGAATTTAACATATTGCCATTCGGGCTGAAAAATGCACCGAGTGTGTTTTCGAGGATGATGAGAAAGTTACTGGATCCCCTGAATAATCCATGCATCACCAACTTCATGGATGATATTCTTATAGCCACAGAAACATTTGAGGAACACATTAACTCTCTGAATATGTTGTTTAATCTACTGAGAGAGACCAATTTGACAGCTAGACCGACGAAATGCTGTGTTTGATGTAAAGAGCTGGAATTCTTGGGACACACAGTACATCAGGGAAACATGACCCCTGACCCCAAGAACCTGAAGAAGTTGAAAAAAGCAACAAGACCACAGACAAAAAAAAAGATGTGCGATCTTTTGTCTCATTATGTGGTTTCTACCAAAAGTATATTAAAAACTTTAACTCCATATGTGCTCCATTGACTGATTTAACGCGCAAAGGAAATCCTGATAGAATTATTTGGACAGCGCAGTGTGAATTAGCCTACCAAGAGTTGAAGGAAAAGCTCACAAGCAGGCCCATTTTGAAATTACCTGACTTGAGTCAAGAGTTCAGTGTGAGAACGGATGCTAGTAATATAGGTTTGGGTGCAGCTCTATTACAAAGGTCAAATTCACTTGATGGGGAATTAAACCCAGTTGCTTATGCTAGCCGTAAGTTGAACACAGCAGAACGGGGATATTGAACAAGTGAAAAAGAATATTTGGCTGTCATATGGGCTATAAAGAAGTTCCAGATTTATCTTTATGGTAAATCATTTAAGATCCAAACAGACCATAAACCACTCGTATGTCTGTCACAAGCAAAGCATGAAAATGCTAGATTATTACGCTGGTCGTTGCTCTTACAGCCATACCAGTTTACCATAGAATACATTCCCGGCAAAACCAATGTTGGCGCTGATTTTCTAAGCAGACATCCGTACGACGAACATCAGAGTAGTCACCAGACATAGATAGTAAATTTATCTATGTGTATTTAAAAGTAGGAACTGACATATGATTGTTTGTTCTAAGTGGGGAGATGTGTGGTGAACTTCTAAATACAATATCTAAATTAGAATATAATAGTATGTGCATAAAGTCAAAGATAAGAAAGTACTAAACATTTTTGGCGAGAATCGTAGGTTGTCGCCTACGCCTTCAGCTTATTATTTGCTAACGCATAAGCCGAACAAAACGGTACCCTATTTTTCAAATTCGTCCTTGACATAAACGCCCCACTTTTCCTAGTTCTAAGAAATATTTGCCTAACTGCATTTGGGGAAAGGAGAGGCAAGGCTAGATAAAACACGCAAATCACGTCTCAAATTGGTTCTAACACTACAACCGACTTGCACGCTTTGCTATAGGCGGGTTTCCCCAATACGATGAAAAAGTTAGAAAGGTGGACACTACGGTCATGGAAACATGTTTAGCTCTTATTGCGAATGACATAAGCTCTCGTATTTAGCTTGAAACTAACATAGAAAAAAAAGATAGAATTTTGAACCAAGCCACATAGCCCCATAAAAATCGTATATTCGTGTACCTGAAGACTTGCTGACCAAGAATATGTTGTTAGTTATCTAAATAGTCCATTAAATAATTGTGGTGACTTGGGAAATAAATATATTTATAGGGGACTTAGTGTACTGAATGAGATCAGCTGTGAAGGTTTCTGAAGATAATAAATTTGGTGTGTATACAGAAGACCTTACCTGCTACCACATTTCGATCTCAATCAGACTTATTCTTGAATAATGAATAATAGCTTCGTTAAGTGTCTAGGGTTATGATAGTGATGAAGTGTAAGTATAACAACCACTGACATATACACAATTGCTTTAATAATTTCCACAATTTACAGCACTTTGACAATCACAAACACATAACACTCTAAAGATTTATCTTAAGTAAGTCAAGTGTTAAATTTTATACAATGTATTAGCTTTTTCAATATATAGATATCCTGATCCTACTACAATGTGAACCAGGAATCACAATCAAATGTAAGCACAATGTTTATGTACAAAAATTTATACAAAAGATCTTTGTCCAGACATAAAATAGTATTGTAATATAAGTGTAGTGTTGTGAGGTATTATTATGAGATAATACTGGCTTTTAATGCTAGATTGTTGTTTGTCATCACGACTTCATGTGTTTGTTACTGGTGGAAATAATATTAAAGGATTCACAGATTCTGTTTCTTTAAATTTTCTGTCCCTTTTGTCTTTATAATAAAGTTCAGTTCAGGGTTAGTCTACTCAAGGTTGGGCTCTACGTTCTGACATGCTCTTATCTCATAATGTAGCTGCAGGAAACCTGTATCCTCTGCTCGCTTGCTTCTCAGTTTGATAATACGATAGGCAATGGCCTCTATCTTGTACAGGGAGTCTGCTGCCAACGTTCTGGATCACGCAGTACTCAGACCGGACGATGCAATATCACCATCTATACCACGGTCCCTGAAAGTGAAGGTTATGCATCCTTCTTACTAACTAGTATACCATAATGTTCCACACAGAAGTACATGACAGTACAAACAAACATAAAGTTCAGCGCTTTAGGCCAACTGCTAGCTTTTCATGTGACAATATACACCAGTATTCCTCTTCCTAATGGTTACAACGCCTCTGCAATTCCAGCGTTAATTCCTTCTATACATTAGGATAGGTGTCATGTTACTATATGGCAATCCAATATATATATATATATATATATATATATATATATATATATATATATATATATATATATATATATATGCAGTTATACTCCTCTCTGACAATCTTTTACATGGTGGAGCAATATCTAGGCTTTGCCTCATGTTTGCTACTGAACCGCACACATACAGACATAATTTATCATTTCACATTCAATTTTCAATAAAAATACAGATCAAAAATGTCTAGCTTACCACAATTCGTAAGGAAAACACACTAAAGATGACTGGCACAGTTTGATCTGCGGTATGTCCAAGCTGTTATCATATATTTAATTTTGAATAACACTGCCTGATCTCATCTCTCACAATGTGTAACGATATGGCGTCCCCTCTAAGATTTCTGCTGCCAATATCCAGCACATTGACCAATCGTTTTGAATATATTCAAAAGGGTACCCCGTTATTCCAACATTTTCATTCACTTCTACTCCGTTTCTAGGCATTTATTTGTTATTTATAGGTCACCCAATCCAATTTCTTTTAACTTCAAAGTTCAGCCAATGGCCTCCCACGTACTATCTTAGACTTTCTGTCACTACTATGTTTCAACAAAAATCAGGGATTTCCATCCCAAGCAGATATGACCAAACCTGACAGCATCTCTGTTCTCTATATGTTTTATTATCAATATTTAATTATCTACTGGACTTTTTAGATAATTTATTGCATATTCCTAGTCCACTAGCCTTCCTGTACCCGAATATATGATTTTTAAGGGGCTAAGTGGTGTAGTTAAGAATACGATCTTTTTTCGATGTTAAATGTTTAATTTCAACTACCACCTGTTCAGTCCTTTACGACTGTACTATCAGTATAAAGTCATGAGCCCTACGTAAATATCAGGTTTCCTAATAAGAATTAAACCTGTTTTCAAAAATTAACATCGTATCATTAGTTTTTTTCATCACTGTTTATTTGAAAAAAATCAGGCCATGTCCACGGCGAGTTGGTTTATTGTTAGACACACAGCGAGTGGCTTGCGCTACTGTGTTCCATGGTCCGTCTATCTCTCTCTCTCTCTCTCTCTCTCTCTCTCTCTCTCTCTCTCTCTCTCTCTCTCTTCTTCTTCTTCTTCTTCTAAGCCCGTCTGTCTTTCCAAGGCTAACTTTGTGCGCGATTTTGCACTAGTGTTAGTTTTTAAAATCAAGGTCGTCCAAAAGATTTTTCTACACATTCTATTTTTAAAACTACGGTTATCGCCGTATTGTTAGGCTCAAGCATTTTATTTAGAAACGAACGAATTAGGACAAGTAGAAATCTTGTGTTAGCCATTACGGCGTTATACAACCAAGACGTTATCTATACTAGGAAAGCACTGGTCTTTCTCCATTCACCCGAGTTCTTAGTAGAAAAATTGAATTGTATTTTTGAATGACCTATCGTATTAATATTTCCACAAGTGACAAACGAAAACAGACTTAACTTAAAGTGAGTGATTATAACCAACAACCTATGGTGTAATACCAGTATTACCTCAAAGTAGAAGAATATAACCACACACTTATATTAGAATAATAGTGTATGTATGGACAGAAGATCCTCTGTTATTGGAATGTTGTAAATGATTCTTTTGATTTCACTTTTGATTGTCAGTCCTGGTTCAAAATGAATTAGAATCAGGAAAATAAATTGTACAAAATTTATTTACACAAATTTCAATCACTGTCTTAAATAAGATAGCCTTTTAAAGTGTCGTTGGTATGTTATTGTTGTAGTCCTGTTGGTGGTTGTGGATAATAAACTATTTGTTTGTATATTTGTTGGTTATTGCACATTACACTCCACATTCATAACCCTAGACACTACACGAAGTCATTTATATAATAATATAGAGTAATTTTGAATGAGATCAAATGGGTGGTAGCGGAAAGGTACTCTGGAAAGTTTAAAATACTATTTGTTAAATTCAGGGACCTTCATAGCTGATCTCATTTAATCCAATAATAATACATAACAACAATTCATAACATCAAAACCCACCACACCCACCAGTCACCTGTCTCACGAGAGCCAGCCAAGCATATCGGCTTAACATAGCTCACCCGTCTTTTCCAGTAACCCGTATGAAATAAACAAAACAAAAAGCCCCACTGAGCTAAAGCTATACAATTCACACATGTTATGAATTTTAATCATAACAGTACTCCACCCCCCCCCCCTTCCCGCAAAATAATGGAAACAAAGTTTTCATTACTTCCGTGGTGTGAGTACACCAACATGAAATATGGTAACATCAAATTTCACTATACATAAGCACTAATATAGCACCCAGGTTTCTGCCATAGGGTAGGCAATTAAAGAATAAAAGTATGGTCGATGGTAAATACCAAAGCCACTGTCTCCTTTGTGACAAAATCCTATTTAACCACAATGTGAGGTCACTGTAACCATTAGAACTCAACATATTAAAAAAATGATGGTAGCAATACATGCACTCACATACCTCACACCGTCACATAACGCCTATTAGTCAAGTCCAGTATCAGTAGTCACTTAATTAATTCATGATCAACATCAAAAATGTAAAGCAATAAATAATAAACAAATATGCACCAATGTAAATAGATGAAATGAGGCAGACAATCATCCTTTTTAAGGTAAATGAATGTAACATCTTATGCTAAACAATTAAAGGCATGTGTACATTTTAGGTAATTATCAGACAAAATGTGTTGTGGTGCCAATAAAAACAAATTCTTGCACCTAACGAAAATGTGTGTCCAATCAGGTAATAATAATATATGGTACAAATTAATAATAATATTGAGAACGCATAAAATGTTAACTCAACAATTAATATAAGTCTAGTAAAGGATATGTGAAAGACCGAATCCTATTCCATGAATTAAAACTGATCAACCGGTAACTAAAGCCATGTATTAAAAGTAATAATATTATAGAATTACACACACTAATAGACTAATACTAACTAAACTCTCAAGTTCATGTCCATGATACCTTGCCACACTCTCGCATAAGTCGCATTATAATGTAACTATAAGCACACATGTTCAGTGTTCCTCAAAAAGCACGACATGATTCTAGTAGTTGCATTCCTTGACCAAGCGAATAATTCTCGAGTACTGTCCCTTCATCTTGAAACGTCGTGGCAATAATAGCATCAACAAAGTTTTGTCTTCAAACTGTCTTTCGTGTCACATATGTCTGTAATAACCCACAACTGCGTGTTTAAGCACATAAAGTACTTGTGACAACTGTTCAAAAGGACGAAAACATCCCCGGAATAAACTGAGTAACATAAGATCCAACTTGAAATCAGCGACATCCGCATTCATCGTCATCAGGTGCCGAGCGAAGCGATCAATATCTGTAAGTACTTGTACCTTCAATTCTGTTAGCATGAGCATCATCAGCAAAAAGGTTCATAAAAAGTAGAATGTAGAATCGGTCAACACGTGAGGTAGTCAGCAAATACGTTATCTGTAACCTCACAAGGTACGTGAATCTGCCGCGTTGTCAGCTGATATTGAGTCTTTCATATAACTGCACTTGATGACACGAATGACATATTCGTAGACAACCATCGAATTCCTGCACAAGTGCATCCCCGATTCCCGATCCAGAGGCGACGACTCTAAGGACAAACGGAAAACGAGTATCAGGCAATCTTAAAATTGGTGATTTTGAAAAATAACATTTAAGTACATTTAATGGTACATCACAAGAATGTAACTAAACAATCTTATTTGGAGAGTTCTTTCTTTCTAACGCAGACAAAACTGAAGAAATTTCTAAAACGTTAGGCAAAAGTTTCCTATAGAATACGACCCGACCTAAAAGACTGAATTCCAAGAATATGTTCATCCCAAGATTGATGAACAAGACAAATATCATCAATATAGGTAAATATGTCATCACGATAAAAGAAAATGTTATGCATCATGCGACCAAAAGTTGCAGCAGCATTATCGAGACCAAAAGACATAAGATTAAATTGAAACAATCCCAAAGGTGTAGCGAAAGCAGTATAAAGTTTTGCTCTGTCCGACAAGGGATTAGCCAATAACATTTTAACCAAACCGATTTACTGACAAAAATAGCTATAGATTAGAGCTGTAGATAGTCTATCGAATGGAGAATATAACAAAAGAAGATGTACGGCTTAGAAAATCGTATTTAAGTACGTGACAGCCAAAGTATAGTCTTAAGATGTTTGCATTCTACATTACAATGACGCTTAAAATGTATAACATTATTATCCTCATCATAAATACCAATGGGAAACAAAACCTCTGGCACATAAGTATTGGGAAGAAAACATTGACGTCCCTGTATAGAAACAAGGGTAAAAAAAGGTAAAGGATCCCGTTACACGCCCATTGAAGCATATTGGGAATATGGTGTTAGGCCCATATTTTCTTGACCGTCGGCACACTAGGGGTGATGTGGTCAGCATCACGCCGGCCGCCTTAACCTTCCCAGAGTTGCTCTGGTACCCATTTGGGGCTGGGTCGACCCAGGAGCCGTTTGCGGCCTAAAAAAATCCCACTTCATCTGGGGATCGAACCATAGACCACTGAGCTAGGAAGCCAGTGCACTAACCACTATGCTACCGCGGCTCCTTAGAAACAAGAATGAAGGTATTATGTTTTGTAAATGGTGTAACTCGACCTGTAGCACCTGAAGAAAGAAACAAGATTGTTAAAACCGCCACTGTACCCAATATAATGACCAGTTCATACCATATGAAAATATGGTATGTCAGCATCTGAAAGACAAAATTCGAAGCAATATTAATATCCATGAAGTTCCTAAAGGAAAAATTATATAATAAAAAGACAATGGAAAAAAGGAAAAGGAAAAATTATATAATAAAAAAACAATGGAAAAAAGGAAAACAAACAGCCAAATGTACAGTTTTGACTGAAGAGTGTACAACCAAACTAAACCCGACATCTGATTAACCTCGACATCAACAATACCAGGTATCACATCATCAATGATGGATGTGGTTGGTCCCACATCAGCAACCTTATCATCACCCATGCTAGGTATGACATCATCCACCATGATGGATGAGACTGGTCCCATATGATCAGCAACCAGTGCTTCACTCGAGTCACAAAAGACATCGATGATTCCTCAATAGTTTGGAAATCAACAAGGGACTCCTCAATGATGGGAGGAAGAAATTTTGTATTCTCACCATCATCATCACTCAAAATTATGTCCCTCTGAGTCCGATCATGTGACCGTGCATTTACATGCCTAAGAGCCTGTGCTCTGGTAATATCAACCCTGGCTGTATATCCATGTTGTTGTTCCCATTTCACAATATCATCATTAGTACATGCCTGCAGTCCAGGAATATTTCCTAAAATTATCCCTGCTTGGCCCCCAAAATTAGGCAGCTGTTACGTGTCGTTTTATGTTAATGTTAATAATATATATATCAGGATGGTTCCTGATGGGCAAGATGACTTCTAGGGTAGTAAATCTTTCTGACACTGTAACTAGCCAACACCACTCTGAATTATTAGAATCACAACTGGCGACGTGGACAAATATAGTTTATTTTGGACAGCACGCAGCTCCACACGTAATACAATAATAATCATGGCATATAATCGACAGAAGGTCCATGTCAAAACAGGCTGTCATAATCCTTCTCAATATTATTTTTATATTCTTATTAATAATCACATAACTCCATTTTATTAAACACTTCAACACCAGGAGCTCAAAATCTACGTCCACTAGCCATTACACACATCATCCGCTCTCCCCACTTCTCTCCCACCAGCCACCTGTCTCACGAGAGCCAGCCAAGCATATCGGCTTAACGTAGCTCACCCGTCTTTTCCAGAGACCCGTATAAAATAAACAAACAAAAAGCCCCACTGAGCTAAAGCTATACAATTCACACCTGTTATGAATTTTAATCATAACAGGTTGTTTACCGTATTAGAAATTGAAACTGAGAAATTTTTGAATATTTATTTATTAGTTCATTCAAAAATAATAATAATAATAAATCCATCACACATTAACAGAAATATCACATTTTTATGAAAAAATTTCCACAAAAAGAAAAGTGCAAAAAATTGGCCATGTTTGACATTTTTACAAATACCTTTAATATCATGCTCAATAGACGACAGCTGGATTCTCATATCTGCTTCTGCTTCTAGAAAACAAAAGAATACCCAAACACACATTCTATTAGCCGTCAGAGCGATGACATCATCACACGTCATGCAGCCTCGGTAAAACTCCACAGTACACTCGTGAGAGTGAAAAGGGCAAATAACGATTTAGATTATTATGAAAATCGCTTTGACGTCGCGGAACTTTCTGAAATGGTCTCAGGAACCCTGCAGACCAAACTTTGAGAACTGCTGCACCACACATTACTGGCCACATGCATTTAATCTATACTTGCTGATAAGAAAGTTATATTAGCGATTACATCTTTAAATTGTCTGGGGCGTTCACGGCTCCTATATACCGTAGCTGTTTAAATGTCGTGAGAAGGACCCCCAGTCAGTGAAGCACTGTTTTGTGGGTTAAAAAAATTGGCTTTGCGTCTTTTCACGATTAACTTTCACAGCAAGGCGATGGCGCCGTTTGGATGGTCCTCGGTTCGATTCCCGGTAAGCCTATCACTTATGTTTTCTTTTCTGTTGTCTGGTATCCTCCTTTATGTCCAACTAGTGCCTGTTTATTATTACCTGTATTTATTTATAGTTGTCACAGTATACTCCTGCCTTGTCAACATGCCCAAATAAAGTGGATAGTTTCTCTCTAATGTAAGATTAAATGTGCTTCATGTGAGCACTGCCTTCCATCGGGACATCTGCATTACTTTTTTTAGCTGTTTAAATGTATTATTGTTATTCTGTAAAACTAAAGCTCTATTTCCTTCCTCCATGAATTGTTTTGCTTGTTAACTTATTGTCCAAGACTCGCTTCTACATGACATTATAGGCTCTATTACAGTAAAGAACTATCTATCTTACATCCATTGGCAAAGGTATGATAGGACACTAGATAACAGAGCGTTACAGCAGTATGCTATCTCATCATAAGAAGTGGTCCCCCGTCGGACACTCTAAGGGGGGCGGGCCACTTGTTGTCATGACACCCGTGTGTCAGCCTCCTGTTGTTTCCAGCCTGAGCTGGGAATTGAACGCACCCCACCAAAGATTTGTTGCGTAAAATACGTTCCATTTTATGGAACGCCGTTTTTGCATGGGCTATTCTATTCTTCGCCAGTCACATCTTTAACGTGTCTTCTCTGTGAACTTAAAACAGCTTTCGTGTGTGAGAAAATTTGTTCTTCTTCTTCTTCGTTCGCCCTGAAAAGGACGGTGGTTGCGTTGTGTCTGTTTACAACGTAGCTGTGATATCTGCACCTTTTGGTCGACACATCCGACTTCTGCACGGCATTTTTTAGGACCGGGTTTGCCTTCCCATTGCGATCCATGCTCGCTCAGCCAGCCTGCATTGCTGCATACTGTTTCCAGGACCACCACGTGGAGGTGGAGCACGGTCTTGACCAGCTCTGGTTCGCTGGTCCTGACGCAGGCAGTCAAGCTTTGAGTCGCTGACTGCGGTCTCTATTGCTGCGTCTTGAGGTCCCGAAAATTTGTTCACATGTATAAGTTGACCCAAAAGCCGAAAGTAGAGCAAATGCAACTTTCTTCAAACAGGTGAACGCTTCAGGCAGGGATGTCCAGCAGTTAAGGATTGCAGCTGACTTTTCCAAGCAACTTCCTTCAAGAGTTTTTCGCAATTCTACAAATTGTATCGTCCATAACTCTGATGCCTTGAATTCGATGTGTTGCATTTCAAAATTGTCAACATCCATCCACTCGAAAAGAGAAAGGTCAAATGGGATGTTAGTATGATCAATTAAGTCGGGCTTGATGAGGTAAGAAAACATGGGCCCGAGAATTTTGAAGTCTTGACCTCGTTTAGCAAACTCTCCTTTGAGCGCTTCAACGTACTTCTGAAGCTCATCTCTGTTGACAGTAAATCGATTTGAATGAGCCTTTACGTTTGGAAAGTACGTGTATGTGTTAGTGGTAATATCTCTGCAAAATGTGTCTAATTTTGACGCAAATCCTTTCCAGTGCTCAAAAAGATCAAGTACTGTTTGACCCTGCCCTTGTAAACGCAAGTTTAATTCATTCAGATTTGTAGTTATGTCAGCCAGAAACATCAGCTTGCACAGCCAGTCCTCGTCCTTCAGTTCCGGGAAATGTTATTCTTTTTCATCAAGAAACACCTTGATTGCTTCTAGACATGATACAAATCTGTTCACAACATTACCTCGACTAAGCCAACGAATATTGCTGTACAGCGGGAGGTCCGCATATGCGCTCTCCATTTCTTGTAGAAGAAACTTGAATTGCCTGTGGGTCAATGAAGAGCGAGAAACTATGAAGTTAACTATCTTGACAACAGTTTCCATTACAGAGTTCAAGGATAGTGACGAAATCTTCGCACACAAACTCTCCTGGTGTATAATGCAATGGAAGCTCATTACTTGACGTCCAATACGATCCTCAAGAAGTTTAACAAATCCTTTGTTCTTTCCGACAAATGCAGGGGCGGCATCAGTAGTAACACAGAATATTTTATTCATGTTAATGTTCTGATTTTCGAAATAGCTTACAAATGCAGTTATAATGTCCTCTCCCTTGGCTGTACCATCAAAAGGTATCAAGCAGCACAGTTCTTCATAAATACGGTCGTTGTCACAATATCTCGCAACTATAGCTAGGCGCGCGTCACGTCATTCACATCGACACTTTCGTCAAGAGCGACACTAACTACAACAGCTTGTTGTAACCCGGTTGTTTGTTTTACCGTTACATTTTCAGCCATACTCCGAGACAGTATTGTTTCTTTATTTGGTAAATCACTAAACAAAATTTCAGCACTGCTCAAAAAAGTTTCCTTGATGTATTCTCCATCTGTGAAAGATTTGCCCTTCGAAGCCACACACTGTGCAATTTTGTAACTACATTCGGTAGCTTTATTTTTGGTTCCAATTACTTGACTAAAAATACTACTTTGTTTTTTGTAGCCAGAAACAGCCATACTACTTTGTTTTTTGTAGCCAGAAACAGCCATTTTTATGGCTTCACTTTTCTCCTCAGAGTTTTTAAACATGGACTGATGTTTGGTTTGATAGTGTCTTTGTACACTTGACGTACGGCACATGACACTTTCATAACATAAAGCACAAACAGTACGATCCTTTTGTTGTATGAATCCATATTCGTTTGTCCAAAAGTCTTGAAACGAGCGTATATCAAGTTTTTGTCTTTTTTGAGTCATTTTAACGGCACCGTATTACTTAATAACAACACCAACTTTTGTGCTGCGGTCAACGGACTGTACGGGCATGAGTATGCGACAGCCGGGAGAACTGTAGAGATGGTGGTGGTCGGGAGAGAGGGGAAGGATAGGACGGAAATATAACTTCGTCGAGGTCAGTCATTGTTGCTCCAAACTCACACTGGGAGTCAAAAACTGCGAGCGAAAACGAAATAAATACGCTCACCCAGGCGCTAGTCAGACACTATTGCGTAATTATGATATTACGTCTCCGCTTGCCCGTCAAAATTCGCTTGGGATTCTTTTCAAGAATCTCATCCTGCAAATTTGCTGCAGGCGGTTTGGTAGCAAATCGCTTTGTGTGGATTTTTAACAATGGTATAAGCGCCGTACCGTTCAGAAAGCAATGGCAAACTACTGAATGAAAAACTTGTCTAGAAAAATCACAAACAGCCAATAAAAGCTGGGGTTGATTGCCACGTCCTGTAAAGGATAAGCAACTAACTAACATCCTGCAAACTACGATAGCAGGTAGACGCCAGACTAGCGGGCGCCGCAAAGTATAACCACTCCCCTTGAAATTCGTTGAAGAATGTTTGTTCTCGGAAACGGTCCGTAAAAACGAAGACTTACGTGCAGTATAGTATGATCAGGCCTTTAGTTTGCATCAGATCGCACATTCTTACCTCCAATGTCTAAAAACTTTCGTTTTGAAGGGTTGTAAAAACAGGTATAGCTTTAAAAGAATTATATGCTTCTATTTAATTAAAAATTCTATTTTTTTTTAAAATGAGATCATATACTGTACAATATTTTAATTCACTCAGCGTGCCATTGAAAATCGTTCCACGTGCCACGCTTGGCACGCGTGCCGTACTTTGCCGACCCCTGGGTTAAAGAATAGTACTATAAACATTGCAAACACGTAATATATATGAAATATAACAACCCAGGTGAAGAGCGATAATAAAGCAAGGAAAATACAAAACCGAAAACAAATTATCAATAAAAGAAAATCAATAATCAACGATTTGCGCAGTGGGTTCCACTTACAGGCATGAGAGGAGGTTAAGCCCAAGGTGACAGAGGTGGGGGTAACCTCACGGTTATCACTAGGGGCGCCAGCTGGCCACAGAGTGAAAAGGGTGCAGTTTCATAAGTCTACCCGTGCTGATTTTAACGGAATTTCATGCAAGACTTGTGCCATACATCTTCGTTGTGCGCCACGGATAACGGCCCCTCTCGGGGTCTGAACTAAACTGGCAGAGGATCTTGGAGTCAGTGGATCCCTAAAGATGCGGTGTGCAGAACTCTCCGATGTGTGGTAAATGCTCTGACACCCATCAATCCACTCCCAAATCATAAGTCAAATGATAACTGAGTCATCAGTGAATGACCCCAAGTCTAAGGTGGACCAATGTGCCGAGAGACTGAATGGCTGCTGGGTAAGCAGTCGTGAACATTGGCTGTCTGGAGGGCGAGCGGGGCGGCACCAGGCAGATGAACTCCGTAAGGATATCCCTTGCCTCTTTCCTAGTATGTTGGCTCTACCAGGGTGTGGGGGTCACTTCATGGTGTGAAATTAATCGCGGTGAATTTATTATTAAACACGATGGGCTAATCACCTGTTTGTCAAACGTTTTGCTCAGGAGCGTTGTGCTCTTTGGGTCCCCTCAACACCCTGTTTACGGGGTAGTCGAGGTTCCGATTATGAGATGAGATGAGATGAATTTATTATTAATACCGGGATTTCTACACACCATGTCGTACCTCAACTGAATGTATGAAATATAGAATTACATCTAGGCGATATGTGTGAAATAGAAATGTGTTGACTAGAAAGATTATCTAGTTCAAGTGTTGGATTCGTAAATCTCACAAGTATGTTAATATAAATGATGGACAAGAAAAGTACAAGTGGATATAAGGATTAAAGAGGTCAGGAGCAACTGACTAGAATATACGAGTATTATTAGCCTTGAGCATAACTGTAGATTCTGAAGTGGAATATATCGCACATACTATGATCGAATAAATGGGAACTTGGAACGAATGACTAAATATTCAATGTTGATTCTATATAGAGTACAGTCTCGGAAATGTTCGTCAATAGACATTGTCAAATAAATTACAAGTCGTCCACTGATCGTTACTTCGATCTATAACGTTCTTTTCACGTTTTAATTGAAATGAATTCATGAATATTTGTTCGAAACTTTGAGACTGTGTCATCACTACTGTTGAAATAACCAGGTACACCAGACACCTGAGTTGAAATGTTTAAAAAGGCGCTCATACCAAATCATGCGTATAAATAACCTAGACAGCGAGAAACTCGGAAACTTTAATCTCCCTTAACACAGTGTGACCGAATATCTCCACCATTTATTGCAAATACACCATGAGAATTTTAACTATCCAGAATCATCGCGGGAGCTACGGAAATCGTGCTCTGTCGTCGATACCTGCAGCAAATGAAATGAGGAAATACAAATGCAGAGGGAGAGGTAGGGGAGAGAAGAAGAGAGAGAAAAAATGAATAGCAGGAAAGAGAATGTTCAGAAAGAAAGCAGATCACATCTCGATGACATATGTGCGTATAGGATACTGGAATTGTCGAAGTGCCAATCAACGTGCAGCCAGTATACAAACAATCATCTACAACTTCGATATCCTCATGATCCAGGAGACAAATTTAAAAGCCAATAGTGTAATCAATTGCCCAGGCTACGGATGTTACTCAAATCTATATGGGCCTGGTAGACGAGGGCAAGATAAATATGCAAAACATGAGCTCCCTCATGCGAACTAGTGAGGATGCGGAATTGCAGGGGATTGCTCTGAATATAGGCGGTCAGGGGTGGCGAGTCTACAATTTATATGCCCATGTCGACCATCTTACGGAAGAGAGTAGTCTATCGGAATTGTCTGAAGATTCTAACATAGGGTATTTAATTGCTGGCGATTTAAATGCTAGATCCAAGGAGTGGGGGAACATCACGGAAAATAGGCATGGTATAGCTTTGAGCCAGGCATTACTTAACATGAACCTTGCCATCCTGAATGATGGACGCCCAACTAGACTGGCTACTGAACCTGAAGATACAAATGCTGTCATAGATCTGGCATTCATCTCTAGTGCTGCCACCACCATTGCACGTTGTGGTGTATTAGGTGCACAGGAAAGTGATCAACTACCTTGCGTCATACTCATTTCAAAGGGTAGGACCACTAGACACAGGAAACCTAAACAAACTTTCAAGTATCCTACAGGCCCGCTTGACTGTAACATCCCTTTACACACATTGCGTCAAAATGCCAAACAAAAGACAGCGAGAACACCTTTCACCCAACCTCACTGGTGGAATAAGGCAGTGGAGGAAGCTTGGATAGAAAAGAAAGGAAAGAGCAACAAAGTAATGGCGTAAAGCACAAAACAGAAGAATGATAAATGAGGGAGAGGTTGAAGAGATGAAGGAGAAAAAGCAAAGAGCCGTTAATAGATTCAAGAGCTTGGCAAGGGAGGCCAAGGGTAAAGTATGGGAGGACTTTGTGACACAGGTGGGCACGGAAAAACCCTACAGAAATTATGGTCCTTACATCGAAGAATGAACATGAAAAGTGCAAGCCAGCCCATCCTTAATATCAAAAACTCTACAGGACTAAGCCTGAAGACGGACGAAGAGAAGGGAAGAGCATTATTCAGTCGATATGTGAAGCAAGCGGATAAAGGTGACAAAAATGCCCGCCTGACAATAAAGGATAGCATTCAGGACGATGCCCTGAGGGGCCAGATATACTTCGATCTCATTTCTGAAGAGGACGTGGTGTACACATTGAGAACCAGCAGAAACACTGCTCCAGGTCCTGATGGTGTACAATACCATCACATTAAACAGCTCGATGACACAGCCATTATAAATATGGTGAGTGATTTCAACACCAGCATACAGAATGTTGAGGTGCCGGAAGACTGGCTACACAGCTTCCTTCGGCCACTTCCTAAACCTGGCAAAGACCCCACACTGCTTAACAGCTATCGAATTATCACTACAGAATGTCTATGGTAAATTACTTAAGAAGATAGTTCTTAGACAAGTAATGAGCCACCTCGAAAATGCTCACATCCTTTCTGATACCCTGGGTAGCTATAGACCTATGAAAACAACATGGGGTAACGCTGGAACATTTGCGTACGATGTGTACGAGAGATTCCAGGGTAAAAGAGAAACGGTGGCTGTCGCAATTGACCAAGAGGATGCTTATAACAGTGTGGACTTTGCAACCCTAGTGTAGTGGATTTGATGGTACTGTATGGTTGTGATATTACCTAGTGTGATGCATGAGGTCAGCTGTGAAGGCTCCTGAGATAAATGTAGCTGGGAATTTACAGAAGGCCCTTCTTGCTACCACTTACGACCTCACACATATCTTTTTTACTAATGAATGTGGCTACGTTAAAAATCTAGGGTACTGATATGTACTGTGTTGTGGTAGATTACATACACACACACACAGATATTTAATAAGTCTAATAATATTAATAAAATTTATAACACACTGAACTAACTAAAGCTGTTTAAATTTTTGATATTAAATTTTCTTTAAGTTTATTTGTTCTGAACCAAGGTTTTATTTTGGTCAGAACATATGAAAGGTTTTGAAATTATGAATGAAATGCATGAATATATGTCATAATAAATGAAAGGTGTGTACATATGTATTTTACAAGACTAATTAATATTACTACTGTTTATATTTGTAATTTCTCTGGGAGAACGATTAATGGATGTGCTGTTGGGGTGGCTTCATCACTCCCAGTCTATGACTACCAACCATTGTCCATTTACTGATGGGAGGAATACAAGTTTTATTTCCCAACATGGTATGTTCTAGTTGATGGGAATATAGTTGTTGTGTTAGTTAGTAAATAAGTTGGTGAAGGTCCAGCAGGCCAGACGCTCACGTATCTTGACTGAGTAGTTCTGGTGCTGGAATCTGGTGGCCCCACCTCTCCGTGCTTGGGGGCAATATAAGGCTGCTCTGACAAAATACTAGACTGCACTGGTCCACACTTGTATATAGATCAACACAGCATTTGACACCACTTCGGTGCCAAACAGAAACTCACACTTCTGCAACAAAAGTATTGGGTCATGTGTCAGAACTCTACCTCCTGAGCCACTTCTACACACAACACTACACAACAACACCACATAGACGGGGTCAGATCTCTCTGACCATACAGCACATCTTACCAAGTTGGTTTCACATAGTACTGGTTCCCCAAGACTACATATTCTGAAATATGTTCATTAGCTTCCTGCTATTGAATAAGATAGGTGATATGTTCCACTGATCTCAACACTTGATCCGCCCTTCATAATCCTTGCTGCCGTTTATGTATTTTGTTTGTCTCTAGACCCTGAACTTGGGCTGGGGATCTAGAGCGAATCCTTACTTGTTGTAAGGGATAGATTTTGATATGGCAGTATCAAATCACTCGAAACATTAAACAATATTAAAATATACAAAGAAATACTTTCAGTCTTACCAGAATTATGAATAGAGAACACAGTTATATTCTAGCAAAACTCAGCTGAGCTGCTGGCTCTAGTATGGCGTCCCTCTAAATATTGCAATTAGCTTCTGGGAACTACACCACTGAAGAATTACTGTGTCTACTACTGGACAATTTATGTTGAATGGCAAAATTGCGCGTCTGTGCGCCGATAATATGATTATCTGTGGCCAATCACCGACTTCCCCCCTTTCAAATTTCAAACCTCCAACCAAAAGTCAATTCAGTCATACCTCAGTCAAGTATGTATTATTGTCTGTTGGTCCGTCTGTCTCTACTTGCGTTTTTTACAAAAACACACTTGTTTCTACATGCATTTCCTACACGAATCTGCCTCTAGAGTTATTTTTAGCCACAATTTTCCACTATTTCCCCCTCTCTTTCATTCCAACTAGATTTTAGCACTTGAGTCTCAAGGCCGCAATTTTTTGAAAATTAGTGACATTTTTTTAACAGTGCAGTCGCTCGTCTGTTATGAACAACACAGTCTTTTGTCAATATCTTCATTATTATCTATCCGTCTGTATAAATGAAAGCATATTATTTCTCTGCTCAAGATGGGCTATCAGACTAGCTAGGTTTTATATTCCTAACATTATTATTAAGAAAAAGTTACTTTTTCAAGGTTAGTGGTTTTTTGAAATATGTTCGAGCATCTTCTGTAATGCGTTTGCCGCTGAATTCAAATAAAAGGACTAAGTATCGTAAAAGCGTCCAAGAAATGACTGTTGCGTATAATAGCTAAGGTCCCTTTTGTCCATTTCTTTACATTGTGTCAACTTGGGGACGTGAATTTTTTTCCTTTCCCCACCAATTGCGTCTTTTTAGCCTTGCTAGTTTCAAGCACGTGTTCAGTCATATTTTTTCTTTTTGATCTCCGTTCCCTCCCGTCTCCAAGGGTAAACATTTTGCCTTCACGTCTAACAAGTTAGTTTCCATGGCGGGTAGTGAACCGCGGCATGGGCGATCATATCTTCTAGTAGCTTACGCCTTATTTTTATCCGTACATTTTATCTTTGGAGATATTTTAACGTTGTATCACGGTTAAATTTATCACACCTAGTAGACTGTATAATGGCATGTGATGTAAACCCTTGGATAACAAGGTGGATAGCAGCTGCCTTAATGGAGAGATCAGTTGCTTTTCGCTTGGGAACTTGGACATCAGAACCAATACGCATTTGCCCGGGACTACCCCAGGGTTCTCTTCTATCACCAGTGCTGTTTAACATCTACACAGCAAAAGTAGCAACCTATCAACCAACAGGACTGGGACGAACATTAACTTTCGCAGATGACATACTCATGTATAGAACTGGCTCAGACAGACAGGAAATGGGCCAAGGCATTCAAGAGACACTACAGGCGGTTTATAAATGGTGTGAGGAAAGCGGATCAAAGGTCAATCCCAACAAGGCCTGTGTGATGTGGTGCTCTTTGAACAACTCCATAGTGAAAGCAGACCTTCCAGATATCACTATCAATGGGCAGAACATTGAAAGGCAAGACAGGCTGAAGTATCTGGGAGTAACGTTTGATCGTGGGCTATCATTCAAGTATCATGTCGAACTGATCATACAGAAGTGCAAGAGAGGACTGGCAGCCTTAAAAACAATGGCTGCTGCGCGCTTGGAACAGAGACTATTGTTTCTTCTGTATCATCAGCTCGTGATTTCAGTAATCGAGTACGGGCTAGGAATACTCACGCTGTCATTGTCACAATGTGAACGACTGGAACGCTTTAGAATGAAGGAATTCGACTAGTTTTGGGCTGTACGCATGATACCCCCTTTGTGTCAATGAGATACATGCTCGTATTGCTGTCGATTAGATCCAGATATGCAATGGCCCAGGCAAAAGCCTATATGCGGGTAACCACCGACAAAAGACACCCCCTACATGAAAACGTAGCTGACATCAAAGGAGCAAGAATCAAGAGGGGGATGTCATGGATGGCACAGGCAGAGGCTACGATTGGTCAGGTGACTAGGGTTGAAAATGTATCCAGACGGGAAGAATGGAGTAAGTCAGGGGAGAACTGGATAAACTACCAGCAGGTCATCATTAGCCTTGGCAGAGAGTGCAGATCTTGGGGCTGTGGAAAAGCAGAGCTAGAGATTAATCAGCTGGTAAGTGATCATACTGGGGATGATGACTCCATTGTGTACACTGATGGGTCTGTAGTGCGTGAGAGAAATCAGGATGGGGCTTCTCTGCGAGAATAAAGGGCAGGATCGTAGCTTAACAGAGTGGAGCCTACATGACAACCACCTCCAGCATGAGAATGGAGGTAGAGGCAGTTACTGCAGCACTGAGGTGGCTGTCTGAAACTCCATCAACCAAGGCAGTTGTATTGTCAGACTCTCCAGCCATGCTTCGGAAAGTTCAGAACGGATGGATGCCGCAGGAATGGAAAAAATCAATAGAATCCTCAAATCTTGACGAACTGGTGTGGATCTACTGTCCTGGTCATGCAGGGATACGTGGCAATGAGAGGGCTGACAGACTGGCCTCGAGGGCTCCCATAGTGGGGACACTGGACATGGATACAGGAGAGATACTAAGGGCAATTAATGATCGCCTGCTGGATAATGACACTGCAAAGGATGAATCAACAAGGCTGAGTGTTACGCACGGATCATTATTATTTTTCGTTTGTATAAACATTTTTCGTATGTATGATCATTTTTTTACTGAAATGTATATTATATATATTTACAGTCAAAGGGACATAATCCGAGTTATCGAGACTACAATTTTTTAGGAGTTTGCCTTCTCTTGTATAGAGACACGTTCGGTCTATAATTTCTTGAACGAAGCGTGACCACATCTCCTTATTTGGTAGTACCAGTCAACTATGGTAGATGTCTGAAAACCTGTCTTAACGCTTCTTTTCATGACCATAAAAGGCGCGACTGTGTAAGACTTTTATCTCGAATGTTCTTAGAATCGTCTTATTGTGAACGGCGACTCAGAGATTGTCGTTCTGCGCATGTCTCGACCTGGTTTTCGTTTGTTGTTCCGGCCAGCTCGGGGAGTTTAGAAATGGTCTAAGTCGCGAGCAGACGCGACCTGCGTCTTGTGATTTTCTGAGGGAAATACATTGTCTTTGTGAGTTAGTTAGCTAACTAGACTATTTCCCAGTATTATTCAAGCCTGCCTGGAGGCATATGTTCATGGTTGATTTTCCGAAATAAGGTAATTCCTCTTGTATCGAACTTTATGCTATCATCTAGAGGTTCGTCATTTTGTCGCCTTTTTGCTCGCCTGTGTGATTCAAAATGGAGAGGTACTTTGACTAGGATTAAGTCACCGGTATTTTTATACCTGAACTAGTTATATATATATGGGTCGCTCTAGACCAACAAGACTATTGTCTGTGTTCCAGGATTCGTTATATCAGAGATCACGTCCAAGTCAGATGGTTAGACTTAGAAACATTATAAAGGTCGAGCTGACCTGTAATCCATGTATGCTATTCACGTGCAGACAGTAAACGGACTGATTGTATACATCTGATCTGCTAGCATCAGAAAGGGAATATTTATTATTGTCTATGAACAGTGATGATCTGCAGCTGACACTGTTCATAGACAATAATAAATATTCCCTTTCTGATGCTAGCAGATCAGATGTATACAATCAGTCCGTTTACTGTCTGCACGTGAATAGCATACATGGATTACAGGTCAGCTCGACCTTTATAATGTTTCTAAGTCTAACCATCTGACTTGGACGTGATCTCTGATATAACGAATCCTGGAACACAGACAATAGTCTTGTTGGTCTAGAGCGACCCATATATATATAACTAGTTCAGGTATAAAGATACCGGTGACTTAATCCTAGTCAAAGTACCTCTCCATTTTGAATCACACAGGCGAGCAAAAAGGCGACAAAATGACGAACCTCTAGATGATAGCATAAAGTTCGATACAAGAGGAATTACCTTATTTCGGAAAATCAACCATGAACATATGCCTCCAGGCAGGCTTGAATAATACTGGGAAATAGTCTAGTTAGCTAACTAACTCACAAAGACAATGTATTTCCCTCAGAAAATCACAAGACGCAGGTCGCGTCTGCTCGCGACTTAGACCATTTCTAAACTCCCCGAGCTGGCCGGAACAACAAACGAAAACCAGGTCGAGACATGCGCAGAACGACAATCTCTGAGTCGCCGTTCACAATAAGACGATTCTAAGAACATTCGAGATAAAAGTCTTACACAGTCGCGCCTTTTATGGTCATGAAAAGAAGCGTTAAGACAGGTTTTCAGACATCTACCATAGTTGACTGGTACTACCAAATAAGGAGATGTGGTCACGCTTCGTTCAAGAAATTATAGACCGAACGTGTCTCTATACAAGAGAAGGCAAACTCCTAAAAAATTGTAGTCTCGATAACTCGGATTATGTCCCTTTGACTGTAAATATATATAATATACATTTCAGTCAAAAAAATGATCATACATACGAAAAATGTTTATACAAACGAAAAATAATAATGATCCGTGCGTAACACTGAGACTGTTGGAGTTTGGCATCAAACGTGGGACTAGCAGAAATGGACGTGAGAGAGGATGTATCCGTCGTATGTACAACCAGCGTGCTACAGGTATAATTAGCATTCACACTCTTCAACATTTGCTGAGGGTCTCCCTATGGGTTTGCCCGGAGTGCAGTGAGAGGTCGATTCTGATTAACAATAACAATAATCGACGAAAATCAAAAGCAAAAAATGGAATAACAAAACAAGAAGTCCTGCTATCATAGTGATGACCGTACTCGTTTTTCTCTAGAGAATCGTCTCATTTTCGAAATGGGTGGCCTTTCACCTGGTGGTCCAAATGTCCAATATCATTTTGCTTGACTCTGTTATTCATTTACTTTCCTGTATTTCAGACTTCTTTATTTCATCCGTCGCTTTGTCACGATCTTTCTTATATGAAGTTTGTGTTTCGTTTCGTGTCCTATTTGTGAATTTTTGTGACGTCACTTTCATTCATGATTTGACGCCATTGTTGTCAGTATTCGTAGTTTCACCGGATCTTTTAGCGAAGATTCCCCATTACCGGTACGTGGTTGATCCAGGGGTGTGCTCCTGACCTAATTTTCAGAGACACAATTTATTTTCTAATCTCTTATCTAATATCTGTATGCTGTCACTTGATTACGAATGACTCCCATGTTTCTCACAGTGTAATGGCATATCATTATATTATCTTCTTCTTCAAGTACCTTGCCTAGTGGCGTAGGAGATCATGTCTCTCCACAACTTCCTGTCTCCAGTCAATTTATCAATTCTGTTGTTGAATTCTTTCCATGCCACGATGTCAAACGGTCCAGTATTTGATCTCTCTGTCTTTCTCAGTCAGCCTGCTGTTGTCTCTACACTAGACAACAGGAGGCTGACACTTGAGAGTCATGACCTAACTTGGCCCGCCCCCTTTAGAGTGAAAAGAAGATTAAGGGGCTGAAACACTTGATCGACGGAGGGACCACTTCTGATGATCAAATTGTATCGCTCTGTATAGTTTCCTATCATCCTTCAATCTTACTTGTTGTTATGATATATTCCAGCTTTCCTCTTCTCTTAACGTGCCCAAAAAAGTGGATTGCTTCTTTCTAGCTTGTGAAATAAGTTTCCTTTGCGCATTGGCCTCAGGACATTCTCATTACTCTTTTTGGCTGTCGATGATATTTTTAACAATCTTCTGTATAACCACACCTCTGTGGCCTCTAGTGCCTTCCCTACATGTTTACTAATTGTCCATGACTCACACACATATGTGAGGATTGGTTCTATATAACGCTGAAGAACTCTCTTTCTTACTTCCAGTGACAAAGAGTTGTTGCATAAAATACTCTTCATTTTATATAGTGCTGCTTTTGCCTGAGCTATTCTGCTCTTCACATCTGAGATGCATCTTCCATCCGTTGTTATTAATGTGCCTAGGTATTTGAATTTATTGACATGTTTTAAAACTGTTCCATTTAATTTGATAGTGCATTCTGGGGAAGCCCTTTTCTTTGAGACGACCATTACTTCTGTCGTTTTGCTATTAAGGCTGAGGCCTTTATTTTCACTTTCTATCACTATTGTATCAACCGTTTCCTGCAGCTCCTTTTCACTTTTTGCTATTAAGGGAACTACAAGAGAGAAAACCGGATAGATTCTAAAGGCGACGAACTGGAACGGACTACGACTTATGGAACGTGGAACACAAGAAGTATAAATGGGAAAGAAGAGGAGCTGGTGGAAGAGATGAGAAAAGCAAAAACTAGAAATCCTGGCTATAACGGAAACAAAGAAAAAAGGACAAGGAGTCATGGATCTCGATGGCAACACGCTGCTCTACAGTGGTGTACCCACATCTGAAAGAGCTAAAGGGGTCGTGGGTTGCATTGTGGCCAAAAACCAAAAAGATAGTATCAAGGGATGGAACTTTATCTCGGAGCGCATTATGGTTGTAAAACTAAAAGAAGGAGAAACCATAGTCATCCTGGTCATAGTGAATGGGTCAAATGAGGATGAGAAAGCAGAGGTCAAGGAGGAATTCTTCGAGCTGCTTCAAAGGACAGTAGATGACTGCATAGATGAAATTATCATGCTCGGAGATTTCATTGCCAGAGTTGGAAATAACCATGCTAGATGGGGTGGAGTTATCGGAAGATATTGAGAAGATACTCTCAATGACAATGGAAAGCGACTCCTTAGATTCTGCAGTGAGCAGAATCTGATCATTACAAACACAAAGTTCCCCCATAAGCGCATACATGTATACACTAGATGTGAACCAACAAAGAATGAGAAATCAGTGATCGACTATGCCATTGTTAGGAGGAGCTCATTCAAATATGTCCAGGATGCTAAAGTCTGGAGGGGGCCAGAGATTGGAAGTGATCACTACCTGCTTACAATCAAAAGAACAACTGAAAGAGTTGCTCAGCCTAGGAACTGCCCAACATCACGCAAGAAACTTAGTAAACGAACGGAAGAAATGAGCATTAAGACCTACAAGCTGAGAGAGCCAGAAATTAAGACCAGATATCAGGGGCTTATTGCTGCAGCGGTGAACAACACAGAAGAACAACCTGATGACTTGGAAACCCTCTGGCTTAAATTCAAGGACATAATAAAGACAGCTGCTGCAGAAGCATGTGGTGAAGTCCGACTTGGGAACAAGAGAAAGAGGACACCTTGGTGGACAGAGGAAGTCAAAGAGAAAATGACGAAAAACTGAGAGATGAACAAGCAGGTTTTCGACAACACAGATCCTGTACATACCAGATAGCCA
Source organism: Oreohelix idahoensis (assembly GCA_024509875.1). Classification (NCBI taxonomy): domain Eukaryota; kingdom Metazoa; phylum Mollusca; class Gastropoda; order Stylommatophora; family Oreohelicidae; genus Oreohelix; species Oreohelix idahoensis. The sequence continues at coordinate 162,274 of JAMPIV010019087.1, read as the reverse complement.
CTTTGAGAATAATAGTTGAATAAAGTCTGGAATGGAATTCACCACTATACATCGGATTTGTGGACTACGAAAAGGCATTTGACAGTGTAGACAGAGAATCACTTTGTAAATTGATGAGGCATTATGGAGTTCCCCTGAAGATCATTAATTTAATAAAGATAACATATCAAGACATGACATGCAGAGTTCTTCATGAAGGACAGCTTACAGAACCGTTTCGGATAAGAACAGGAGTGCGACAGGGATGCCTCTTGTCTCCATTTCTTTTCTTACTAGCAATAGACTGGGTTATGAGAACATCGACAACACACAACAGAAATGGAATCCAGTGGACTGACTAAGCAGTTGGATGATCTGGATTTTGCTGATGACTTGGCTCTTCTGTCCCATAACCGTAATCAGATGCAGGACAAATTGAAAACACTGGATGAGAGGTCACAGCAATTGGGTCTGAAAATACACAAGGAAAAGACAAAAATAATGAGAATAAATGCAGTTAATGATAACAGGGTTGAACTTGAAGAAACACCAATACAAGATGTAGAATCGTACACATAACTTGGCAGCAATATAGACAAAGTTGGAGGGACAGACAGTGATATCAAAATAAAAATAAAAAAGCAAGAGGAGCTTTCATTGCATTGGGAAATATCGAGATCAAGAGAAATAGGATCCAACACGAAAATAAGAATCTTCAACTCAAATGTGAAGTCAGTCCTATTATATGGCCCTGAGACATGGAGAACAACAAAGACAACAACCAAAACGCTACAGACTTTTATAAATGGGTGCTTGCGTAGAATAGAGGGATTAAAATGGTATGACAATGTTACCAACGTGGAACTGAGGACAAGAACTAGATAAGTGTCAGTGGAACAAGAGATGAGAAGAAGACGATGGCGATGGTTAGGACACACACTGAGGAAACTTGTTGATAGCATTACAAGGCAGTCCTTGTTCTGGAACCCCCAGGGCAAGAGAGGCAGAGGTAGACCAAGAAACACATAGGGAAGAGAGCTGGAAACAGAGGTGAAAATTATGAGGAAAACATGGAAAGAACTTGAGATGATGGCACGTAACAGGAGGACTTGGCAGGTATTTGTTGAAGGCCTATACTCCTTTGGGAGTGGAGGGTTATGAATGAAGGCAAATTGCTTACGGCCCCGAAGGAAGTAATGGAAAGATGGAAAGAATATTTCTTCGAACTCCTGGATGGTGTGCATGGTGAAGCATCAGAAATGATAACCACTAGCACAGAAGAGAAAACCAGTGATGGTGAAAATGACCTAAAGATGGAAGAACTGAAGGCAGCACTGGAGAAAATCAAGATGGGCAAAGCAGCAGGGCATGACAGTATAACACCAGAAATGGTTAAGTACATGGGAGCATCAGGCGACCTATTACTCTTTGTCGTGATTAGATAGGTTTGAAAGTTATTTATGGTCCCGTCTGAGTAGAGTGGATGGTGATAAGTACGTGAGAAATAAAGGTGTGAGAATATATTTCACGGGTGAATAGTTTAAGGAGAAGATCTGTCTCTGGAATGAGTAGTTTCTCTAGTTCAGCCTATCTATACGACTATCTTTTAGTACCAGACAATCTTGGCCCTCCTTATACCTAGAAATATAAGTTTAACTACACACACACAAACACGCACATACACAGAGATATGTGGCTACAAGACACACAAACGGGAAAAAACTATGGTTAATTGGGTATGGGTCACCAACTAACAAAGTTAAGTTTCTTTTGTTGTTTATTATCATTACCTGACAACAACAAATAACTAAAGACAAATCAAATAAAATCAGATTTACATTCATAGGAAAATAACTGAATAACTGTGGCCTCCCACTGTTGAGAAAAGAACCCAAAAAGTTAGTAACCCAAAGGTCAAAGGTCAGCATATGTTACAGCATAGACCGTAAAGAAAACAAAGTTCCTACTAAATGCTACCCAGTAACTAAACAATTTTTAAGCAAAAAATCAATGATGGTACAGTTTCTGTAACTAAGAAAATATTCACTCTCTCTGTCATACGTGGCCACTCAATCAAGCTTACCCTATTGTTGGTGATATCCCTTTGGAATTACAATGGTTCCTGAATGTATAAAATGTCAGGGGGTATTATCCAAAAATGCCCCATTTCGTCCTCTAGTAAATAAGATTTTATGAGGGGGACGCCAAAGTTGGTGGTGTATTCCTGGATGAACAAATGTCACATCGAATAGTTAGTGTAGAAACCGAGATCTTGTGTTCACAGCAAACAGTGAAAAATACTTCCAGTATTTGGAAACATCTAGTTGCTAAACACTGTTTCAATTGTTAGTTGATGGTAATCCTATCGGCTGGTTCTATGTGAGTGCCGATTTTGAAACAGCGTAACTTTCTGGATAAATCCGCTGATACGACTGTCAAAAGTCAGATAGTGTTATTATTTCTGCACAACCCCCGTGGGCTGATAAATTGGAAAAAATATCTGGGTATTGATAAGTCCAGTTAAATTTACACGTTAAATGTTTCTGATAGCCAAGAAAAAACAACATTAACCATTCAGTAAATGAAGAAAAGGACCAAAATAGATCGCTGGCTGCTGTTGATCAGGTCTGCGAGAAATAAACAAGACATTTATGAAAAAATGCTACTATTCTATATATACACGAACGGGGACAAGGCGATCTCTTATCCACTCCGTCAGTCCTGATTAAATTTAAAAGGCACACAGTGACTTTATTTACATCTATACGGCCAGCTTTTCGCCCACGCTGCAATTTCAGGTCGGATGGAGGTATGCAACCCTTCCCGCCCCTTTGCGCGCGCGTTAGCGATCAGCGTACAATGTACTAAACAAATATCGCCTGTCGTTAATAGCTAGTAAATTGTCGGCGTCTGTGGATCGTCGTATGATATTAAATAATAGTCACTTACTATAAATGCACAAAATGAAATGTAACGTGAATTCTATTGTCCCTACCAGTTGCGCCTAGCATATTAATTAGTCAACTAAAACGTCTCTTTTTGTGTAAGAAAGCGGGTGGTAAAATTAACATTAAACTGAACAACGGGTAAACAAATAGCTACGCGTTATTTTTCACTGGTCTTTAACAGCTAGAATTTTAAGTGAATTATAATGGTAAACTTTAACACGTAAGCCCTAATTTTCTATTACCAGAACATCAGAATGACAATCCCCACGAATACTATTAACACATCTAGCAAAAATGGTTCTAGCTACTGCATGCTTAGACTGTCCGAAAATTTCTGAGCGACAACTGATGGTTGGTTTGGGAAGACACAGTTTATATATCATCATGGTATTATGATCTCTAGAGGATGCTAATTTTCACACTATTGTGCATAGCAGAGAAATCCGAAACCTAAGTTCCCAAGATAAAATGTTTTCACAGTCGCTCTGTCGGACGTTGCTAATCGACAACAGAGACTTAAAACCGTCTAACGGGTTCCTCGGAGATTTAGCCCGTTTCTGGAGATCAGAGTTAACTCACCCTTGTGTATACGAACCTCAAAGGGTACTCGAGAAAATATTTTTGCCCGAGCGACTCACTTAAGAAAGGTCCGGTGTTTTTCCACGTGCGTCTGTCTGATATCCGATGATTGACAGATCAGCTCGCGTGAGAAACTCAGGTAAACAAACCTGATTCGCTCCTTGTTATGACTGGCAGGTCACGGAAGTTGGTAAACAACTTCGTTTCTTTACGTTCAAGGTTTTGCTAGAAAATCATAGAGCGCTAAAGAGGTCACGAAAGACTGCAGATACTGAAGGCTATATTTCCATACGTGACACTCTTAAGGGTCCTATAGGCAGCGTGGTGCAACAAGACCATACCAGAGGATTGGGAGATTGCCATCATAACACCATTTTTCAAAAAGGGTGACAATCGACAATGTGGAAAGCATAGAGGCATATCCCTTCTCAGTGTCCGTGGTAAAATCTACTTTAGAATCCTAGAGCAGAGACTCTGACGCTTAGCTGAGCCACAATTAGATGAGGTCCAGTGCGGATTCCAAGCAAACCGAAGTACTCAAGACCTAATCTTCACACTCATACAGCTGAGTGAAAAGGCCCTTGCGTATAAGAGTGAGATCCATCTTTGTTTCATAGATCTGGAAAAGGCGTTTGATAGGGTCCCCTGGAGCAAACTTTGGGACTGTTTGGCAAGGAAGAACATTCCAGCACCTCTGATTCATACTATACAGAGCTTCTACAAGTCTTGCAGAAATTATGTGAGGACAGCAAACCATAAGTCAGAAGAGTTCAGGACCACCACTGGTGTAAGACAAGGTATATCCTGTCACCTTATCTTTTCATACTTCTCATGGACGATGTCATCAAGGCATGTAAGGAGAGAACAAGAAAGTATTCAGTGGGGTACTGGAAGATGAGACAGGTCTGTATTTCAGAGCTGGCATTTGCTGATGATGTTGCCCTGATTGTTAAATCAGTGGCACATCTCCAATCTAACCTGCATGTCTGGAAGGAAGAGCTGGAGAAGAGGAGGGATGGTCATAAGCAGCTCTAAAACAAAATCCATGGTGATATCACGAGGAGAAAGAAGACATCAAATTAAGCTGGGAGAACAGGTCCTGGAGCAGGTCGACCACTTTAAATACCTCGGAGCTATTATAGACCGAAAGGGAGGCATCAAAGAAGAGTTGGCCACTCGAAAAGCAGCAGCTGGGAGACAGGCCATAAATCGAGGATTCCTCAGCAAGAGAGAGGTTGGTAAGAAAACGAAGATGGCTGTATACCGCTCCACCTATGTCCCAGTCTTGACATATGGATGCGAGTCATGGGCAATGACTACAACCCACAAAAGCCAGATCCAAACCTCAGAAATGAGGTATCTGAGGAAGGTGGTTGAAGTAACAAGAAGAGACATGGTCCGCAACCAGACGATACGTCAAGGCCTAAAATCTCACCCCTTGCAGACCCAAGTAGAACAGTCCCAACCAAGATGGTTTGGCCATGTCTGCAGAATGGGAGAAGATCGGCTACCACGACAAGCATGGGAAACTAAGAACCAGGGATCCAGACCCCCTGGACGACCCAGAGTCCGCTGGGAGGACAACATTAGACAATATTTGAAGGACCGAGGACTAGAATGGAACCAGGCCAGGAGGAAGACAGCCGATAGGATAGTCTGGCGCTCTCTCTTCCAAACCTCTACACCTCACGGTAGAAGGGGAACGACTAAGTAAGTAAGCTATTAAGACTGTATCACCAGCGTATCTCAAGTTATTTATATTATGTCCGCCAAATGATATATTTACCTTGGTGGTCCATGGTTCAATCCCCAGATGAGGTGGGATTTTTTAGACCGCAAACGGCTCCTGGGTCGACCCAGCCCCAAATGGGTACCAGAGCAACTCTGGGAAGGTTAAGGCGGCCAGCGTGATGCTGACCACATCACCCCTAGTGTGCCGACGGTCAAGATAATATGGGCCTAACACCATATTCCCAATATGCCTCAATGGGCGTGTAACGAGATCCTTTACTTTACTTTTATATATATATATATATATATATATATATATATATATATATATATATATATATATATATATATATATATATATATATATATATCTACCTATATATATATATATATATATATATATATACATATATATATACGAGGGAAGGTAAAAAAGTAATGCCTCCTATTTTTTATGTATGTAAATACTGCATCGGTGTGCAATTTGTAAATTTAGCAGGATTCCTCAAACACTCTTCTGCACTGTATAGCATTACCAACCTGTTTCAGTAACAGGTGGCACCACTGTAACAGTTTAAAAATGGCTGCCAAATACATTCGGTTAAAACAACGTTATGTCATAGAAATCCTCAATGCTGAAGGCGAGACCCCAATTCGCATCCACGAACGTTTGAAGAATGTTTATGGAGATTCAACAGTGGATGTTAGCACTGTCCGACATTGGGTACATCGTTGTGACGAAGCTGAAGTAGGTCAATCCTCAATGGCTGACGCAAAGCGGACTGGCCGTCCGTCTTCCGCAGTGAGTCCACACAACATTAATCGAGTTGATGGCATCATTCGTGTTGACCGTCGGGTAACACTGGATGATTCTTCTCGACCTCTTAGAACAGGGAAACACGGTGAATGCAGACCGTTACATTGAAACTTTGAAGAAGCTTAGAGGTCGTCTTCGGCGACTTTACCCATTAAAAGATCAGAGAACTGCACTACTGTTGCACGATAATGCCACGCCACACACCGCTAAACGCACCATTGATGCGATTGCAGAATTTGGCTGGACATTATTACCACATCCCCCTTTCAGTCCCGATCTTGCACCTTCTGACTTCCATCTGTTTGGACCACTGAAAGAAGATCTTCGCGGACATCACTTTGAGGACACCGAGACCCTTAAACGCACCGTACGCCAGTGGTGTAGGAAAAAGGACACACATTTTTACCGTGCGGGGATACATGCCCTTGTGAGAAGATGGACAAAAACTGTAACAAATAACGGAGACTACATTGAGAAATAAATTTTTGAAGTTCAGACTTGGGGCTACATTTTAATGTGCATTTTATCAGTTTTCTTGCCTATTGGATGAAATAAAAAATTACGAAGCATTACTTTTTGACCGTCCCTCATATATATATATATATATATATATATATATATATATATATATATATATATATATATATATATATATATATATATATATATATATAGAGAGAGAGAGAGAGAGAGAGAGAGAGAGAGAGAGAGAGAGAGAGAGAGAGAGAGAGAGAGAGAGAGAGAGATGAATTTATTGTTTGTGGATAAATCTACAAAAGGGATTTTCTTAAGAGGTAACCATTTATCTTCTACAGCTAATCTGTCAATATCCATCGCTAATTGAAACTGCAGTATTTATTGATTAACACATAGCACTATTTGAATAACTTAACTCAATTACTTAGATGGGAATGTCGGTCAAGTAGGTGGATCTTTCTTATTTCTGGTGACTTCCCAGATTTAAGGCAGTGCGATGTCCACGCATTTATGATCGTGACAGTCTCTTTTGAAATCGCTTCACAGAGCAGCGCTTCTTCTATAAAGTCTGCTTGTGAGTTCCGTCCTTACATGCGTTGTGAGATTGGATTCGGTCGTGGATTTCTGTATATAGAACTGAATAGAGCAAACCAAGCCTTCTGTATAATTTAGCTTTACCAACGTCAACGATTACTTTCGATGGCCGACTTTGCTATTATACTCAGAATTCTCATTTTGACAACACTATCATGAGGTAGTGATACTGTTAGTCATGGGAATACAGCTTATATATATATATATATAAACACACACACATAAATATTATTACATTCATATTATAAGATTGGATATGCATTCCATTCTATTAACATCATTTCAGGACATATCCTGTTTAATTACTAAAAAAATTACCCTTCGGGATTTATTTCCCACCGCGTGGTTATTCCTTGGTACCAATACTATACTGTTCAAAAAAAAAAAAAAAAGAAACGCATAGCTTTCCGAGGGCTCGTTTTTATGAGTTTGTAAGTAAAATTTGGTGCTAGGGTATATAAAAACCAGCCTCAAATGTTCTTTACAGTGTCAAATGCACGTGTTGACCTGAATTGCGTTCGTTTTTGTAATCGTTACAACGCAGTGGTCAATAGTGTTTATGGCGCAATTTTTTACCACAGCTCATGTTGCACGCACGTGAAAGCAACAAAATTTGGGGTGAACACTATTCACTGACTACGCAACTGAAACCCTATAAAAGGATAACGCTACAAAAAAAAAAATTAAGTTCATTTTCAAACAGACATTTATGGCGTCTCTATCGATAAATTTAAGGAACATTGCTATTGGCCGACTGCATGCAGGCGAAAGTCAAAGTCAGGTTGCCAGGCATCTAAACGTGCATCAGTGTACCATCTGTCGACTTTGGCACCGGTTCCAAGCCACTGGCTCAGTTGAAGACCGGCATCGTAGTGGACGACCCAGAGTGACAACAGCAGCGGAGGATCGCTTTATTCGGCTTCGTCACCTCAGAGACAGGTTTACAACAGCTTCCTCAACTGCTCAGTCATTGTCTGCAGGACGGCATGTGTCTGATCAAACTGCCGGAATAGACTGCATGACGCTGGACTTTGGGCACAACGACCTCACCGAGGTCCTGTCCTTACGCGCCGCCATCGCCAAAATCGACTTCTTTGGGCAACCAGCATCGTCCCTGGGCAGCTGACAATCAATTGCGACGTGTCTGGTTTAATGACGAATCTTTCTTTTTGTTGCAGCGTCATGATAGACGGCGTAGGGTCTACCGTAGGCGAAATGAACGTTTTGCCCAAAATTGCGTTGATGAAGCTCCGCCGCACGGTGGTGGAGGTGCAGTGGTGTGGGGAATGATCAGTTACAACGGAAGGAGTCAACTGGTGCACATTGAAGGAGGCTTGAATGCGCAACGATACGTCAATGAAATTCTTCGACCCCGTGTCCTTCCACTTTTGGCTGCCCAAAAATTATGGCTATTTTGTGCCTTCTAGCTATGCTGAAAAGAACTCGCCGACTGCACCAATGCTTGACTTCATTAATATTTCTGAATTTTAAAAGTCCTCATGAATGCATCATGACGTTATTCACATTAATAATGTATATATTGCAGTGCTGTCTAAGACTGATACTGGCACCTGCTCCTTTCTTTTAATATTTGTCTTTTGAGGTTAATGTTTCTAAGATTTAGATCCTAAGATTTTGATATACAGTATTTGATGCTTCTGTGGAATATACTTTACATTGTTGCTGAAAGCTGTAGCGTGATGCGGGTTCATAGATCTCATTGCTGCAAGTGTGTTGAATATTATAATTGCTGCATTCCTCATCATCGCACCAGATTATAATGATTGACTTGACCGTGCCATTTGAATCTAGATTGGACGAGCAACACTCGTTCAAAATGGCGAAGTATAATATGGCCGCGGACTTGAGACGCGATGGGTTCACTGCAACGGTCATTGCTGTTGAGGTGGGTGCAAGAGGTCTCGCGGCTGCCTCAGTGTATGATCTACTGAAACTGTTGGGGTTGAGGGGACAGTCAAGAACAAGGCCACTTAAGAGGCTCAGCGAAACTACGGAAAAGGCATCGTGCTGGCTGTGAAACAACCGCAACGGGCTATGGAACTGGAGACAGTAATTTGTTTACAACATACAGGTTACTTTCACAATTGCCTCCAGCTGGCAGAAAATGGGAGTAAATTTGAAAGCTGCAACCAAGGTGGAGTGGGTTCAGTTCTCTGCACTAGACAACAGGAGGCTGACACTTGGGAATCATGACCTAACTTCTGATGATCAGTGTAGCAAGTTTAATTTGCTGGGGAGGTTAAGATGTTATAACGAAAAGCAAGATTGCAGTATATGTGTCAACCGTGTGAGGTCAAGCTATGTAAGACCCTGAGTCTAATAGTTGATGATGATGGTGATGAATTCTCAGGGAACCTTACCCTACCTCCCTAAATCTCACACGGGCTATATTTTATTTCTAGCGTCTGGTGTTTGATGTGACTAGTGTCTAGGGGTGAAATGAAAATGATGGTACATCAAAACAACACACTATAACTCACTACAATTAAAGGAATAAGTCTGTGGTTAAATTTTTGAACATTAATTCTTTTTTTTTGGTACAATTTTAATCTGCCTGTCCTGCAATCTCTTTTAAACAGGTCTTTTGAAACTGAGGAAAATATATCTTACAAATGTTAATAAACCAAAGGGACTCTTTGTCCTATAACGATAAACTATAGTGTTCCTATAGGTGTATTCACAGACTTTTCAATAAAATATATAGTAGTGTGAGTCAAGTATTTGAGGAGCTGTTGTTGTCATCACGCCCCTAATTCTTATGACTTCACATCCTACTGTGACCACACCTCAGGTCCATATGGCGGATACGCCACTGTCATTTTACTTAGTTGTCTTCAACACAATTTAATTGGAGTATATATGTATATCTCCTTCTTTATGATTGTTCTTTTTTTTTCAAAGTATAAACGCTCTAGGCATGTTGATCAGTGTTCATGGAACACAGAGGCTTGCTAATATGTCTGATCTAATAATGATAATAATAGTCATAACAACATTCAAACACAATTCAATTTGAGGACTCAATAATTTTTGCTCCCGGCATGTCCTTCACTTTTCCCAATAGCAGTATCTAGCTTTTGCTGTTTTATTAATACATAATAATAAATCACTCTCCTTACCACAATTCATTGAAATATAAACACACACGCAACGATGGCTGGCAGATATGGCACAAGTTTTTTTCTGCCGCTGTCCAGACTGTTAGAATTTTATTTATTTATTTAAAATCAACGCTTCTGTTCTCATCGTCCCTTGGCAAAGAATTTCTTTCAAATGGCCAAGAGCCTTGTAAGCTTTTGCTAATATCAATTTGGACTGGCCAGTGAAATCAGGCGACTACCAAATTTGGAATTTAGTTTAGAAAAACAAAACCCCAAACATACTATGTGTTACATAGTCTGTTGGTCAGTCTGCCTATGCTATTACACTGCAAAAATATGTTTAGTTTTGGGCAAACATTTTCTACCTCTCCCTTTCTCCTGGCGTTAACCAATCAAATTTGAATCACGCCAATGCCTTTTTTCAAAATTGCGTCCCAACAATGTTACCAATAAATGAGCAAGAACGATAGTCTGTTTGTCACGCTGTCCAGGAATATATAGTATTTCTACAATATCTTAGTTATTACTCGTGCGATTTTTTTATATTAAAACATATTATTGACCAGAAGACTAAGCTCTATCTGTCTATATAAGTTTTATGTCAGTCTTTAGTGTCGTTAACATTTTTGTCTTTTTGGGTTTTCTTTTGCTAAACCACAAATTTTACTAAAATATATTCTTCTAAGATTGCTCTAAGTTATTTTTAATGACCATGGAAGATTTTATAGGTAATATTATCAATGTTATCCTTGTAACCATTCTTTTTAGTTTATTTTGAAAGTCACAATAAGTTTCACTTTTAATATCGGTTTACTCCTTTTCTGCCCTTTCCATAATGTATATTTGAATCGTAGTTAATTGTGTGTCTAGCCTAAACGAGGTGGCGGGTAACAAGCAGTAAGGATTTCTCACGCAATAGCGCACAAATTTCAAACCTTGGTTACTAAGCGACCGGGTACCCTACCATACGGTAGTGACCTTGAGCATCCCAGAATGCAGTTGTTTATTGCCTCTCTCACTTCTATTAGACGAAACCAGTATTGGCCGCCCACAAACTGTCTCATGTTTAGTCCCTACTGCGCAAACGGAGCGACAGTTATATAAGCTATCATTTCCTTCATATTAATACTTTTCAATTCCAGGCGTGGGTGACAATGATGCGCAATAAACATGGGCGTTGTAATAGTTTTTACTACTTTTTAATTATTTAATTAATTATTAATGTACGTTTGATCAAGGGTATCACTGATCTCACCACATTCTCTTCTCTGAATCTGTTCATTGACATGTCCAGAGGTTCTTAAAATTTCCTCAAGATTGCAGTAGTTATGAGGAATGAATCTATAAATATGATGATGGCAGAGTTATGTAGGGGATCCAATAATTCCTTTATCAGCCTGGATAAAACACTCGGAGCAATTTCCAATCCAAAAAGCAACATTTGAATTCAATGTGCTCCTCTCCGATGTACACACAGCCATCTAGTGGTCTGCGTTCTGGCTTGACTTGAATTTGGAAACACCCTTTAATAATATTCATATATGATTCCATAAGGTGCCACTCAAATGGAGGCCATATTCACCAACTGTATTCTCCGCCTAACGACAATTTGGTGAAATAATAAATAATGTGGGGAAATGAATTTCTGCATCAGAAATCAATTCGCCCTTTTAGCATTGCTATACTATGTGGGTGATCTACATCCCATGTCCGTACAATACTTCCAATTGAACTGGGTGGGGCCAGTTAACTACCACTGTCATCGGTGCCCTCATGATGCTAAGTTAATAGCCATATTGTGAAGCGATTTGAGCATTTTCCCAATTCCTCAATCGTCCACTCCCCACTTTTCTTATGTTAACATTTTGTGTTGGTTTCAAATTTGGTGGATTATCTTCAATGCTAATCTTTGCCAGTTTCCTGCATGCTGCTTAAAATTGAGCCGAGGATGACTGGTCTTTGTTTATGTTTTCTCTGGGTGCCATACGCAGAGTTGCCAATCTAAATATTTTTGGGGAAGACTGTTTGTGGGAAGGTGCATACCTATCCTCTGTGTCTACCTTATTATGTTCGTTTTCCTTTTGATTTTTAGGCCCATGTTTTTTATAATGCTTGGCTGGCATCTGTTTATTAGTTTTCCAACATGTGGAATTTACCTTGCAGCACTGGTCACAGGCCTCAACAAATTTTTCAATGTCGTCAGCTACGCCTGGCCCGAAATATGTCACAGATGTCCTTTGACGGTTGGTTCCACTCCTCTGATGTCCCCCGTCTGGTACAACATGTGCTTGCGCCATCACTTGTTCCATATAACTCCAGGGCAGAACTAACTGTCCATATCCATTGGGTCCTGCTCTAGCTTTCCTGTAGAGCAGTCCCTCCTTTAAATAAAATTGTCCTTTTCTAGGGTGAGTATGACTGGCAATTTGCCAAAGCAAGGTTTTAATGATTTGTCCTTTGCCTGGGTCTTTCTGATCTGCTGTAGGTAATGTGTTGGTGGATTAGGGAAAAAAGGCACTGTACTTGGACCACAGATGTGCATTGATAGCCAACTGAAGTAACTGCTTGCCATTACCAAGTCCTTAACGAAACCGACCCGTGTACAGACGTTTCATCTTGAGTATGGACGTCTTAACAACTTTGTCCAGTTGTGCATGTATTACAATGGTGGTACAAATTCTCACGGGGGAACGTGAATAGGCCACATGGTTCAGCTACCTTGCACGAAAATGTGAATGCTTGGTACAGACTTTCTGCACGAAAATGTGAATGCTTGGTACAGACTTTCTGTACGAAAATGTGAATGCTTGGTACAGACTTTCTGCACGAAAATGTGAATGCTTGGTACAGACTTTCTGCACGAAAATGTGAATGCTTGGTTCAGACTTTCTGCACGAAAATGTGAATGCTTGGTTCAGACTTTGGGCACATGCTTAACGAAAATGATGCCATGCTTCTGGTACAGACTTTACGAAAATAGTGAATGCTTGGTAAGACCTTCTGCACGATAAATGTAATGCTTGGTCTACAGACGAATTTCTGCAGGAAGGGCGCTCAATGTGAAGCTTGCGTACATTACTATTCTGCACCCTGCTGACTGTGAATGCTTGGTTTTCATTATACTATCACGAAATGTGAACATTACTACCCAGCTTTGGAAAAATATGATTGGCGGGAAATACCATTCTGCCGAAAACTTGAATAAACTTTGATACAGTAGTCTCAGAAGTCCCATAGCCAGACGGATTTTGCACCGGGATCAGCTGGGGCGGCTTATGCCTGCTTAAGAACTGCGAGATCACCCCAGTTTTCAAAGAGGTGATGTAGATGCTTGGTGGATGCTCTTTAACAATCACAATTTTTAAACAGTATAAGATTCATACTAAGTTGTAGAAGCGATGATCGCCTAGGTCATTATGCCATTGAAGCTGAATTTTCGAAATGTATTCAATCATTTCAGCTTCCCTAAGATTTGAAGCCAAATGTCCTTTGTAATGTCATATTCTAGAAATTCTTTCCTGACGTCTTTGAATTCCTCCATTCATTCTGGTCGCTTCTCTCTGGCTCTTTACTGGGGCAGGTTCGACATGGCGGCTTCATTCCTTGGGATGATGATCTAGACGTATCTGTCAGCTATGCACAGTGGGAGCTCGTCAAACAAACACTGAGGAATTTCAGCGTCAACAAAGGCGTTCACATAATCTGGCCATTGTAACGAAGATCACCCTTCACCTGTGAAGTTTCATTGCCACACCGGGTTGGAGTAAAACCGTTAATAAATATATCCTTTTTACCAGATGGACGAGAACTATGTATGGTCATTAACATACTACATACGCAAGACTTATATATACCCAACCAAATACGTGTTTCCATTAACTACTGGCAAATTCGAAGGTCTCACTGTGCCGATACCACGTGATGCGCTGAAAATTGTTAAACGGATTTATGATTATGACATATGTAATGCTTACGAAGGTCACATCGATATAAGGAACCATACTTTGATAAGTACGTATCCTTGTGGATTTTCAGTTAACAGTGTGGACTGTAGGGAGCTTTTATACATCTACAGTATGTCTCACCTGAAAGGCTGGTCATGAGGGTAGCAAGGACAAATAGTACACGATATAACAAGACTTTCATTCCGTTGTTGCCATTGTGTTCTGTTTTACAAATGATAGCCGTCCAATTAATTGTGAGCAGGGTAACTTGAGTTGTAATTGCACTCACGGATATACAAAGCCCAGACTTTCACATCACATGTTTGTCCATGCTTGAAAGTAGCAGACACGCTTTATTTTTATGGAGTCAGTTTTAATTTTTTAATGGAGCTAGTTTGAATGTTTCACGGTGTAAGGCGTTAAGGTCAAACGTTCCTAATTTGTCTTTCTCGGGGTTCTTGAGCAACCGCTATCCAGTCTTTGTGCATCCGCGTATTGAGATTGATAGAAATAAAAAATTAAACGCACTTTATTTAGCTGAAAATAATCTTTCACCGGCTTTTCCTTCTTTTCCTGTGTTTCGTTAGAACGTGGCATCTGCCCTGCCCAGCCATGCAAAGCTGTTAAATAATAGACAATATTATTTGATGAATATTTATTTTTGAGAATGCTAACCACCTGAGTTTTTTTTAAAGAATAAAGTGCGCTAAGAAGTATATTTATACACGTTTATACAAAGACATGAGTTTTTTTTAAAAATTGTATGGGGTATTTTTAATACAATGTGTTGGGCGTTTTTTGGGAAGTCTTTTTATGTATTGTGACCGTGGGTGTGGTGGTGATCCGTGAACTGGTCCAAAGGCACCAATTAGTAAAAGTGTGACCGCGCTACCTCGCCTTAATCTTTACTAGGTAGCAAGTGATAGTAGTTGTGTTGTTTTCCTTCTCCTCCCATTTTAATTTTAGTAGTGTTTCGGTCTTCATTTTCTTGGATGAAGCTTTCCCTTCTTATGAGCTCGTTCGTAATTCTTGGTGTAGCCGTGATGTCACAGTGATTATTTAGTGATTTGATGAAGCAAGCTCCCCAATCCTTCCCTCCCTTACAAAAATCTGCCACAAATGTATAATTTCAAAGATGCAGGTTTATTTTTTGTACCATCTTTGTGATGAATTTACCGTGATACAACGTTAAAATATCTCCAATTATAAAGATAAAATGTAGGGATAAAAATAATGCACAAGATACTAGGAGACATGCTCGCCCATGCCCGCATTTCCTACCGCCATTTAAAATAACTAGTTAGACGTGCAGACGAAACGGTTTACTCTTTGTAGACGGGAGGGAAACGGAGATCAAAAAAGGAAAAATATGACTGAACACGTGTTTAAATCTAGAACGGCAAAAAGACGCAATTGGTGGTAAAAGGAAAAAAATTCACGTCACTAGTTGACACAATGTAAGGAAATGGACAAAAAGGACCTTAGCTCTTATTCGAAACAGTCATTTCTTGGACGTTTTTCGATACTTGGTCGTTTTATTTGAATTCAGCGGCAAACGCCTTAGAGAAGGTTCTCGAACAAATTTCAAAAAAACTAAACTTGAGAAAAAATATGTTTTTCTTTAATAATAGAGTTATGAATATAAAACCTAGCTAGTTTGATAGCCCATCTTAAGCAGAGAACTAATATACTTTAAATTATACAGACGGATAGATAACAAGGAAGATATTGACAAAAGACTGTATTGTTCATATCAGACTAGCGACTGTATTATTTATTCTTTCACTAAAGTTTCAAATTTTCGTCCTTGAGACACGCAAATGCAAAAATCCAGCTGTAATGAAAGAGAGGGGGAAGGTGGAGAATTGTGGCTAAAAATAACTTAGGAGGCAGATTTGTGTTTTTATGAAAAAACAAGTAGAGACAGACGAACCAACATACAATAATGCATACTTGACTGAGATCTGACTGAAATTTGACTTTTGGTTGCAGATTTGAAAAAGTTAGGGGGGAAGACTGTGATTGGACAAATGTAATCATATTAGCGGGACAGAGATGCGCAATTTTGCCATTTGATACAATTCTGTCCAGGGACACAGTAGTTTATTGCCTGTGGTGTTTTTCCCAGAAGATATTACATACATTTAGTGGGACGCCATCATATAGCCAGCAGCTCAGCTGAGTTTTGCTAGGAATTAACTGTGTTCTCAATTCTGAATTCTGGTAAGAATGAAAGTATTTATTTTGTACATTTTAATATTTCGAGTGATTGATACTGCCATATCATATAAAATGATTACGACAAGTAAGTGTTCGCTCTAGGTCCCCAGCCCAAGTTCAGGGTCTAGAGACAAACAAAATATATGGACGCCTAACTAAGACTATGGAAGGCGGATCTATTATTGAGATCAGTGGGAACATATCACCTATCTTATTGAATAAAAGGAAACTATTGAACATATCTCAGATGCAATGCAGTCTTGGGGAACTAGTACTATATGAAAACAACTGGGTAAGATGTGCTGTGTGGTCAGAGAGATCTGACCCATTCTGTGTAATGTTGATGTGTTGTGCTGTGTGTAAGAGTGGTGCAGTAAATAGATTACTGACACAGCGCACAAATTTTGTTTCAGAATTGTGAGTTTCTGTTGTGGCACTAATGTAGTGCCACATAAGTAATCAAGGTTACACAAGCAGATGTGTGTGCAGCCAAACAGTGTGTCGGTGCAGTCTACCATTGTATTCTAGCTACCGAGAGGAGTGGGCCACCTGAATCCAGCATCAGATCTTCGCAGACAAGATGAGTGATTAGTGGCCTGCTGAGGATTCACCATACTCCTAAAGATTTATAATATTTCCCCATCATAAATATACTGAATTTTGGGAAAGATACATTATTACAGTTTATAAGACAATGGACAAAGCTTGTTCTAGTCACAGAGTGGGTGTGATGACACCACCCCAACTGCACATCCAGTAATAGTTCTCCCATAGACTTTATAAATATAATTAATATTAACCAGTCTTATAAAATACTTATGTACACACATTCCATTTTATTATGCCATATCTTTATGCATTCCATTTAAAACTCCATAACATTGCATATGTTCTGACCAAAATAAAACATTGGTTCAGAACAAATAAATTTAAAGAAAATTTTAATATTTAAACTAAAACAGCCTGAGTTAGTTCAGTGTGTTATAGAAGTTTAGTAATAGTATTAGACTTATTAATTATCTGTGTGTGTTTGTATATTCTACTACAACACATTACATTTCAGTACCCTAGACTTTTTAACGTAGCTACATTCATAATAGTAAAAGAGAGATGTTTGAGGTCGTAAGTGGTAGTAAGAAGGGCCTTCTGTAATTCACATCTACATTTATCTCAGGAGCCTTCACAGCTGACCTCATACATTACACTAGGTAACACAACAACCATACAGTACCATCAAAAACCACTACAATCATAGTTACCTCAAGTATACATTCTGTATCTCAAAAATATGCAGGCATTTAATCCCCTTTGTGCTTATCTCATCTCAAAGTACTTTTTTAGCATCCTCAAGCTCTATTTAATTTTTCCCAATCTGCCTCAAAACTTATGATCAACTTTATGCAAAGTAATTCGTATTTCTATTCCTCTGGTACATCCTGGGCATTCCATTGCTTCTCTTCTTTAAACTTCTTGCCCAGTACCATTTCATTTACTCATTTTTCTAACATATCGTCTTGTGATTTCTCTGCTGCGAATCAGGAAAATGTTCATCAAAATGCATAATAATTCATAAAAGGTCAATACTTACAGGTGATTCCCTGAATCTCTCCTGTGAATTCACTCACTAGTGACATTATAAAACAAATTCTCTTAAGTAGCATTTTTCTCTGTCTATGAAACTTCTTAGTTTACTCATACTGTTCTGACTAATCTTAATCACATCCTCCGAATTTCCTAAGACTAGCATCTTCTATTTTATCTATATGCCTTATGAGTTTACTTTGTCACTTCTAATCTATCTGTGATAACTTCTACAGATCTTATCAAACTTGTGGCAACCGCACAACATTCTGGTTTCTTCATCTTCAGAAATACACGACCGCACACTTGCGAGCCGTAAACCGTTCTGCTCTTGACTTCTAGTCAATGTTCAGCTGATCTGTCCCTGTTTACCAGCTAGAACGATTGGTCGGCCCTATTTCCACTCACTGGAAAAAAATATGCTCACGCTTTTACAACGTAAGCGAATTCAGTGAACTATCGTCTGTTATTTTAAAACTTCTCTCACTCTATTCCCGTGTGTATTTTTTTCCTCAACTCACTAACACCTGCAAGGGACTTAATTCTACGTTATCTCCCTTTGACGTTTTAACTGAACTCTAAATTCTCTTCTTTAAAGCTTACTACAACTTCGTTACATGCTAATTTTCTCAACCACAATTGAGAACCCACTAAATCTGCTTAACCCTAATTCAAGACCTTAATCCACCAACCATAATATGCGGAGTTTCCTCCCTTTTCTCAAAGCATCCCTTCACTCATTTTATCTCCCTTCAACTAAGACAAATAGTCTGTATCCAAATCCATTCATATTTCCTAAACCATTTTTCTACACTCTTTTACTTGACTAAAACCAAATCACCGTTCATATAAACCTTGCTTGAAGCACAAATAATGCTTTGGGCAAACCTAAAATCCGGCCTTTGGCTGGGATCATGTGTCTACACACAGGGACCAGTAGTGACATTTATGTCATGAGGTCCTTTGTGTGAAAACATAGAAGATCACTACAATGACACATGGTGTCATTGGGTCTTCGTGTGTTGTGACATGTGGTCTTGACCAGAGCCGGGTATAGGCAGGGGCCAATGCAACCTCATGCGAGGAAAAAATATGCAACCTCGTGCGAGGAATATTAAAAAAAAAAAAAAAGGCTAGGATCATGTGTCTAGACACAGGGACCGGTACAGTGACATTCATGTGTCATTAGGTCTCTTGTGTGAGAACACAGAAGATCACTACAGTGACACAGTTTGTCATTGGGTCTTCTTGAGTTGGGACATGTGGTCTTGACCAGGGGCGGGTACTAATGCGACCTCATGCGAGGAAAAAATATGCGACCTCAAGCGAGGGAAAAATAAAAAAGGTGACAGTATCTCTGTGTTTTTTTTTGTTTTACGTTGTAAACAGTTAAATGTGGTCCCTGTGGTGAGATGGGACGTTTGATAGAAAATTAGAAAGTAGTTCCCAGAAATAGGTAAGAGAACTAGTGAACCAGGAGGGCACAAGACAATTCAGAACTGTTCAGTTCTCGATGATAGTTGTAGAAGAGAACTGATAGGTCAGTCACCTTCTCGCTAGACTTTTCCTATGTTCCAGGGGTGTTATATATGTATGTGAATGCAGCTCGTATTTTATTCCCTACCAATTTAAACTATTAATATTTCTTTGACCACACAACAAAATTATAACTGGAAATTTGAATAATTCAGTAACAGCAGTTATAAACAAATCAATGCATTTTATTGATTAATGGTGTATAGTAAAAAGTAAACACCTTGGTATATAAATATCTTACAGGATTTTACACAATTTACGACAAACTATATTGTCTCTGTTTGATCATTTTCATCATGCTATTTGCTTGGTTGTCTTCGTTTGGGTTTTCACATTAAGTTGTACTTAACTTGCTTGACACGTTGTAGTAGCTGACTTCCCTCGGTCGTTAAAACATATGGACATTGAAGTCGCTATGCTTATGCCAGTAACAGTGTTGGACTACTGTTAAACAGTTCACAATTTCCAAAATTGTGTCACATTTTTCACCACTAGTAGAACCTGCAAAATATGACAGGTCATGGTATCTGTGGTTTATAACCAAGACGCCCCTCTGATGCTGATTGGCCACTGTTGATCAGACTCCTCTTTTCGACAACATTGTCTTGAGGCTGCACTTAGGTCAGTCAAAAGGGAATACGTCATACAACCATAAAAAAGAAGAACTCTTTGAGCACAGCACTCGAAAGCAAAGCCCTAAAAAGGACGGTAAGCTTTTATTGCTATCGTTGGTCAGTCCTGACAAGGACTTCTAGCTGAGCAAATGCTGTCCAGGATTGAGGTTATAAAGTGGTCTAAGCCATCTTCCTTCGGGCACAAGGCAAGATGTAGACATGAGGATTTATGTTAAGTATAACATTAATTTTAAATATTCATCAGTTTAAATGTACATTAATTCACTGATATATTGTTTAACCCTTAAGACACAGTGGTACTTCGAAGTCTGCGGCTGTTTGAAGCTTCGATTTACAAATCGCTTACAATAGCAGTCAGTTGTGGCTTCTTCTCAGTTATCTTGTTGTGTGTGGGTTAAGACATCCAACGATAAGAGTCAGCCTTCTGGATATCTTCTCAGCTCTGTCAGATCTTGAAGTAATTTCAGGAAGTAAGGAACTATGTTTCAGACGGGGCTTAAATATCTAATCTCAGGTGTAACACTTGCTTTCTCAGAGGTTAGCGCCTGAATTCAGTTTTCTCTTGCAAACTTTCATGTGATTTCAATGCTGTTGTGCGAATGTACCATTTTTTTTTTCCTCGCTTGAGGTCGCATATTTTTTCCTCGCATGAGGTCGCATTATCCCCGCCCAAACCCGGCTCTGGTCAAGACCACATGTCCTAACACAAGAAGACCCAATGATAACATGTGTCACCGTAGTGATCTTCTGTGTTCTCACACAAGAGACCTAATGACACATGAATGTCACTGTACCGGTCCCTGTGTCTAGACACATGATCCTAGCCAAAGGCCGGATACTAGGCATTGGGTTGTACAGCGTAAAATACGCTGCAGTTTTTCTGTGCGAATGTACCAACAAAATGCTAATTTCATCGTCAAATACAAAAGATAACAATTTCCCACTGCTATAATTGAACAAAGGAATAATTGTCAAATTGCCCAAGAAGGGAGATCTTGCAGAATTTTTTTTTTTTTTTTTTTTTCTCGCTTGAGGTCGCATATTTTTTTCCTCGCATGAGGTCGCATTGTCCCCGCCCAAACCCGGCTCTGGTCAAGACCACATGTCCCAACACAAGAAGACCCAATGACAACATGTGTCACCGTAGTGATCTTCTGTGTTCTCACACAAGAGACCTAATGACACATGAATGTCACTGTACCGGTCCCTGTGTCTAGACACATGATCCTAGCCAAAGGCCGGATACTAGGCATTGGGTTGTACAGCGTAAAATACGCTGCAGTTTTTCTGTGCGAATGTACCAACAAAATGCTAATTTCATCGTCAAATACAAAAGATAACAATTTCCCACTGCTATAATTGAACAAAGGAATAATTGTCAAATTGCCCAAGAAGGGAGATCTTGCAGAATGCAATTGTCACCGTAGAGTCACAGCATTATTAGTGCTGAGTTAAGTTCAGATTAACAGTAATTTGGGGTCGTTAAAATAACAGGGTATGAGAAAACGGTTTTGAAAATGTAAATAATTTGTTAAAGTGGACTGTTTGTCTTATAGATGGGAGACCAGAAACAGCACTATTGTGCTTAGATGGTAAGGGAGAGAACTATTTTAGACTTTAATATTTTGTAGGTGTACATAGTTCTGCTTTATAAAATTAGCATAACGACCGTTTTTAATAAGCTAGAAGTAACAGAACATAGCAATTGAGCATAAACCACTAAGGGAGATAACAATATTATTAGCGCCCTTTACAGTTAAGAGAACGGAGAGCAGAGTAAAACGCACGTGAAAATAGTGAATAGAGTATAAACAGTTATGAAGCACAGTTCACGGGGTTGACAGCATAGAATTAAGCGTGTAGGTGGCGTTAGGTGAGTGAGTAAAACTATGGACCAATCGCATGGATTGGAAAACAAAGAAGTGGATGACGGGTTGACGATTTGAAGGACAAAAAAGGATCAGTCCTGATATTGACGCGCTACTGAGCGGTCATGTTTACACAGTCTCTCCAGAAACCTCAACCAGGGTAGACGTGCCGTGCTGGGCGCTCATGAAATGTGAAACCTGCGGGTTGCAGAAGGTCTACAGAAATAGCTAGACATAGAAATGTAGTGATAGGAATTCAGGAGAACACTTAGATTTGATTGATAATTTGTGCTGTTAAAGATAGGACTAGCTCATATGTGGTGCTAGTAGGACAGTGATAAGTAACGGACTTCTGTATATTACGGTAAGAGGCCTTTATGACTCTAATTATGCTTAAACTACTTGAAGAGAGACATGTTTTTCAGAAATACGCTCAACATATTGTCACAGGGTTTAAGACGCTCACATTTAAGGGAGAGAGCTACAGAAGAGAATATTGAAGCAAAGGCATAATTAAAGCTTTAAAAAAGTGGATAACTTTTATTATCAAATAGCCAGGATGGGCTGTCATACAAAGAAGATGAGACATTGTCATTAAACAAGAATATTCAGAAAAGGGTTTATAACACTGTCATATATAAAACGTTATGCGCTCTCTCACGCCAACGTAAGTATCGAAGCCAGATACTACAACACTTATCGACGTTGGATTTACCATACATGTTTAGTTTTGATTGTGAATCCTTTTAACAGGGTATAAGACTGACCAGGTTGAAACAGATAAGAGGAAAGAAGAGTAAATGGTGAATTAGATTACTAAAGAAACAACTCATGCGCTTTCTCATTAAAGAGTAAGTATGAAGATGCCACCACAGCTGCACCTGCCATTATATAACTTTGTTTAGGTGAACTAGGAATTGATATTGATGCATATAATTGAGCTATGCCGAGCAGATTATAGTGCTTTAGACAAGAGTCTACAGTAGAGAATATAATAATATACCTTTGAAAAAAATACATTGAGCCTAAGTCTAGAGGCCTGGATAAAAGGGAGATTGAAACATACCCTTATGAGAAAAGAATTGTGGAACACATGTTATGTAAATAAAAGCCATTATGTTTGGAAATTCAACACTCAAGTTGGTTTAATCAATCAAAGGATGTGGAGTGGGTATGTGAGAAAGAGTTAAACCTATATAGCATATATAGCCTTAAAACCACTAGTACGAGGAAGTCGCTATAACAACAAGGAGAGAAGAACGTGGTCTGGGTTGAAAAAGACGAACCTTATCTCATCCAGGAATCACCATCTCTGGCGAAAAGGGCCAGTCAAAAAGATAGCTCTAACTTGGAAGATATGTCAAGGAAGGAAGTTTGACCATTGAATTAAATACTAGGCCTGCCTCAGCCACCTAGTAGTAATAGTAATAGTATCATTGTGATATAAATAAAGAAAGAACACCACCACTGTCATACAATAATTGGAGAGGAATCACTCTTCTCTCAGTTCCCAGCAAAATACTAGGCAAGATAATTATACAGAGAATTTCAAAAGCAGTACACAAACTGAGGAAAGAACAAGCAGGATTTAGAAAGAACAGAAGATGTGTAGATCATATATTCACTCTCAGGAACATTATAGAGCAGTGCTCAGAATGGCAAAGACAGCTTTACATTAATTTCGTTGATTTTGAAAAGGCTTTTGACAGCATGCATAGGGACAGTTTATGGAAAATACTGAGGGCTTATGGAATTCCAAGCTGCATAGTGTCAATCATAAAAAGCGTATATGCCAACTTTACGTGTAGTGTTGGGCAGAGCAACCTAACCTTTGAGGTGAAGACAGGAGTACGACAGGGATGCCCCTTATCAACCACTCTATTTTTAACAGTCATAGATTGGGTGATGCGCCAGACAACAGAGGGCAGTCCAAGAGGAATAAGATGGACTACATTTTCTACATTGGAAGATCTGGAATATGCAGATGACATTGCACTACTAGCATATTCACATCAACACATCCAGGAAAAAACGGATAGACTTAATAAGTTTAGCCAGCTTGAACTTCAATTTAAAGAAGTCAGAGGTCATGACGCTCAATATGAGCAACCCTGAGCCCATATCAGTAAGGAATCAGCAACTGGTACAGACAGACACCTTCACATACCTAGGATGCATAGTAACACCAGACGGCGGGGCAGGCAAAGACATCAACATCAGAATGAATAAGGCAAGAACAGCCTTTTTTAGCCTAAACAACATCTGGAAGTCCTCTCAATACAGCACAAGCACAAAATTAAGATTATGTCAGAGCTGTGTGCTTTCTGTGTTTTTCTATGGTGCGGAATGCTGGAGAGTTACAGAGAAGGAAATGTCGAAATTGTCCTCTTTTCACACAACATGCCTAAGAAAAATTCACCGAATCTTTTGGCCGAATACCATCACCAACCAAGATCTGCTTACTCGGAGCAAGCAAGAGGACATGCACACCATCATAGCTGGCAGACGCTGGAGCTGGGTTGGCCATGTCCTCAGAAGAGACCCCGATGCCATCACAAGAACAGCTATGCTTTGGACCCCTGAAGGAAAACGAAAGAGAGGCCGACCAAAAACAACCTGGCGGAGGACTGTGGAGGCTGAGATGCAAAGAATGAACCAGAGTTGGGGCACTGTACGAAGGATGGCCGCCGACCGAGCAAAGTGGAATCAATTTGTTGTTGCCCTACAAGACGCCACTAGGCGTGATGGCCACTGACTGCTTTGACGGTCGGCGGCTAAGGATCAGAGAAGACGAAGACTGCTATAATTACATATATTGGTAGTTGCAGTTTAAATTCCAAAAGAAATATCCTGTTCGGGGTATTAACCATAAAGTTATGGCAGAATTTCTATTGTGCAATTCATAATTTATCATAAAGACACTCGTTTACTTGGCAATCCCAGAGTGTCTTGCCCGTGTTATGACAGTCCGATAGGAGAAGCTGCCGTAGGGGAGGGAAGTGTTAGAGACTTTACCGAACTAGTTTCAGCTTTTTATGAAGTGGGATAAGCAGTTCCCTTCCTCGCTGCTTTTGCTTTCCCCAAGTCACGAGTAAAGTTAGATACCGATTTACAGCCAAGTAGACTGGAGCGTGATGCTGCCAGGTTTTGATCTCGGAACCCGGTAACTGTGCCGCGAGAGGAAAGTGCTCTAACCACTTGGCCAGTCGGACGTTGGAAAGCATTGTACATATTTTACTTTACTGTATGACGCTGTCAGATAGGCTAGGTCATGACATATTGTGCTCATTCACGAATACCGAACAGGCACTTTCTCGTTATCTTTTTTTTTTAACGTCAAGAAGGGACTAAAGTTTCCTGGTGGAAATTTAAACAGCATTGAGAATGATTTGTTTCAGTTTTGTTAGATCCTAGAGCAAAGGTTGTCCACCTTTTTCTGTACCCCTGTCCCCTTGTCTGTTAGTACGCCTTCCCGTCCTCTCTGTTCTGTGTGAAAGGAGATGAGTGGAAATAGTCACAGGAAAATAAAGTCACAAACAAAAGCAACAATTTTGCCTAGGAGAAAAAACAAAAACCACAATTTTGGCAAGGGAAAAAAGTTGCACTTTGTGAAAAAAAGAAGACTTATTCAATTTCGTAAGCAAAGTAAGGAAATGAAACAGAAACCTTTAAGTCAGTAATTTATTGATAGTATATGACTTATACAGATTGAAAACACCTTACATAATGTCGTGAAACTTAATCTTCTAATAATTCGTATTCACGACAGTGACTTTACCTGACTTACCTTAATCTTTTCCACATACATGTTTCACATTTATACAGCAATTTAATGTTCCTTTTTTATTTTGAAGATTGTAATCAACTCTTTCAAGGCAGCTTTCAACACATTATGAAGACTATCAAAACCCCAACAGCCCAGGGTAACTGTCATAGAAGATCGCAACGGGGCTCTGCTCAATGAAAAAACAGCTATAGTGAGAAGGTGGACAGAATATTGTAAAGAATTATATAACTGCAAACTCGACCCGACTATTGAGTTTTCACATGCAGTTTTGGGAGGTTAAGTTTTCACATGTAGTTTTGGGATGTTGAATTGTCACATGCAGTTTTGGGAGGTTGAGTTGTCACATGCAGTTTTGGGAGGTTGAGTTTTCACATGCAGTTTTGGGATATTGAGTTTTCACATGTAGTTTTGGGATGATGCGTTTTCACATGCAGTTTTGGGATGTTGAGTTTTTACATGCAGTTTTGGAATGTTGAGTTTTAACATGTAGTTTTGGGATATTGAGTTTTCACATGTAGTTTTGGGATGTTGAGTTGTCACATGCAGTTTTGGGAGGTTGAGTTGTCACATGCAGTTTTGGGAGGTTGAGTTTTCACATGCAGTTTTGGGATATTGAGTTTTCACATGTAGTTTTGGGATGATGCGTTTTCACATGCAGTTTTGGGATGTTGAGTTTTTACATGCAGTTTTGGAATGTTGAGTTTTAACATGTAGTTTTGGGATATTGAGTTTTCACATGCAGTTTTGGGAGGTTGAGTTTTCACATGTAGTTTTGCGAAGTTAAGTGCTATATAATATAACAACGTGTTCGTTTGCTTGGGTTGGTAATTATGCATATACCACATGAACAGTCCTATGTAACGTATGAGGGTGATATCTGTTGAAGAAAATGAACTGCTAATGATTGTTACTTGTAACAATTTCCTGTATCTCTTGGAGAAAGATAAGCCAAGGTCATTAAAAAATTGGTTGATGATTTTATTCTCAGTATTCTTCTTTCTTTTTTTTTAAAAAATGTTTGGTTCATTTCTAATTTTTTTTTTGCCCTGACAGTATTTCTTGTTTTAAAAAGTTTTCAAAGGGACCACATCGGATGTAAATTTTAAGTTAAAACGCGTCTTAAAATGATGGGCCAGTATATTGAGTACTGTATTCTTTTGTGCATCCATCCGGGACTTTTACAAATTATGAATTTATTGTTTGTGGATAAATCTACAAAAGGGATTTTCTTAAGAGGTAACGATTAATCTTTTACACTTAATCTCAATATCCATCGCTAATTGAAACTGCAGTATTTATTGATTAACATAGAGCTTATTTGTTTTTCATACAATCGAGTTATAGGGTACAACATCACAGAATATTTTCTTTACTGGCTGAATGATTTGGTTTATAGCTGAACTTTTTTTCTTGTGTCCCTTATTCGAATCCTTCCGAGTTTTCTTTGTTGTCTTTTGAACTGATGTATGAAACGTTACTACTTTATTCTTGTAACTGTGCAAGAAGACAAGAGCACAAACGTAGCCGTTAGAGAAGTAGTTCGGGGTCTTTTTCTTCTTCGTCTCCGTCGTCGTACACTCTCAGAGGTCCACTTGAATGTTTTTAAAGAAAGCAGTAGTCAGTTTGAGGCTTTTGAATCTCCGTAGGGCTTTTCCACGAATGGTACTGGTGTCGGCCATATGCGCTTTCTCTGTTTCTCATGTTAGTGAAGGAGATCGGAATACTTATTTAGTTGATAAAGTTGATTTGAAGCACATAAGTTTATGATTATCTCTCCGTTCTCGTTCAATGTCCCAAGTTCATGGTTTCCAATTATTTCTTCAATGCCGCAATTATCTTTCCCTGACTTCTCCAAAGGATAAAATGTAGGGATAAAAAGAATGCGTAAGTTACTAGAAGGCATGATCGCCCACGCCGCGGGTCATCACCCGCCATGGAAATTAAATTGCTGAAACGGTTACCATTTGAACGGGATGAGAACGGCGGATCAAAAGGAAAAAAATATGACTGAAAAATTGCGTGAGACTAGCAAGGCTAAGGAGACGCAATTGGGGGGAGGAAAAAGTCACGTTCCCCAAGTTGACATAAAGTAAGGAAATCGACAGAAGGGACCTTGGATATGATACGCCACAGTCATTTATTGGACGCTTTTGCGATACCAAGCCTTTTATTTGAATTCAGCGGCAAACGCAGATGCTTGAAATATTACAAAATTTAAAAAGTAACTTTTTCTTAATACTAATGTTAGGAATATAAAAATTAGCTGGCCGGATGGCCCATTCTGAGCAGTGAAATAATATGCTTTTATTTATACAGACGGATAGATAATAATGAAGACATTGACAAAAGACTGTGTTGTTCACATCAGCGAAAGACTGCATTGAATCAAACATGTCACTAATTTGCACAAAAAATCGCGACCTTGAGACGCAAGTGTTCAAATCTAGTTAGAATGAAAGAGAAGGGACATTGGTGGGAGCTGTGGCTAAAAATAACTTTAAAGACAGAATTTGTAGAGGGGACGGATAGGTTGGTTCAAAAACCAAGTACGTTTTTTGTGAAAACGCAAGTAGAGACGGACGGACTAACAGATAAAAATCCATACTTGACTGAAGCATGACTGAAATGACTTTAGTGTAGGAAATTTGAATTTTAAAAAAAACCAAGGCATTGATTGGCCACAGACAATCATATTATCCGCGCTCAGACGAGCTTTTTTGCCATTCCTCAATAGTTGTCCAGTGATAGACACAGTAAATTTTAAGTGTGGTGATTTCAAATGAAGTAAATAGAAATAAGTTCAGGGACGCCATACTATAGCCAGCAGCTCAGCTGAGTTTTGCTAGCATTTCTGTGTTCTTTATTCATAATCTGGTAAGATTGAAATTATTTCTTTGTATATTTTAATTATTGTTTAATGTTTCGAGTGATTTGATACTGCCATATCGAAATCTAGCCTTACAAACAAGTAAGGATTTGCTCTAGACCCCCCGCCCTAGTTCAGGGTCTAGGGACTAACAATATATATAAACTCCAGCAAGGATTAGGAAGGACAGATCAAGTGTTGAGATCAGTGGAACATATCACCTATCCTATCCTAGGGCAAGAAGCTAATAAACATATTTCTGAATATGTAGTCTGGGAGAACTTATCCTATGTGAAACCAACTTGGTAAGATGTGTTGTATGGTCAGAGAGATCTGACCCTGTCTAAATGGTGTTATTGTAAATTGTTACGTGTAGAAGTGGCTCCTTAGGTAAGGTTCTGAACCTAAACCAATACTTTATTTCAGAGCTGTGAGTTTTTTATGTTGACACCAAAAGGTGGTGTCAAATGCTGGGTAAATAATTGACAGTGAGGACCCGTGCAGTGTCGCATCTCGGCAGAACAGCCTTGTATTGCCCCCAAGCCCGGAGAGGTGGGGCCACCCGATATATTGCCCCCAAGCACGGAGAGGTGGGGCCACCAGATTCCAGCACCAGAACTACTCTTTCAAAGTTACGTAAGCAGGCTGGTCTGCTGGATTTACACCAACTTCATAGACATGGCACCCAAAGTGAATTACTACTAAAACATCCCATTTCCTTCCATCATTAATGGACAATGTTTGGTAGGCTTAGACAGGGAGGGATGAAGCCACCCCAACAGCACATCTATTCATCTTTCTCCCAGGGAAAATAAAATTATGAACTGTAGAAATCTTAACAAATCGTGAAAATTATATACGTACACACCTTTTATTTATCATGTCATTTATTCATGCCATTCACTTATAAATTCCAAAATCTTTCATATGTTCTGGCCAAAATAAAACCTTGGTTCAGAACAAATAAATTTAAAAAAAGATTTACTTTCTAAAATTTCACCAGCTGAATTTAGTTCATTGTGTTCTAAATTTTATTGATAATATTATATTATTTAATATCTCTGTGTGTGTGTTTGTATATGTCAATACAACACATTACATTCAGTACCCTAGATTTTAACGTAGCCACATTCATTACAAAAAAAAGATAGGTGTGAGGTCGTAGTGGTAGCAAGAAAGGCCTTCTGAAAATTCACAGCTACATTTTATCTCAGGAGCCTTCACAGCTGACCTCATACATCACACTTAGTAATATCACCATCATACAATACCATCAAAACCACTACATATATTGGGGTCTTGTCCAGGGATAATTAGCATAAACAGTAATATAAGGATCTCCTGGTGGGAGAAATAAAATTAGGGGAACAAAATTGTTAAATTCCCTTAAAATTAAAAGTGTCCCTTTAAATTAAAAGGGCAATTAGAAGTTGGTGAATCCTCACAGCCAGTGTTAGTTAATTAGTTAATTAGAATTATTTTAGTCTAGAATAATTATAAGTACTTTAGTGGTTGGAAATTTTACTTTGCTTATTGCTAGATTTGTTTAGAAAGTATGGCGGAGCTAGCAAAATTTAGATCAGCTGCTGTGCTGACCGCAAAGGAGATGGGAATGGATGGTCAGATTTTAATTCAATACGTAACGGCTGAATGTGATAAATATATTGAAAGGGAAGATAGAAAGGTAGCTGAAGAGAAGAGGTTACAAATTGAGGCGGATAGAGAAATTAAGAGGCTGCAGATTGAGGCAGAAGACAAACGACAGCAAAGGGAGGCAGAAGATAAAGAGGCCGAAAGGGAGGCAGAAGATAAAAAGGCCGAAAGGGAGGCAGAAGATAAAAAGGCCGAAAAGGAGGCAGAAGAAAAAAGATTGACTGCCGAAAGGGAGGCAGAAGATAGAAGGTTGCAAAGGGAGCACGAATTACGACTAAGGGAGCTGGAATTACAAGGCCAGGCTCCTGAAAATGGTGCCAGCCCTTTTGCCTCAGATGCTACGCCCAGTCTGGGAGCCTCAAACTCAGCTATGGGGTTTCATTTAGACCATTTTGTTGAAAAAGACGATGACATAGAGGGGTACCTAGGACGTTTTGAGTTATTAGCTACTACATATGGGTTAGAGAGAGAGAGAGGTGGAGTTTAAAGTTATCACAAGGACTGAGAGGTACTTCTTATGAAGTCTTTGCTAAAATGAACAGGGAAGACCAAGACAATTATGACATGTTAAAGCAGGCTTTGTTATTAAGGTACGAGAAGAATGGTGAATTTTATCGTAAGAAATTTAGAAATGCCAAACTGTTGTCTGGGGAGACATACCACCAATTCTCTGCTAGACTGGAAACCTATTTGGAGAAATGGACTGCTCTGGGGAAGACCCAAGATCTTAAAGAAATGATCATGATTGAGCAATTGAGAGAGTCCATGGCTCCAGACATGAGAAAATTTCTCATGGAACAAGGTGCAGAGAAATTGGGAGAGGTTTTAAATGTCGCTGAGAGGTATCAGGCAGCCCAGGCAGAGGTAAGTGGTGCTAAAAAGAAGCACATAGATAATTTTAAAGCTCCACAGCCATTTAATAAATTTGACAATAGAGAACAGGGTAATAGAGGTAGGACAAACTTTGAGCGGCCAAGAAATGACTATCGCGACAGAAACTCACAGTTCAATGACCAAAAAAATAATGAAAGGAAACCGTTGAACCAAGGAAAAAGATTGTGTAAATGGTGCAAGAGAGATAACCATAACACCGAATTTTGTAGAAGGAAACCTTCAAACATTGCTGCAATGAAGTCGGGGACGCAAAGATTAAAGGTTAATCCTAATGGACAACAGGAACCTTATCACCCCCCAGTTTGTGAGGATGTTATTTGTAATGGGGTCACCATAAGGTGCCTTTATGATACAGGTTTGGATTATGATTCAGTTGTGAAGTCTAGCCTAGTGGACCCAAGTCAGTATACCACAGAAACAGTGGAAATAAAAGGGGCGACTAAGGACATACCACTCATGACACTTCCCATCGCAAGGATAACGGTGAAAACTCGCTATGTGGAAGGAGAAATCAGAGCAGCAGTGATAGATGAACCAATCTACCCTCTGATATTGGGGTGTAGATACGTCTTCTTGGGGAATCCCGAGAGGCCTGTGATCATGGCGACAGTGCAGACCAGGTCACAGAAGAAGGAGGAAGAAGGTGAACCTATAAATGCTCATCCAGAGGAGATGAGAAAGGCGCAGGCTGAGGATAGGACACTCAAGCCATGTTTTAAAAAATTGCCCAAAGGCCACACACCTCCAAGCAAGGGAGAGTACTTTGTGAAGAACAGATTATTATACAGGAAGACAGGCACTAGATCCACTGGTCACGGACAGTTAGTTCTTCCCAAGATATATAGGGCAAACTTAATAAGGAGCTTACATGTTGGAAAAGATGGTGACCATGAGAAAGTCGGTACCATCTGCCAAAAGATTGCTCGAAAATACTATTGGCCCGACGTAAATGTCGATGTTGAAAACTTTGTAGAAGCATGTGGCGTATTTCATGAGGGAACACCCACAAAGGGAAAATATGTGCAGGACCTAGAAACGCCACGGAGCAACTTTAGGCCTGAAAGGAAAACTAATTATACTCGGGTAGACAAAGTGGAATGGGAGCCCCCTTTTCACACCCAGTCTTCACTTGAATGGATTAACATGGCCACTATGCGACGAGTACAAAGAGTAAATTTTACCCAGGATAAGATGACAATCCCTCGGTCAGACTTATATAAACTGGAAGAACAGAAAAGAGAGCGAAGATCTCTCATAAGCAATCTCAAGTGGGGAGACAAACCCCAGAAAAAAAATTGGTAGTGGTCGATTTGTGAGTGATGATTCTAGGAAGAAAAGTCCTCATTATAAAGCTTCTAATGGACGGGACCCGATGGGTTCCATGAAAAATAAGTATGATAAATTAAAGATCCAGATGTAACTTTATTAAGGACCTGGACAGATGAGAAGGCGGAAGAGACTGTTACCTCATCTTATCAATACGTGAACGAACTGACCACTCGTTTGAAAGCTGGATGGAAACTGGCAAATGATAATTTGAAACAAGCCAGGAAGAAACATGCAGCATATTTTAATAGGAAGGCAAAGGACCGAGAACTAGCTGTGGGAGAGAAGGTGCTTCTTCTACTACCCGGTAGCCAGAATAAATTACAAATTGGTTGGCAAGGTCCCTATACGGTTCTAGAGAAGGTGTCTAGAACAAACTATAAAATTGACAAAAAGGGGAGGAGAAAGTTTATCATGTAAACTTATTAAAGAAGTATCTGGACAGACCACTCCAGGAAAGCACCCCCTTACTGACCTTAGCTATCGCAACTCAAATGCAAAAGGAACCACTCACCTCACATGAATACCCATTACATCCTTGTGAAACAGCAGCACAGGTAAAAGTCAGTAAGCACCTGACTAAAAACCAGAGGGAGAGAGTTCAACAGGTTCTGGAGGAACATACAGATGTATTAACAGATAAACCAGGCCATACAAATTTGCTACAGTATGACATGAAACTGGTAGACTCAAACCCAATCTGTATGAGAGCCTATTCTATTCCGTTCGCGAAGGAGAAGGCATTGAAGGAAGAAATAGATTATTTGTTGAAGGAGGGGATTATTTCGCACAGTGAATCATCTTTTAGTTCCAGTGTCGTTTTGTTGAGAAAACCGTCTGGGGAACACAGACTGTGCATAGATTACAGGAAACTGAATGCTGTCACAGAAGGACAAGTGGATCCATTACCAGACACAAAACAGTTATTTGCCAGACTGAACAAGGCAAAATACTTTTCAAAGGTGGATCTTAGTAAAGGCTATTACCAGATCCCAGTGAAGCCTGAAGTGAGACATTATTTGGCTTTTAGCACTTCGGATGGACATTATGAATTCAATATGCTACCATTCGGACTGAAAAATGCTCCGAGTGTGTTTTCAAGGATGATGCGCAAATTGTTGGATCCCCTGAATAACCCATGTATCACGAATTTCATGGATGATATTCTCGTCGCCACAGAGACATTTGAAGAACACATTGAAGCTCTAGAGATGTTATTTAATAGACTTAGGGAGGCGAACTTAACTGCTAGGCCAACAAAATGTTGTATTGGATGCAAAGAGTTGGAATTCTTGGGACACACTGTATATCAGGGTAATATGACCCCTGATCCTAAGAACTTGGAAAAACTGCAGAGAGCACCTAGACCACAAACAAAAAAGGACGTGCGATCATTCGTGTCGTTATGCGGATTTTATCAGAAATACATCAAAGATTTTAATTCTATTTGTGCTCCTCTGACTGATCTGACTCGCAAGGGACTTCCAGATAAAATTATTTGGACTGCACAATGTGAACTAGCGTTCCAAGAGTTAAAGGAAAAACTCACTAGCAAGCCTATTCTCAAACTGCCTGATTTGACACAGGACTTTGTCTTAAGAACCGATGCAAGTAATGTAGGACTCGGAGGGGCTTTGTTGCAAAGATCATCTTCACCTGATGGGGAACTGAAACCAGTCGCTTATGCAAGCCGCAAATTGAATAAGGCGGAACAAGGATACTCCACAAGCGAAAAAGAATGTTTAGCGTTAATCTGGGCAATAAAGAAGTTTCAAATCTATCTGTATGGTAGGACTTTTGTGGTCGAGACGGATCATCAGCCTCTCGTATTCTTATCTCAGGCTAAGCATGAAAACGCAAGATTGCTGAGGTGGTCTTTATTGCTTCAACCTTATCAGTTTAGTATCCAATATATCCCAGGCAAATTGAATGTCGGTGCAGATTTCCTCAGTCGGCACCCCTGTGATCAAAATTAGAGTAATGGCAGACGTGAGGAGAGATTTTATCTATGTGTATCACTGGTTTTAGAACTTGCCGTAGGCATGTTTTCAAGTGGGGAGATGTGTCATAAAATTAACAGTGATACAACGTAAAAATATCTCCAAAGGATAAAATGTAGGGATAAAAAGAATGCGTAAGTTACTAGAAGGCATGATCGCCCACGCCGCGGGTCATCACCCGCCATGGAAATTAAATTGCTGAAACGGTTACCATTTGAACGGGATGAGAACGGCGGATCAAAAGGAAAAAAATATGACTGAAAAATTGCGTGAGACTAGCAAGGCTAAGGAGACGCAATTGGGGGGGGGGGGGGGGAAGGAAAAAGTCACGTTCCCCAAGTTGACATAAAGTAAGGAAATCGACAGAAGGGACCTTGGATATGATACGCCACAGTCATTTATTGGACGCTTTTGCGATACCAAGCCTTTTATTTGAATTCAGCGGCAAACGCAGATGCTTGAAATATTACAAAATTTAAAAAGTAACTTTTTCTTAATACTAATGTTAGGAATATAAAAATTAGCTGGCCGGATGGCCCATTCTGAGCAGTGAAATAATATGCTTTTATTTATACAGACGGATAGATAATAATGAAGACATTGACAAAAGACTGTGTTGTTCACATCAGCGAAAGACTGCATTGAATCAAACATGTCACTAATTTGCACAAAAATCGCGACCTTGAGACGCAAGTGTTCAAATCTAGTTAGAATGAAAGAGAAGGGACATTGGTGGGAGCTGTGGCTAAAAATAACTTTTCAGACAAATTTGTAGAGGGGACGGATAGGTTGGTTCAAAAACCAAGTACGTTTTTTGTGAAAACGCAAGTAGAGACGGACGGACTAACAGATAAAAATCCATACTTGACTGAAGCATGACTGAAATGACTTTAGTGTAGGAAATTTGAATTTAAAAAAAACCAAGGCATTGATTGGCCACAGACAATCATATTATCCGCGCTCAGACGAGCTTTTTTGCCATTCCTCAATAGTTGTCCAGTGATAGACACAGTAAATTTTAAGTGTGGTGATTTCAAATGAAGTAAATAGAAATAAGTTCAGGGACGCCATACTATAGCCAGCAGCTCAGCTGAGTTTTGCTAGCATTTCTGTGTTCTTTATTCATAATCTGGTAAGATTGAAATTATTTCTTTGTATATTTTAAATATTGTTTAATGTTTCGAGTGATTTGATACTGCCATATCGAAATCTAGCCTTACAAACAAGTAAGGATTTGCTCTAGACCCCCCGCCCTAGTTCAGGGTCTAGGGACAAACAATATATATAAACTCCAGCAAGGATTAGGAAGGACAGATCAAGTGTTGAGATCAGTGGAACATATCACCTATCCTATCCTAGGGCAAGAAGCTAATAAACATATTTCTGAATATGTAGTCTGGGAGAACTTATCCTATGTGAAACCAACTTGGTAAGATGTGTTGTATGGTCAGAGAGATCTGACCCTGTCTAAATGGTGTTATTGTAAATTGTTACGTGTAGAAGTGGCTCCTTAGGTAAGGTTCTGAACCTAAACCAATACTTTATTTCAGAGCTGTGAGTTTTTTTATGTTGACACCAAAAGGTGGTGTCAAATGCTGGGTAAATAATTGACAGTGAGGACCCGTGCAGTGTCGCATCTCGGCAGAACAGCCTTGTATTGCCCCCAAGCCCGGAGAGGTGGGGCCCCCCGATATATTGCCCCCAAGCACGGAGAGGTGGGGCCACCAGATTCCAGCACCAGAACTACTCTTTCAAAGTTACGTAAGCAGGCTGGTCTGCTGGATTTACACCAACTTCATAGACATAGCACCCAAAGTGAATTACTACTAAAACATCCCATTTCCTTCCATCATTAATGGACAATGTTTGGTAGGCTTAGACAGGGAGGGATGAAGCCACCCCAACAGCACATCTATTCATCTTTCTCCCAGGGAAAATAAAATTATGAACTGTAGAAATCTTAACAAATCGTGAAAATTATATACGTACACACCTTTTATTTATCATGTCATTTATTCATGCCATTCACTCATAAATTCCAAAATCTTTCATATGTTCTGGCCAAAATAAAACCTTGGTTCAGAACAAATAAATTAAAAAAAAGATTTACTTTCTAAAATTTCACCAGCTGAATTTAGTTCATTGTGTTCTAAATTTTATTGATAATATTATATTATTTAATATCTGTGTGTGCGTGTTTGTATATGTCAATACAACACATTACATTCAGTACCCTAGATTTTAACGTAGCCACATTCATTAGAAAAAAAGATAGGTGTGAGGTCGTAGTGGTAGCAAGAAAGGCCTTCTGAAAATTCACAGCTACATTTTATCTCAGGAGCCTTCACAGCTGACCTCATACATCACACTTAGTAATATCACCATCATACAATACCATCAAAACCACTACAATATTACAAGGTATATAGCCTGATGTAAAACGTTGGATTCACAGATTACTCCTTGTCATTAATTGATGCGTAACATTGGATGATATTTATCTTTATTTTCTTTGTGACAATCTTGAATGCAGGGGGTATTAGCCTGGGTTTCATTGCTTCCCATTCTTTGAATGATGTCTGAGCTTCCGTTGAAAGTTTTAGAGCAACATCTTCACCATGATGTACACTTTCTTGCTGGTGTCCTGTAGATAGCACAATTTCGTCGTCCTCGTTCATCCTGAAAAGGATGTTGGTTGCGTTGTGTCTGTTTACAGCGAAGCTGCGATATCTGCGCCTTTCGGCCGACACATCCGACTTCAGTACGGCATTTTTTGGGACCGGGTTTACCTTCCCTCTTCGATCCCTACTCTCTAACTCTGAGCCAGACTGCAGTGATGCAGCCTGTTTCCAGGACCACCACTTGGAGGTGGAGTTGGGTCTTTGTCAGCTCTGGTTCGCTGACCCTGACGCAAGCAGTCAAGCTATGGGTCGCTGACTGCATTCTCTGTTGCTGCGTCTTTGGGGCCCTAGCACAATTTCACTTTTATTCATTTTCTTCGTTCTATTCCTTTCCACCGTCTTTCACACATTCCCAGGATGTCTGTTTTAAAATTGCACATTTCTGCTGCAAACTGTGTAATTGTATTTTTTCGTTTAAGGTGCGACAATACTTACTTACTTTGTCGTTCCTCTTCTACCCTGGGGTGTAGAGCTTTGCCAGAGAGAACGCCATACTGTCCTATTGGCTGTCTTCCTCCTGGCCTGGTTCCAGGCTAGTCCTCGGTCCTTCAGGGGTTGTCTAATGTTGGCCTCCCTGTGAAGTCTAGTTCGTCCTGGAGGTCTGAATTCCTGGCTTTTGGTTTCCCAAATTTGTCATGGTAGCCGATCTTCTTCCATTTTGCATACATGGCCAAATCATTGTAATTGAGACTGTTCTGCTTGGGTCTGCAGGGGCTAGGTTTTGAGACCTTGCTGTATCGTCTGGTTGCGGACCATGTCACTTCTTGTTACTTCAACCATCTTCCTCAGATACCTCATTTATGAGGTTTGAAGCCGGCTTTTGTTAGTTGTAATAATTGCCCCCTGGCTCGCATCCATATGTCAAGACTGGGACATAATTGGAGCGCTATACGGCTATCTTCGTCCTCTTGCCAATCTCTCTTTTGCCGAGGAATCCTCGAATTATTGCCACAAAATGTCTTTCAGCTGCAGCCCTTCGGGTAGCCAACTCTTCTTTAATGCCCCTCTTCCAGTCTATGATAGTGTGGCCGGGATGGGATAATCTGTTGGGATTGGTATCTTCAAGTAAGATTTTATTTGTATTAGCTATATCGCCAGAGATATGAATTTCTTGAAGATGGATTCCAAGTTCTTTTTATGACTATTACCAGGCAATAGCGACAGCCCAATAGAGTTCTCCTTTATTTGTCTAGTACCACTTTATTTTCCACAAATATAATTCTTAAGGACTCCAAATAATGCAATTAATAAAATGATTTATTCAACAAATCCAACTTGAACATAGTAGAGCATCATGTATAACGATTTGTCCAATATTTTGTAGTCGTAGTATTATCCTAGTGCCTATTTGGTAGCTGGGGGAAAACGAAATCTGTCAATAAACTAATTCTATGAACTAAATGCTGTGGAGCGAAAAGGTACTAACCTTCTGCGTATCGCAATAAATATATAATTCTATATATATATATAATATATATATATATATATTCGTCCATGTTTCTGCACCATACAGAAATGCAGAATATATACAACACTTTATGATTCTCAGTTTTAATTTGTGAGATAACTGTTTGGATGTCAGTATATGTTTCATGTTGTTGAATGTAGCTTTGGCCATTCCTATTCTTTTCTTGATTTCTGTTTCACATCTGCCATCTTCTGTTATTATATGACCGAGATATACGTAGCTCTTGACTTGTTCCAGGATTTCCCCATTTACGCTTATCTTTAATGTGGGTTTATCGTCTGTTTTGCTAATTATCATAGTTTTTGTTTTCTCAATATTAATGTCGAGTCCATATTCATGACTTATACAGTTCACTTGCTTCACTAGTTCTTGTAACTCCTGTTCGCTTTCAGCTAACAACACGGTATCATCTGCATATCTAAGGTTGTTTATTGACCTTCCACTGATGTTCAGTCCTGGTATTTCCTGTATCTGTTTGAAAATTTTTTTGGTGTATAAATTAAATAGGCAGGGGGACAGCACACAACCTTGTCTGACACCTCTTTTTATGTCTATGTATGGTGAATAATTCCTTCATGATCTTACTGTGGCAGTTTGCTGCCAATAAAGGTTACTGAGTATTCTTATATCTTTTCCATCAATACCTATGTCTTCGAGGCATTCAATTATTTTCTCATGATGGACTCTGTCAAAAGCCTTCTTATAGTCAATGAAGCACATATA
Organism: Oreohelix idahoensis; assembly: GCA_024509875.1. Taxonomy (NCBI): domain Eukaryota; kingdom Metazoa; phylum Mollusca; class Gastropoda; order Stylommatophora; family Oreohelicidae; genus Oreohelix; species Oreohelix idahoensis. The sequence goes on along the minus strand of JAMPIV010019087.1, from coordinate 122,845 downwards.
CATACTTTTTGGGACCTCTGTATATTTTTCTGCTAATATTCTTAGGCAAAATATTGCCTCTCTTGTTCCACTGTTCCGTCTAAAACCAAACTGTTCTTCCTGGATTTCGCTGTCTACTTTACTTTTTATTCTTTCCTGTATGATTTTGAGCAGTATCTTAATTGCATGACTCATCAGGCTGATTGTTCTGAAGTCTGAACATTCTGTTGCATTTGGTTTTTTTGGGCAATGTTATAAAAACTGATGTCTTCATGTCGTGTGGTATATATCCTGTATTGTATACATCGTTGCATATTTGGATGGGTGTGAGGGCACGGAGTCGGAAGGATGCCGTTTTCGAGCATAAATGTTATAGAAAATTTTGCGCATTTGCTAATAAAGAGCACAAAAACAAATGTCTATGTCTGTGATTGTATCTATACCAAAGCTCTCCAGAGCTTCTATCATTTCAATTTTTATGTTATCCATGCCTGCTGATTTTCCTTTTTGTATCATATGAATGGCATTCTCTACTTCTGATCTGAGAATGTTTGGGCCTTCATTAGAATCTGGTGATGGTTTTTTACCTCTGTTGTCCTCGAATAATTCTTTGACGTATTCTGCCCATCTGTTTGATATGTCTTTCTCATCAAGTAATATTACACCATTTTTGTTCTTGATACAGCTTCCTCCTTGTGCAAACCGTGACCGATTTGATAATTTCTTTATTTCTTCATGCATATCTCTTGTCCAGTGCTTTGCTTCCAAGTCTTCTATTTCCTTGAATTTTGTTTCTATCCACCGTTCTTTTCCTTCTCTACACATATTACGTATGTCATTGTCTATTGTTTTATATTCTGGAGTGTTTTTTGCTTTTTTTCTTTCGGCCATTTTATTCAAGATGTCATCTGTCATCCAAATTTGATTTTTTCTTAGACTCCTTTTTAGGTAAATTTGCATTTGCTGATTGTATGCTTGTTTTTAAGCATTCCCATTTTGCGGTTGCTTTTTCTTCTGGGTTTTCTCTTCTATACTGCTCCATGCTTTCTGTCAATAACTGTTGATATTTATTTTTGACGTCGATTAAATATTTCTGTTTTATATCTGTTTGTTTCAGCGCTGATATTTCTATCTGGGGTTCCTCCTGTCTTCTGTTTCCTGCTCTTTTCAGCTTTATATTTACTTTGATGACGACTGGATTGTGATCTGAATTTATGTCGGCGCCAGGATGTGTCTTTGCACTTGTGACACTGTTCTTAAATCTCTGTTTTATCATGATATAGTCGATTTGATTTCGTGTTATATCTCCTGGGCTTTTCCATGTGTATAATTTCCTTGGGTGGTGTTCAAAAAAGGTGTTACATATGACCAGCTGGTTTTCTTCACAGAACTGGATAAGTCTGTCTCCTCTATCATTTCTTGTCCCTAATCCACAGTCCTACTATTTTCTTGTATTTTCCTTTTCCTACATTTGCATTCATATCACCCATTACTATCAACACATCTGTTGATTTGACTGGTTTAAGTGTGTGTTGTAGCTCTTCATAGTATTCTTCTATTTCTTCCTCGCTGTGATCTTTAGTTGGTGCATAAGTTTGTGGTAAAGTGGGATGTTATAAATATTTATAGGGGACTTAGTGTACTGACTGAGATCAGCTGTGAAGGTATCTGTATCTAATAGGTGTAGTGTTTTAAAGATAACCTTACTTGCTACCACATTTATACCTCAGTCAGAATTATTCTGGAATATTGTGATGACTACGTTGAATGTCTAGGGTTATGTAAATGATGAAGTGTAAGTCACAACAACAACAGACAGATAAACAATTTAGTTTATTCCACAACACTTGACAACACTGTGACACTCACACACATTTAACACTCTATAAGACTATCTTAAATGAGTCAATGGTAAAGTTTCAAATATATATGTATTAATTACTTTCACTACTATATATCCTGATTCAACTACACAGTGAACCAGGAATCACAATCAAATGTAATCACAATTTATATGTACATAATTTATAAATATGAACCTTGTAGTGACATATTGTATTAGTATTATCCTATGTGTGTCAGTTGTGTAGCAGTACTATGAGGTAATACTGGTTTTGTTTTTCAAACTATGTTGTTATTTGTCATCATGACTTCAAGTGTTTGTTTATCTTGGAAATAGTATGGGGAAAAGTTCACAGTTCCTATCAATTTAAACAAGGTATTGTCCCTCTGTTTTACTATAATGTCAATTTTAAAGGGGGACACATAATGTTGAGCTCCTCTGGCCACAGAAGCTTATCTTTCGTGATGGCGGCAGGAAAAGACTCCTCTGCTCGATAGCTTCCCTGTGTTCTGGAGACACCTCACTGGTCGCTATCTGGACCCAGGAGTATGCTGTCAGCCTCTACTTTTAGGTTGGAGCAATATTTAGGCCTTGCCTCATGTTCGCTACTGAACCACACACATATACAGACATAAATTATCAATTTACATTCAATTTTCATTAAAAAGATATTGAATATATCAAGCTTACCACAATTCATGGAAATAATACACAGTTACGTTGACTGGCAATGAATATAGCACAATTTCGATCTGCCGATGTCCCAGGCTTTTATTTAGAAAAATATGCACTGGCTCTCAACGCACTGTTTCTTTAGTAAGTTTATTTGAAAAATGTGGTACTGAACTGACGCTCCTAATTGACTATATTGGCAGGTCTAACCAATCGGGCAATGTTTACACAGCTTTTCAAAAAAAGTACTCCCACTCACGTTTCCCTAACAACAAAGACTTAGTATTTGTAGCCCGACTAATCGTGTTTAGCCTTACATTTACTTCTATCCAATCAAATAGGATTTTACATGGTGGCCCATTTCCCGTAAAATAGTGGTTCCAAAACATGCCACTGTGCGATTATTATTTGGTGTTGTCTGACACCCTCATTATTTTCTTTTGGCTAGAATTTGTTAATTCCTAGACTATTTGCGTAACACTTAACATATTCTTTGTCAGCAAGTCCTAAGGAACCCAACTATATAAATTTTATGGGGCTAAGGGGCTGCGTTCAAAATATGCATTTTCTTCTACCTCCCGTTCACTTCGATCGATGTGGTGTCTGGGTACTGTCATGTTTTCAGACATAAAACAGTATAATGTCATATTTCCCAATAAGCGTTTTTCAGGTTTTTAAACCTAACTCTCGTATGGGTAGTGTTTTTTTTATCACTGTCGATTTGAAAAAAAGTTAGTGCTTGTGGCCTTACACGCGTGATGGCATTAATTTTGTATCGCGAGACGCGGGTTAGTGTTGCATGCGTTCCTGCTTTCAGCCCTCCCTCTCTTTCTATCCTTTGTCCATCTGTCCTTTCGTTTATGGTAACGTAGTGTAATTAATGCTAGTATTAATTTAGGTCATTAATCAGCTTGCGTATCTCAAGGTTTTTCTTAGAAATGCAGTACACGTTTTATTGTAGAAAGCGTGTATTGATGCAGTAGCTTTACTATCAACGTGAAAGCGTGAGAATATGCAGACGAAGCATAAAAAGGGGGATCTCGAGTACCGTCATTGTGACAGCACTGTTCTTTACCATTCTTCTTTCCTTTTATTGAATTTATGTGTTACGCTTTACATTTACCTGATAATTTATATATGTGGATTAGAATTTCTCACGACAAAGTTTATAAGATTAATATGTCGAATGGCTTTGCTCTCATTTTTAGTAACATCATTCTGTCATTGTGTGTCCAGTATCCACATACGTATTTTTCTAACTCCTTCTTTATCAACATTCCTACCCCTCTTTCATGTTTTTCTCCGCCTGAGTGTATAAGCGTGTACTAGTCTCTTTTTATGTAGCCTGTATCCAAAAGTCTTGCCTCTGCAACTCCCAGTATATCGAGTTTCATGTCTGTTGCTTCTAATATAAGATTGTCAAGCTTTCCTTCTCCGTTCAGAGTTCTAACATTCCATGTTCCTATTTTTAGGCTTCTCCTACTAGTTTTTAGGTGGTCTTTCCCAGAATGCTCCCTTTCAACAGAATTTAAGGAACACTCGTCATTATGTACTTCCTTACTCATTAGAGGAGTTGCCTCTTCCCTGTTAATTTGTACAGTAGATTCTTCCCCAGGGGATAGAGAGTTCTCTACATATCGTTTCTTATCTTGTTGTTGTGATCCCATTACATTCTGTAGGAAGTACGCGGTAAGGCCCCAATCTCTTCCACGGTGGCTAGCCATTGTCTTTTTCTATGTCCGACACGCCTCTAGTGCGCCACACACTTTGCTGTTTCGCTTTGCGAGCCGTTGATCTTCTCAGATTCCTCCGCCTCACTCACCGTCTCAGTCTTTGTGTACTAGGGATGGACATCTTCGGATCGAGCTAAGTGAACTTTTACTTGTTCCAAAGTTTTGTTAATTCTCTTTTTTTTCGTTTCGTTGATTATTTACTTTCTTGTTTCGGTATTTCTTTTAGATTTTACGTTTTTTGTTGGTATTATTATTGTTCTTTTTTTCTCTCATCACTGTTGTTGTTTACTTTTTCCATCTGCTTGTATCGCCCATTTGTCTGTATATTTCTCATCATCGTATGTTTTTGCAGTACCTATATGTAATTCTTGTACTTGTCACCTGTTTATAACTGTGGCTGACGAAGGGTAAAACCCGAAACGTCCCTTGTTTTTTGTGAACCGTTATTTGTAAAACTGATTCAATACCGTTTTATTGGTTTAAATACTTATAGTTCGTTTACAGCAAAACTGCAACCAAGGTTTTCATTGGACTCGGCACTAGTATATCGGTAGCGTACACCGAAAACTGTGACGTCACATAGTAATTACACAGTTACTATGTTCTGACTACGGTTCTGGCTAATTTAGGGCACACAGTTTGACAAAAGAACTATGCTTTTGAAACCTGATGTACCAAGCTACTCTATGTATTGTTATACGCATAGTATGTCCTGTTACAATAGCTCCAAAGCATTTAATGTGATTAAGCTGCTCCAATATCTGTTCTCCCAGCATACTATGATGCATTTTTCCTTCTCTTGAGATCACCTTCTTTCACACAGTCCCTGAATGTCGATTTTATAATTTTACATTTCTGCGGCAACCTGTGTAATTTTCTTTGTTCGTTTAATGTGCTAACATTCCAGACACAAAACCTGGAGATGTCCCCAAAAGAAAAAGTGCAAATCAATAACTCAGATTGCTTTCGGGTTTCTCTTGAGTTGCGTCATACGCCTCCTTACTGGAGGACCTTCTGTCTTGGATTGCTGAGTTGAGCTATTTTCTTCTGCTGACATGTCCATATTTGTTGAGGTTTTCGTGGCGTAATGTTTATGCTTCCCCATGCCCAGCCCATCTTAACCGCCATTTACCAGAAGCCTGGCAGGTAACAGCATTACTATTCTTTGCTTCCCTTTCGGGCCTCGATAACACACGGGCGAGTGATACAGAAGACGTTTTTTTGTTTTGTTTTTGTTAGTAAAAATGTAAACGAGATGGGTATTAGTAACGAGAAACTAAGAGCATGTCGCGCGTGTTTCGTCACCACTTTGTGTGCCTGGACTGGGGTAACCTTTCTGTGAAAGTTATGAAGTTTTTAGTAATGTGAAGCATGGTGGTTAACCACGATTTGCGTAAGCAGTGTAAAACCAGCACAGTACTGTAGTTTCATGTGGTTTTTACGTGTGCTTTATGACTGTCTTTACCAGTGTTCCCTAAATTTTTGGAGTCACCGCCCCCTTGGCTCATAGAGCTCATCCCCAGCGTCACTTTCCTTTCCCCCCCAACTCAGCATTACATACAACTGTAAAAATGGAAAGATAACAGGAACAGCAAATCAAAACAGTGACAACTAATTGCTCTATTTATTCAGTTGTAATATAACGCTACAGATACGCTTACTTATTACCTTAATTTTTAAATAAAATAAAAACTTAATTACTTAATCCAGTATAAAAAACATTCACAAGCAGTATAGGAGAGTACATTAGTAACCAACCTACTTCATTGTTCTTTAAACTTTCCATGAGATGGATGAGCCTGGTGTAGTGATATAAGCGTTCGCGTCAGGGCACTGTATGATTAAACCACTTTTACATTTCAGCGTTACATTAAGTAATATTGTTGAATTTAGCCTGACAAATCCTTAACCATCCCTTTACTATTGAAGACCCCTTTGTCGCCCCTTTTTCCCGAATCGCCACATTGGATCCTCCCAACGCCCCCAGGGGGCGGTACCACCCACTTTGGGAACCACTGGTCTATAATCGACACAAAATGGCTGGCGCATGCTCCTTAGACCATATTCCTTTACTGGTGTGAACTAGACCAGACGCTGGGAATATTTGTGAATAACTTCAGTTTTGACGTGATATTCTTGGTTGCATGTCATGTTACGAATATAGATTTGAGACGGGTAATACGTCTTTGTTCAAGAGCTCAATTGTATTTCCCATGGGAACAGCTGCAGTGGTGCAGATTGGTAGACAGGAAGACAAGGTACATTTGTCAATACCAGGGACAGAAAACAATAGACGGGAAGACAAGGTACAATTCTGTCAAATACCAGGCACAACAAAAAGTCAGCCTGCCATCTAATGAGGCGGAACCTAGAGTAGACAAAGACAGAAAATGATCTCAAATAATAATAATAATGTCATTAAACTTGATGTATAGAGATCACAGGCATATAAGATTTGCCTTACATAGACGAAGAAATGCTTTAACTTAGCATGTATTTACTGAGTTTGTAAGGAAAAGAAAACGAGACGGTCTGACTGAATGCAAATAAAAAATTGCCATGAGCAAGAGATACAAGTTAAACAGGTAAGAGGGGAAAAGAGAAATTGGAGGGAACGTGGAGGAATAAGAGATATTTTTTTTAAAAATGCAGCAGGATTGATTAATTGGAACGGACCTCAGACTGAGTTACATAATATTTATATATGTCCTCGTGTTTTTCAGACGATGGGAGTGAAAGTCTGAATTTTTTTTTTTTTTTTTTTTTTTTTTTTACCAGCGGCACTTGGGCTTTCAGCCCTTCGGCCCAATGACATGTCATTGCGAGGCTGGGGAACCTGAGGACTTTCCTTCCAACCCGGTCAGGAGCTTCGCTCCTTCCCATCCACAGAGGGTTTATCACAGGAGCCGTTCAGGCTATTCAGTCAAATTTCCGGCCGTAAACATTTCTTCAAACGCCGACGCCCGGGTTTGAACCATGAACACCTGGTCGCCAGTACAACGCCGAAGCCATTACACCAGCGCGGCTCCCATTGTTTTGTTTTTAAACGTAGACACGACGTAGTAGCATGAAGCTTTGAGAAATGTCATATAATGCTGCCGACCACTTCTCCGCAAAATATTATAATACAGTGCAGTCCACCTAAAGGAAACTCGCATAATCGAATTTCGCTTAAGTAGAAGCATTTCTGTAAGTCCGAAACAAATGTCTTCTTTGGCTGTGTTTTAAAAAAAAAACCCACAGGATAAATCTAATTCTGATAACTAGAAGTTTTAGATAAGGCCAAGTAATTTGTCTATCCCAAATCAAATTTGAACTCGTATAAGTAGAAGTTCTGCTTTCATCGCCTAAGTTACAGTCTGCTTTCATCGCCTTAGTTACAGTCTGCTTTCATCGCCTTAGTTACAGTACTATGTGGTCGAACACAATTTTTTGGTGAACAGGTGATAATCGGTTAATAAACGTCCACGCGCCCGTCAGCAGATTAAAACGCTAATATTCATTAAACTAGCAAGAACGTATTCGTCAGGCCAATTGAGAGAACACTAATTAACCCCGGTTTGCGGGAAAGGTTGCGTTAAAGTCTGACGGCAACGGGACTACGCGGAGATATGAAGATAAAGAGTAAAACCCGAGGCCTGTGAATAGTAAATAATAAACGTAAACTAGTATTTGGCAGGCACTCGCAAGAAAGAAGGCAGAAAAACACAGACAACAGGTAACTCTTTCATCGGTTTACATGTGGTAATTTTGTCATGCAATAGTTGTAGCTGTAGGAATCTGTGATAGGAACCGATAACACACGTACTCAAAACGCTACTATAGCACGATATGTTTTACACACGAAAATTAGGCCAAGAGTGGTGGATAATTTTGACAGAGAATTGATCCGCTGAGAAATTTGCAATATGTTTCACAATAATGAGGCAGTGACTTTAAGGAAATTGAAAATTTGGTTAAGAAAGAATAATGACATTGATATTTCCAAATCTACGCTATGGAGGACTATTAGGAGTTTGGGATTCACTTTTAGAAAATATGTTGGTGGTAGAAACCTTATTTGCGAGAAGCCTCATATAGTTGCAATGAGAAGCAAATATTTACGCGAGGTCAGAGAAATGAGAAGAGATTGTTATGATTTTGTGTATTTAGATAAAACTTGGATCAATGCGCACCACAGTAATGAACGAGAATGGCAATCATCTGATGGAACAACTAAGAGACTAGTACCAAGCAGCAAAGGACAGCGCCTAATAATTGCACATCCAGGAAGCAGCCATCATGGGCTTCTAAATAATACTCAACTCATATTTGTTTCAAAATCCACAGATAATAGGGATTACCATGCAGAGATGAATGGCAAGATATTTCAAGATTGGATTGTGAATCATGTACTTCCTTCCTTGGATAGACCGTGGTGTTTGATAATGGACAATGCCTCATATCACAACGTTGTGGCACCAGAAGATAAAGTTTCTAATTCACCAAGTATTAAAGATGTAATAAAGATTTGGCTGACCATAAACAACATTCCATTCAACGAAATGTCCATGAACCTGAATTACTTGGAATTGTAAAAAAAGACACAGCATACAAAGATATTTCACATAGACAAGGCAATCCATGAACATGGTCACAGATGTTTAAGATTACCTCCTTACCATTCTCACTTAAACCCAATAGAATTAGTATGGGCTAAAATTAAGGAACAGGTAGCAACAGAAAATAGAACGTTCAAATTAAAAGATGTTGAAATACTTATAAAAGCCGCCATCTCCAATATAGCCAGGGATTATTGGAAGAAAAGTGAGAACCATGTGTTACAAGAGGAAGAGGAATATTGGAAGAATGATGGTTTGTCCTTCATTCAGCCGAGATTGATTATCAATTTCTCAGAGACATCTGATTATGATTCGGATGAAGTTTAATCTCTTTAAAGATGATCTTACCGTTATTTACAAGCACATTAGAGGAGTAACGTTCCATTATGATATTTATGAACCGCAAAGAGATGATACCCATTGAAATAATTAGATCAAGGAAGGTCCAGTATGGTAGCGCATTAAATGTCAATGACAAACAATGTCACGAGTATCTCGCATGCAGATCATTTAAGAAATTATCTTCAACACGTATTCAATTGCAAACTGATGGCCACATTATTGTAATAGTAGACACGCCTATGCCTAATCAATTCACAGAATCTGTGCATGAAGTGGTAAAATTTCTTTTCTCGATACACAATAATTAGTATGCCGACAAAGATCAAAGGATTTAATCCGTTTATGGGAACTGGACAAGATGCACAGATAAAAAGTATATATTTGTTGGGTCTAACCCAATATAACATCGTATGCAAAAAATGGCATTAATACGTTAGACGGTTAATCAGATAATTACATTTGTTTGAGGGCAAAGCTAGTGAAACGTGCTATAGCAATTAACTTGTCACTGCATTTTAGGCGGTCGCTAAATTGCTTTTGACAACTTTAAAAGATGCAGGAATTAAAATCAAAATACCCGTTTCTGAATATTTTAAATAATTACTTCAACCTTTACCTATTACTTACTTACTTAGTCGTTCCCCTTCTACCGTGAGGTGTAGAGGTTTGGAAGAGAGAGCGCCAGACCATTCTATCAGCTGTCTTCTTCCTGGCCTGGTTCCATTCTAGTCCTCGGTCCTTCAAAGATTGTCTAATGTTGTCCTCCCAGCGGACTCTGGGTCGTCCTGGAGGTCTGGATCCCTGGCTCTTTGTTTCCCATGCTTGTCGTGGTAGCCGATCTTCTCCCATTCTGCAGACATGGCCAAACCATCTTAGTTGGGACTGTTCTATTTGGGTCTGCAGCGGATGGGATTTTAGGCCTTGACGGATCGTCTGGTTGCGGACCATGTCTCTTCTTGTTACTTCAACCACTTTCCTCAGATACCTCATTTCTGAGGTTTGGATCTGGCTTTTGTGGGTTGTAGTCATTGCCCACGACTCGCATCCATATGTCAAGACTGGGACATAGGTGGAGCGGTATTGCCTCCCTTTCGGTCTATAATAGCTCCGTGATATTTAAAGTGGTCGACCTGCTCCAGGACCTGTTCTCCCAACTTAATCTGATGTTTTCTTTCTTCTCGTGATATCACCATGGATTTTGTTTTAGAGCTGCTTATGACCATCCCTCTCTTCTCCAGCTCTTCCTTCCAGACTTGCAGGTTGGATTGGAGATGTGCCTCTGATTTAGCAATCAGGGCAACATCATCAGCAAATGCCAGCTCCGAAATATAGACCTGTCTCATCTTCCAGTACCCCACTGAATACTTTCTTGTTCTCTCCTTACATGCCTTGATGACATCGTCCATAAGGAGTATGAAGAGGTAAGGTGATAGGATATCACCTTGCCTTACACCAGTGGTGGTCCTGAACTCTTCTGACTTATGGTTTGCTGTCCTCACATAATTTCTGCAAGACTTGTAGAAGCTCTGTATAGCATGAATCAGAGGTGCTGGAATATTCTTCCTTGCCAAACAGTCCCAAAGTTTGCTCCAGGGGACCCTGTCAAACGCCTTTTCCAGATCTATGAAACAAAGATGGATCTCACTCTTATACTCAAGGGCCTTTTCACTCAGCTGTCTGAGTGTGAAGATTAGGTCTTGAGTACTTCGGTTTGCTCGGAATCCGCACTGGACCTCATCCAATTGTGGCCTTTACCTATTATCGTGACGTAAATGTCCATCTTTGAGCAAAATTCGGATAAGCATCTTTTTTAACTAAAGTTTTGGCGAGGTGCGTCCCGTTCAACCTAGTCGGTTATATTAGGGTGCGTCCAAATATAAAAGACCATTAGATAGTATTTCGGATAAGCAGAATTTCGGATAAGTAGAAGTATTTTAGATGGTCCTGACAACTTTTACTTGATCGGGACTGCACTGTATATTGTAAAGACGAGCACAAATAATTGATATTAAGTAGTAAGCGATTGAGACAGTCACATATTCAGAGAAGGTGTAACTTCAAAATTATTGACGACCTTGCTGGATCCTCTACTGGGGCTGCTCACAACAAGCGTCCAGAATGTTCTTAGACCAGCGCTTGGGAAACACTGATGGGAGTGAAAGTAAGCTAATAGAGAGTCCTACTCCAGGAAGAGAGAGAGAGAGAGAGAATAGTTGTAAATCCGCATCTGAGATTAGAAGGTATAAGCAGCAAAAAACAACAGCAACAAGAACAAAAAACCGCGTAATTAATAACGCGCGCTCTGATGTAAATCCCACAGAGGCGTATGTAGAACAGAGGTCGGCAACCAGTGATAAAACACAAGCTAGCGTACTAAAGCCTACTTTATTCGTGAACTGCATAATATGGAAAAGCGATCTTCTATTTGAAGTGAAGTTAACATTCGTTAAAGTATCATCATCTCAACCCGTAACCCGTCGTGGGGTGCGATGGTGGAAGCATCAGCAGACGTTAAAGTATCATTTTAGTTCAAATTGTCCACTCATTTGATGAAAGGGCAGGCAGCAGATCGTCCGGCAGATGTGAAAGTTACAAGTAAGTTATTACTTATTCCAAATACTGAAAACATGTCTTTACCAGGGTAAATCTGGAAAGCCCAGTAACGTAGATCCCCACAGCTCCGGGAATGCCTGCCGTAGAACACATGGCAAACACACGTCATAAATCGTACTGGCTTGTTAATGTGACAACCGTTGACACTTTGATTGAAAGCACATTTAAACGACATTCCACTTTGCTGATTGTTAAAGCCACTCTTCAGAGCCACTACTTTGTTATGTTGCCTGAAGTGTTTATATGTCAGTTTTTATGAAATAACGTGTTTCGGAAGCCACATTTTGACGTCTTATTGTTACAAGTTCTATTGACTGAGTGATTAGCGCTCTGGTCTCTCGTGGTATCTACACTCTCCAGTCTACCCAGCTGTAAATGGGAACGTGACTTTGCTCTTGAGTTAGGGAAGGAAAGGACAGCCAGGAAGGGAACTGATCACCCCACTTCTCGATGCTGCACCTAGTGTAGTGAAGTCTCTAACATTTCAGTACCCTACGGCAGTATCTGCAATGAGACTACTTTTGCCTTATTGTCACGCACATGGGTCAAATAATTTGTAAAATATTCATTATTTCCTGCGATATAGCCATGCTCTGGCCTTGATGCTTGCTCGCGAAAACTGAGTTTCCACAATGGATGTCTGTAGCGTCAACATATTTGGAAATCACAAGACGTCATGACTGAGAACAGATGACTGAGAAAAGATGACTGAGCGTCATCACAACTGGAAATCACAAGAAATCATGTCCAATACAAAGCTAAGAATTTTCAATTCAGTTGCTAAGTCATTTGTGTTGTATGGCTCTGAAACATAGAGAAGAAGACAAACGACTACAAGGAAGTTATTTCTTCCTCACTTGTCATGACAGCTTGCTCAGGTGTCTTCAATGCTGTTTATCAATTCTCTTGTTGACGTGTTTCCATACCATGATGTCCAGTTGTCTAGTATCTAATCTCCTTGCTGTCATCTATCAGCTTTGACTGTTGTCACAAACTATTCCAACTTTCCTCTTCTCATAACATGCTCAATAAACGCGGACTACCTCAGTCTGGTGTGTGTGATAAACTTCATTGACTTCTCTTTCTCTTAGCTGTCCACGATTACTTTTGGATTGTTCTGTCTCAGAACACCATCATTAGTCCTCGTGACTGTCCATGGTTACCTGTTGCTTTTTTCTATCTCAGAACACCATCATTAGCCCTCGTGACTGTCCATAGTTACCTGTTGGAATGTTCCATCTCAGAACACCATCATTAGTCCTCGTGACTGTCCATGGTTATCTGTTGCTTTGTTCTATCTATGAATACCATCATTAGTCCTCGAGGCTGTCCATGGTTACCTGTTGGATTGTTCTATCTCAGAACTCCATCATTAATCCTCATGGCTGTTTATGGTTACCAATTATTTTGTTCTATCTCAGAACGCCATCATTATTCCTCTTGGTTGTCCTCGGTTACGTGCTGGATCCCATTCCGCTTTCCCCCCAGATTTTACAATCATTAAGGAACGTGGCCACCTTCCAGGAATTTTGCGCCAAAACTTATTATGTGTTCTTGCAGTGATGATATCTGTAGCTTAATGTTTTACATGATAAAGTTTACATCTCGTTATTATGTGTAAGTAAATCTGAAGTTTGCCCAACCGAAGCATTTAACGCACACCATATGTGGTAGCATGGCAGTAAGGTGAAACATATTATCTTTTCGAATTGTTTTTATGTATATGGGACCATCAGTTGCTGTTTATTAATGTTGATGACAGTAACATTCTGTAGACTTTGCCCTATAAGGTCATCATTTACGTCATCAAGATGTAACAGTAGACACAAGTAGATAAATTATTTATATTTATTGACATATTTATCATTAATATATTAATTAATCATCATCATGAGCATCATCGTCATTACCCGACAGTTGCCTAAGGAGAGTATAGACCTACAGTAAAGTTATACCAAGCCGTCCTGTACTGGGCAGTCAAGGTCAAGGTCTTTCCTCGACTTTATCCGTTTCAATTCTCTCTCTAGCTCTCTTCTCCGTGTCTTCTTTGTTAGATCTCCATATGATGCAATGGATGCCATCTCATTGTAACATCACCGGCAATGAAGAGGCTGACAGATTGGCAAAGAAAGGTGGAAGGCTACCTCAGCCTGATACAACATAGCTTTCGAAGAGGCATAGTTTTATCAGAAGAAGATACAGGAACAAAATCCAGGCCGCACACCAAATGATTCAGCTCAGCAGAAGTGAACATGTGGTAATTTTCAGACTCCCATGGGTCACAACATATTGGGATACCATATATTTAACAAGCTAAAAAAATGAACTACCGATGAGTGTAACTGAGGTACTGATAAAATGACTACGACTGAACGTCTACTTCAAAGTTGCCCAACATGTGAGCAACAGAGAAAGCACACATGGCCGACACCAGTACCATTCGTGGAAAATACTCTGTGGAAATGCAAAGCTGATCGCCTTCTAGCCCTCTTACCAAGGGTGTTCCAGAACAAGGACTGCCTTGTAATGATATAAACATATTTCTTTAGCGTGTGTCCAATTCAACACTAGCATGGACTTTTGATATCTTGTTCCTTTAGCACTTGTCTAGTTCTTGTTATCGGATCTACATTGATGATATTGTCATACCATTTCAATCCTAGCATGCACAAGGACTCGAGAGTTATTCTGTACGTTTGGGAGCCGCGCTGGTGTAATGGCTTCGGCGTTGTACTGGCGACCAGGTGTTCATGGTTCAAACCCGGGCGTCGGCGTTTGAAGAAATGTTTACGGCCGGAAATTTGACTGAATAGCCTGAACGGCTCCTGTGATAAACCCTCTGTGGATGGGAAGGAGCGAAGCTCCTGACCGGGTTGGAAGGAAAGTCCTCAGGTTCCCCAGCCTCGCAATGACATGTCATTGGGCCGAAGGGCTGAAAGCCCAAGTGCCGCTGGTTAAAAAAAAAATAATAAAAATTCTGTCCGTTCTTCGAAAAGAAGCTCTTATGGCAAGCAGAAGAGAGGAGCAAATATCGAAATGAACACCAGGAAAATAAGCAGCTGATGGTTGTCACCTCAGCGGTGCATTACTATAGTCAGTTATGACTGAAGGGGCTATTATTATTATTAAAACTTCTTCGGTTACGTTTTTGATATTAATGAATGCATGTATTTATTTCATTTGTGTCTTTATTTTCTGAATGAACGTTCCAGGGGGAAAAGGAAAGTTTTTTAGCTTTAACTTATTTAGAATTATATCTATAATGTCTGAGTTGACTGTACCCAAGATTGTAATATACAGGGTGTCTACATAGTCCTTGTGCAACTTTAAACGTTAATAACTTTGGATATAGACATGACAAAAGTTTAAACTTTAACAGCTTTTGATATAGACATGACAATAGTTTAAACTTTAACAACCTTGTATATAGACATGACAATAGTTTAAACTTTAACAACTTTGGATATGCACATGATAAAAGACCCATGTGTAAAGTTTCTTTTCTTCTTTCCACTCTGTAAAGTGTCAGTCGGTATGCTCTGTAAGGAAGAGTGGTGTGTTGTTGAGATCAGGCATGCTCCAGTCTACCCAGCTGTAAATGGATAACTCACCCTAGTCCTGAGTTAGGGAAGGCAAAGGCTCCAGGGGAAGCAGGCCCTAAACTTGGTCACTCCAACCGACGCAGGATGGTGTATGTATGAAGTAGAAGTGTAGAGTGTGATTACCGCGAATGGTGTACTGTTCGTGTGCTGACCAATATAACCACTCATACACTTGTGTCTACAAGGCACCAATGCAGACTGCTGGAATCTTTGTTTACTCAATTTATTCAGACGTACACACTGGGACATACGAGTACATCATGGTATGTTGACATATCAATTTGTAGGTATACATAGCAGATCTGAAGTCATGACACATTCAGAAATAATGGGCAGTACATCAAAAGTTCAATGTCATGATATATTATGGCCGCATCCCCCTATCTGACTAAACGCGTCAGTGAAGGCAGATCGGTAAATAACTAAAGTTACTTGACGTCCATAGTTTGTAGTATATATTATGAAACCACGAAAGAGGGGGTTTCTAGCAAGATTGAGATCTCCCTGTCACTGTCCGATAATAGGATAAAAATCTGTTCTCTTGGCAGTGATCAAAACATATGATGACCGAAATCTAACATGGCCGCCTCCCTGAGTTGTCGTTCACTCATTCATAGGAAGGAGAATATAAGCCAGAGTTAATTTATAATGGGTATATAAATGATTTCATAAATGTTTCCATACAGCTCTACGGTAATCAGGTTAATTCACGTAGCCATAACCGCTGTAGGAAAGTCTGTCATCTTTGTCGATACAAAACACGACCCTAGCGATACGAAGCACAATGTTCCATCTAGGTCGAATCGACATGAGATCATCAAAATAGGGTCTGGCAATACATGGAGTCCGAATTATACATTGTACCGTACCTTAGGAGAGTCTCTAACATAAACTATAGTAGAGATACCATCTCCTTTAGAAGAAAAACCACTTCATGAATCATATTTCCTTAAGAATCTACCAGCCCTTGGAAAAGTGCGTACCCGCCATTATCACGGTACATCGGAACTCATCACGACTTGTCAAGACAACTCATACTTCCGCTAGACCGGAATAACAAGAATCTAGTCCCTCCTACCCATCCAAAATATACAATATAGGACTGATTCTACTTGTACTAATAATATGTAATACATATGAATTCAGGCCATAAACACAATAAGCAAATTAATATATTTTCTGGCCCTAAAAAATAAGTACAAACGTAAGCGCAATATCCTTGCGCCGGATCAATATCCGGAACGATTACTCCTATAATCAAAAGTGTGAATCAAACATGGATTCTCTCGCTTTTACCATAGACAGCATTTTCATACACAAATGAATGAATGTCTATATTTTTCCCATATTAAATAGCCATATCGATTTTTGTAATATGTGCGTCAAAATATGCACGCAACAGATTACCACACCCCTCGGGAAAAAAATGGTACTTTTTTTTTTGAAATACATCTAGGAGCACATACAATATGCTCACAACGCACCAATACCATGCGCAGATGATAAGCATAAGTTTTATGACCTTAGAGAAAGTACTTCTCTAAGTATAAATATTTCCAGAGAGGTGTCACCAACGCATACTACAATATTAGCAATGACACAGTTTCCACATTAGTTTATACATAAATTTCATCTAAGATATCTTAACATCATGATCATCAAAGACGAAAAACATTGAAAGATCAGCGGTGAATAAATATCAATGAACCGCTAAGTAGTGTTACAATCAATATATGATATATTACATATGTGTACACATTTCAACCTAGAAAAAACAACTGTGTATCAAAGTTGTATAAACAGTTATGAATCATGTGGGCATCTAGACAAAATATCTGCCATCACATTTTCTGACCCACGGATAGCTCGCACCGAAAAATGAAATGGCTGTAGAGCAATCGCGTATCGCGTTGATCTCGCGCTCTTCAGATTTTTACTCTGAATAGCCGTAGAGCTTTCTGGTCAGTTTCCACAATGAATGCGCGCCCAGAAGAAATCTTTGCAGTTTAAGGATTGACCAAACCATAGCCAATAATTCACGGTCTAGGACCGAGTAATTCTTCTCTGCGGCATTTAATTTCCGAGAAATATACATCACAGGATGCAGAGTTCCAGAGTACTCTTGCATTAGTGCAGCTCCAATCCCGGTGGATGAAGCGTCACTACGAAGAATAAATGTCTTATCCTTAGAAGGCAATACTAGGATAGGTGAAGTAGAAAACATAGTTTTAACCTTATCCAAAGAGGATTGACATTCTTGAGTCCAATGGACTACATTAGGAGACCCTTTCTTTAGCAAGGAAGAAAGAGGTGACATAATGGAGGACAGAGTCGGGATGAATCGTCCATAAAATTGTAGTAGACCTAAGAGACTTCGTACTTGCTTTTTAGTCTTAGGAATAGAAATGTTAAGTATCTTACTTGTATTATGGTCTTCTGTTTTTAGGAACCCATGACCAACACGGTGTCCTAAGAAAGATATTTCGCTAAAACCAATACATGCTTTCGATGGTTTCGCTGTCAGGTTATGCTCGCGTAAGATAGACAATAGTTCATTTATACCATTATAGTGATCGTTACAAGTATCACTGAAAAGACAGATGTCATCAAGATACGCAATGACATCTGAGCGATGAGATAGGATTCGACGCATCATGCGTACAAATGTTGCAGGGGCGTTCATAAGACCGAAAGGCATGAAATTCCATTGGAATAGACCCCTAGGCGTCGAAAAAGCAGTGAACGGTTTGGCGTGTTCGGATAGTGGAACTTGCCAATATCCCTTAGACAAATCGAGTTTAGTAAAGAAGTGAGAATTCGATAGTCTCGTAAGTAGCTCTTCTAGTAAAGGCATAGGTTCCGCATCAAATTTAGTCACTTGATTCAATTTGCGATAATCCACGCAAAGACGTATGTTATTGTCTTTTTTCCGTACTATAACCATCGGCGAAGAATATGCTGATGTGGATGGTTCAATAATTTTTAACTCTATCATCTCATCTAACTCTTTCTCTACCTGTGCTTGAAAATGTATTGGGATAGGATACGGTCTGACTCTTATAGGACTATGGTCAGTAAGAATAATGTCATGTTGAATGACATCCGTTTGACCAGGAATGTCAGTAAGGACATCCTGAAATTGTTCTAACATAATAGAAACTTGTTTCTGCTCTCCTGGAGATAATTCTGGAGAAATTGCAACATCTTTCCATGATTCATTAGAGTGAAGAGGAATCATTGGAAAAGGTAAATTTACATCCGAGAAACTCGTTTCCTCATCCTGTATTACTGACAGAGATGAGTACTGTCCATGTTGGACTGGAAAATCGTCCGTTGCCTGGAAAACAGGTTGTAAATAATCAGGACGTTCATGGAATTCCGTGAGCATGTTGATGTGGAAGGTTTTACGCTTCCCGTCAATATCGACGATATAGTCAACATCGGAAACTTTTGATATTATATCGTACGGACCTTTCCAAGAAATGAGAAGTCTATTTTCCCTACAAGGTAGCAAGACAAATGCTTTGTCACCTGGACAAAGTTGACGCAAACATCTCTTTTTATTGGCAAATTCCCTTGCCTTCTGTTTCGCAAATTCAGAAGAAGCAGTTGCCAATTTGCATGCTTCAATAATCTTGTGTCTAAGTGCGATGAAATATTCATAAGAGGATTTTGTGTCATCGACAATATTATCAGCAGTTATAAGATCATGAAGTAAGGACATAGGACCTCGCGGTTTCGCGCCAAAGACAAGTTCAAAGGGAGAAAATCCTGTATGTTCGTTGGCGACCTCTCTATATGCAAAGAGAGCCGCGGGTAAAACCCTATCCCAATCCTGAGGATGATCTTCCGTTATCTTACCTAGTAGGTTTTTCAGAGTTCTATTCAAACGTTCCACCATCCCATTGGACATAGGATGATAAATACTACTCAGCGATCTCTCTATCTTCAGAGTCGACATTACTTGAGACATGGTATCCGATATGAGTTGGGTACCATGGTCGGATAATATTTCTGCTGGAAACCCCAGACGAGAAAATATTAACCAAAGAGCATCTGCGACATCAGCAGTAGTTATGCTCTTTAGAGGAACAGTCTCCGGCCAACGTGTGCACATATCAACACACGTCAAAATAAATTGGTGTCCTCTAGCAGACTTTATCTTAAATGGACCAATGATGTCTATCGCCATCTGTAGAAATGGCCGAATGGGAATGTCTGCAGCCTGAATAGGTGCATCATGGCGTGGACCTCTGGATTTAATCTCTTGACATACTTTACAAGATCGACAATAGATTCGTATGTCCTTATTCACAGCAGGCCAAAAGAAAGATTGAAGAACTCTAGCTTTAGTACGGGAAAAACCCATATGTCCAGCACACTGCGAATCATGAGCGTGCTGTAAGATTTTAACTCTCATATTTTTAGGCACAAGGATTTGAGAATGAATGGACTTAGCGGAGTCTTGTACCATACGTACAAGTACGCCATTCTTCATCGTAATCCAAGATTTACGATTAGTATCCTTATTTCGGATCACCTTTTGTTGCCAGAGTAAAGAATTTCTTTAGAGTAGGATCATCTTCCTGCTGTTTGATAAAGGAATCGTGGGAAATCTCCAAGGGATCATCTTGGATCTGCGCATCATTATCTTCAGAATGTGAAGATTGTGGCATATTAAGAGCTTGAGCCCTAGTGATTACTGCATTAGCAGATTGCATATTAACATTTTCCCAATTAGAAATTTGCTGTGGAGTGCATTCTTCACCCCGTGAATGCGACCGATGATAAGATCAGCGATCGGATTCGGCAAGAGACATGCTTGCACCTCTCCTGTAAAGAAAGGCGTAGCAATATTGATAATGGCAGTGGAGTACTTCTCCAATGTGCCACCAAATGTTACACATTTGACTATATTGCCTGTAGCTCGAGAAGGATTTACGAGTGATTGCCTCACTCCAATGGTAGTGCACCCCGAATCGAAAAGAATTGATACCGGAGTACCATCTATTAGGCCCCTATTAAAGACAAGAGCACCCCTTCCATTATGCGCAATTGACGCATGGAGAGCGGAAAGCGGGTGACCGCAGCTTAAAGTAGAAACTGTGGTTGGATCGAATAATGTTTTGCATTGCGAACACTCAGATGCTCTAGCAAAATCGAAAGCGGAATTTGCTACACTATTGGAGTCTTTTTTATCATTATTCTGATTATCGGTGTCGTGGAACTCCTGTTGTGCAGAGTTAGCCTGGTAATACGATTTACCATGTCTTTTGTGTTGTGATCTACCTCGGTTATAATTGTCTCTATAATTATTATTGCCTCTGTTATAACCCCTATTTGGGTTTGAATCATAATATTCATGATCATAATCCATCATGCTCATTATATTGAGTATCCCTGTAATATTGTTTCTTTTGTCTCCATGAAGCACTTGGGTAGTTCCTATAGCTACTCCCTTTCCGAGAATTTCTAACATTATGGGTACCCCTCGCGTGTCGAGGACTATCAGCCCGATTCCAGTTCTTCCAAGAAGAACTCTGATTTGAGCGGTTATCTTGGTTTTGATACTTATTCCAATTAACCTTTTTATCAAATTTATTTTTAGTTCCTTGGAATTTGTGTGAGTAATTCTGATTATACTCTGTTGCCGAAGCAACTGGCATACTCTCTTTAATGTTAGAGTTACTAAGAATCATGTCAGGGTGTGCCGTGGCATACTGGTCACAATATTCTTCCATTTGCTTTATTGTACCAGGTTTACGCTCATGTAAGAACTCTAGGAATGATTTATTTACAGAAGACATGACCTTGTCTCTTAGCAATAAATCCGTAAGACCATCAAATGTTTTCTCTGTTTTGGATAATTCAATCCATCGTGAAAGTGTAATTCGTGCTTTTGAGATGAAATCTGAGAATTCTACACCTACCTCAGGTCTCATTGTTTTAAACAAAAGACGATAACCTTCCTCAGACAGCTGATATCTCTTTATCAAAGCTGCCCTAACAGCATCATAATTATCTTTGTCGGCCTCTTCAACAAAATATAACTTACTCAGCGACTCCCCTTTTAGATTTTCAGACAACTGATTCACATACTGTGATTTGTCAACATTATGAAATCGACAAGCCCGTTCAAATCTAGAAAGCCAAAATGTTATGTCATCACTGGTAGGGTTAAACGCTGGTACCTTGACCTTGTACACAAAGGGTTTACCATTACCACCAGATGCCTGATTAACATTACTCATACATGTCAATTTTAATTTCTCTAATTCAAACTCATGTTCTCTTATTGCTTTTCTCTCTTCAGCTTCTCTATCTAATCTTCTCTGTTCTGCAGCAGCTTCTAATTTCTTCTGTTCTGCAGCAACTTCTAATTTCTTCTGTTCTGCAGCAACTTCTAATTTTTTCTGCTCTGCATCAAATCTCCTTTCCTCCACTTGCATCTGCAATTTCTTAAGTTCAGCAGCAGTATCAGCTTCTTTTTCTAATCTTTTTTCTTCAGCCAGAGCTTTTTTTTCTTCAGCAGCAGCTTCTCTTTCTAATTTTTTTTCTTCTGCCAGAGCTTTTTTTTCTTCAGCAGCCGCTTTTCTCTCTTCAGCAGC
Organism: Oreohelix idahoensis; assembly: GCA_024509875.1. NCBI lineage: Eukaryota > Metazoa > Mollusca > Gastropoda > Stylommatophora > Oreohelicidae > Oreohelix > Oreohelix idahoensis. The sequence goes on along the minus strand of JAMPIV010019087.1, from coordinate 100,852 downwards.
TAATGCTTTGTCATATTGAGCCACAGCCCATTGTTCTAAGTCTTTTCCAGTCTTATCAAGAGATTTTCCTTGTGCAATAAAATAATCTAATGTAGACATATTGTCTTCTTAAATCAGAAACCTGAAAAAAGTAAATAAATTACCCTATTTCACTTTAATGGGAGACAAGTCTATACCATAGACTTAGTCTTAGTCCAAACTTGTATGGTTTATAATAACCAATGATAACTTGAGTACTTGTGGACAACAATAACTGTATCTCAAATACTGTGGGAGACAAGCCTTACAAAGGTCTTGTATATCTCAATGTAATCAAAGATCACTTGGGTACCTGTGGAAAATAATCATAAAGTACTGATCTGTACTATACTATCAGTGTATACCACTATAACTCCTATGTCATATGTCAACTAAAGACATTACAAAGGACAAACAAGAAAAGACAATATGAACACATTTGCAGAGATCAAATTAAATTAAATCGGAGAAATGAAAAAAAATGATCACAGAAACCGTGATGATAACTGCAATAATATAACAAGACAAATAACGCCACAGTGTATAAACATAAGGGTGTAAAAAAAATCAAAAATAGAAAAAGATTAGACCAACAAATGCAAACAAATCAAACAAAACTAAGGAACACAAAATTATTAACAAAAACAACGAAGAAAAGAACACCTCATCACAACTAACAGAAATAGCAGCAAATTGTTGCTAACAAATTTCCAATTAAGAAAATGTGTACCTATAGAATACTAGTACCAGACCAATGTCACTCGGCATACCTTGTACTAGTCACACAGAACATAAACTAATTTAATACATAACAAATAACATGTAAGCATAAATAGCATATAGCATACAATATAATTTATGTCATGAATGGAATGTGTTGCAGGTATAGTGTTGTAAAGCAGGCACAGTTTATTTCAATACTAATAACTTGCCATTTTATTGAGTAATAGATTTAATTCTACACTATTACACTGTCAATTTTTTTTTTTCGTTGAGCATATGAAGATCCAACGATGAAATATGCACTTTATGTTCACCAACACTGTGATTCTTCTGTACGTTGAGAAATGTCAACAATACTGCTCCAGATATTTTCTACACTTGATACCACTGTCCTGTGTAATACTGTCTGTACAGCGAAAAACTGTCAACAAGCGCTGACCTAGATACAGCATCCTATCGGTAATACAGGTCAAGCTGACATCGACTGTATAGCTGTCCTACTGGTGTTGATGTGGTCAAACAAATGTTCTTTCAGCTGTAAACTGTGATTCTCAACACAAAACTGCGTAAGCTGGACCCAGGAATCTGGCTCGCCACTGTAAAGTTTGTTTCATTCGCACGCTCTGTAAAGTGTCAGTCGGTATGCTCTGTAAGGAAGAGTGGTGTGTTGTTGAGATCAGGCATGCTCCAGTCTACCCAGCTGTAAATGAGTAACTCACCCTAGTCCTGAGTTAGGGAAGGCAAAGGCTCCAGGGGAAGCAGGCCCTAAACTTGGTCACTCCAACCGACGCAGGATGGTGTATGTATGAAGTAGAAGTGTAGAGTGTGATTACCGCGAATGGTGTACTGTTCGTGTGCTGACCAATATAACCACTCATACACTTGTGTCTACAAGGCACCAATGCAGACTGCTGGAATCTTTGTTTACTCAATTTATTCAGACGTACACACTGGGACATACGAGTACATCATGGTATGTTGACATATCAATTTGTAGGTATACATAGCAGATCTGAAGTCATGACACATTCAGAAATAATGGGCAGTACATCAAAAGTTCAATGTCATGATATATTATGGCCGCATCCCCCTATCTGACTAAACGCGTCAGTGAAGGCAGATCGGTAAATAACTAAAGTTACTTGACGTCCATAGTTTGTAGTATATATTATGAAACCACGAAGGGGGGGGGGGGGGGGTTTTTAGCAAGATTGAGATCTCCCTGTCACTGTCCGATAATAGGATAAATAATCTGTTCTCTTGGCAGTGATCAAAACATATGATGACCGAAATCTAACATGGCCGCCTCCCTGAGTTGTCGTTCACTCATTCATAGGAAGGAGAATATAAGCCAGAGTTAATTTATAATGGGTATATAAATGATTTCATAAATGTTTCCATACAGCTCTAAGGTAATCAGGTTAATTCACGTAGCCATAACCGCTGTAGGAAAGTCTGTCATCTTTGTCGATACAAAACACGACCCTAGCGATACGAAGCACAATGTTCCATCTAGGTCGAATCGACATGAGATCATCAAAATAGGGTCTGGCAATACATGGAGTCCGAATTATACATTGTACCGTACCTTAGGAGAGTCTCTAACATAAACTATAGTAGAGATACCATCTCCTTTAGAAGAAAAACCACTTCATGAATCATATTTCCTTATGAATCTACCAGCCCTTGGAAAAGTGCGTACCCGCCATTATCACGGTACATCGGAACTCATCACGACTTGTCAAGACAACTCATACTTCCGATAGACCGGAATAACAAGAATCTAGTCCCTCCTACCCATCCAAAATATACAATATAGGACTGATTCTACTTGTACTAATAATATGTAATACATATGAATTCAGGCCATAAACACAATAAGCAAATTAATATATTTTCTGGCCCTAAAAAATAAGTACAAACGTAAGCGCAATATCCTTGCGCCGGATCAATATCCAGAACGATTACTCCTATAATCAAAAGTGTGAATCAAACATGGATTCTCTCGCTTTTACCATAGACAGCATTTTCATACACAAATGAATGAATGTCTATATTTTTCCCATATTAAATAGCCATACCGATTTTTGTAATATGTGCGTCAAAATATGCACGCAACACCATGTAAACAGCATATAAAAGCGTGTTATACATTATGTATGTTAGTGTTATCAAATTTGTGTTAATTTTTTTCAGATCATGTATCTAATTGAAAATGGCGGCAATAAACTTACTTACTTAGTCGTTCCCCTTCTACCGTGAGGTGTAGAGATTTGGAAAAGAGAGCGCCAGACTATCCTATCGGCTGTCTTCCTCCTGGCCTGGTTCCATTCTAGTCCTCGGTCCTTCAAAGATTGTCTAATGTTGTCCCCCCCAGCGGACTCTGGGTCGTCCTGGAGGTCTGAATCCCTGGCTCTTTGTTTCCCATGCTTGTCGTGGTAGCCGTTCTTCTCCCATTCTGCAGACACGGCCAAACCATTTTAGTTGGGGCTGTTCTACTTGGATCTGCAGGGGGTTGGATTTTAGGCCTTGACGTATCGTCTGGTTGCGAACCATGTCTCTTCTTGTTCAACCACCTTCCTCAGATACCTCATTTCTGAGGTTTGGATTTGGCTTTTGTGGATTGTAGTAATTGCCCATGACTCGCATCCATATATCAAGACTGGGACATAGGTGGAGCGGTATACAGCCATCTTCGTTTTCTTACCAACCTCTTTGCTCGGAATCCGCACTGGATCTCATCCAATTGTGGCTCAGCTAGGCGTCGGAGTCTCTGCTCTAGGATTCTAGAGTAGATTTTACCAGGGGCGGCAATAAACGGAAAGGTTAAATGTCAGTTGGAAAATCGGACTGAAGGATTTGTCAGGAAACGTGGTAGTTATGTAGAAGTGTAAACATTTGAGCTGTATTATATTAAAACTGAATAAATTTTATTTTCATATGCCGATAAAATTGTGTTTCTATCATATGTATATTTAGAGTTATTAAAGTTTAAATTTGCACAATGATTTTATGGACACCCTGTATTTTCTAATGTAAATAATCACCCTTATATCATCCCCGATGTCATCCGTTTTGGTTTCTTTTTTTTTCCCTTCATAAATGTTCATCTATTATGAGAACAAAAAATTGTTTTATTTTTTAAATAAAAGGAAAGTTGTATTTGATAATTAAAATGCGTTCTTAGCGTGTTCTTGCTGAGTGACTTTGGCTTTGTAACCAGAAAGGTTTTCTGGTTATCATTATACAAAACATAAAACCAGATGATCTGAACACCCCACATTCTGTCATCTGAGGCGACTGTATCCACTCATATTTTATTTCAAGTCTTGTATTACCTTATCTTTTCTTCTCACCAATTGATATTAATATAAATTTTTACCGTGCTGGGATACATGCTCTTGTGAGAAGATGGACAAAAACTGTTACAAAAAACGGAGACTACATTGAGAAATAAATTTTTGAAGTTCTGACTTGGGGCTACATTTCAATGTGAACTTTATCTGTTTTCTTGCCTATTGAATGAAATTAAAAATTACGAGGCATTACTTTTTGACCTACATGTATAATCCCAACATTTTTAGTCAGTACATAACGCTAAGGGAAGCAACTTTGGTTAAAAGTTAGACATTAATTGTATAGTTTCCCTTATATATACTCTCCCGAAAATAGTAACACTTACCAAAGAAGAATGCACAAATGAAGGTGTGCACAAAAAAATATTTATAGAATGTGTGATCCCGTATACACACATTGGGATCCTCGCTGCTGGTACGTAGTTCGTATACTGTGGTGATGCGAGTGGTTTAAAAAAAATGCTTTTGAATAAGTAAAATTACTGTTAGATATTGGTGCTTTTGAATTTAATTCCCGTTTTATGACGGGCTTTTTCACTAATGTATATATATATATATATATATATATATATATATATATATATATATATATATATATATATATATATATATATATATATATATATATATATATATATATATATATATATATATATATATATATATATATATATATATATATATATATATATAAACGTTTACATCATCTTGAGTTTTAATAAATCTCCTTTTTGGGTGGTTGCTTTTTGTTTCTTTTATCTACTTAGTATTTACTCTCTTATACCCGGGAAAGGAAGCAGCTGTGCATATCAACGCATGGTGACCTTTTTTTGACCTAGTGATAAATATGTTTTATGTATCTTTTTGATTTATTGTCTGATGTCTCTTATTTAGCTCTCGCTTTTTTTTCCTTTCTATGACGAAGGCATTGTGGCCGTAACGTTGGCAATTGTTTCTTTTGTCATAGTTACACGTATTACCTTTTTCAAAATTATTTTTTTCAACATAAACGCATCTACCATTATTCAAAACATACTGTATTGTTTCACTGTACACGCTAAAGGCAGGTGGATACCGCAAACAAGTCACTAAGTTGAAAGGCTGATAACGCACAATGTATTTGATCACCCATTAAATACATATTCAGCTTCATTGTCATCTTCACAATCCTCATCAACAGTCCTGCAAACGTCCTTGGTCGTTGAGTTATCAGAAAACTAGTCCTTTTCAAGGCTACTTCATGCGGCCAATAGAAATTAGTACCGTGAGGCATTGACATGTGCCCAAACTATGTCGGCTTTCGTCTTTATCTTGTTGTAAACAAGATCTTGATCATTGTGGTCTAGTAGTCTTGTAGTAGAGTGGATATAGAGCTTGCTTCTCGAAGCAAAAATGTAAGGTTCGAACCCCATTGCGCCTTGCTCCATTCTACCTAGTTGTAAATGAGTACTTAGCCTGGTCTTGAATTACAGAAGATGAAGGGAACTAGTGACCCTACCTCATAAAGCTGAAACTTAGTTTAATTAAGTCTCTAACATTTCTCTCCCATCCGGCAATATCTGCCGCAGGACTGCCTTTTACTGGCCATCAATAGTGCCTATACCGTGTCGTAGTATGGCAGCTTGCGTATCCTGACAACCCTTTGAACTATGTCAGCGGGAGTTTTACTCCTGGCAGGTTCTACCAAGCTGGAAATGTCATCTCGGGTAGGGGTCAGACTAAATCTGCGCCTTGGTCCTACAGTTTGGGGGTTTTAGCCCCTGTCTATGTAAAAAACACACACGTTACGGAAACAGCGACACATGAAAAAGCTTTGCTGCGGGACGAACATCCGGAGTCTGAGGCTCGTAGGATTGCCAGTGGTGAAAGCCGAAAGGAAGCCACTGGCATGACAGCGGCCATCCTACAGCTAAACACAAAACCAGATTAGGATATTAGCTGGGGAACCACACGAAGGATGGCTGCCGACTGAGTGAAAGGGAGACAGTTTGTTTCTGCCCTCGAAGATGCCACCACGAGAGGCATAGATGGACCTGGAGACGCGTGGAGAGGAGAGTTGGAGACGGGGGTAAAGATGGTGGAGAAGGGGTGGTGAGACCTTTGGCTGATGGCACGTGACGGGAGGACTTTGTGTGTGTTTGTTGGGGGCCTGTGCTCCACGGGGAGCTAGAGGGTATTGATTGATGGTTACTGCCATCAAGTTCGGAGTGGTTGGAGTGGCTAAGAGTATGGTGCCCGCCTCTAATTCTAAAGGTACCAGGTTCGGTTCCCAGTACAAGGAATATATTTTATTTACATTTTTTTCAGAACCCCTGATCTTATGGGTAGTGAGATAACGTGCTTAGCTTTCTCGAAAAATAGGAGGTCCCATTGTGCAAGTTGCGCACCTTAAAAATCCGTCGGCAGTTTGAAATCGTAAAGAGTAGGCCATGTGGCCGCGGCCCTAGCAAAATTTACAAAATTAACGAAACCTACCCACCACAAAAATATTTATAGAATATGTAATTTATGTATTACACACATTGGGATCCTCTCCGGTGCTACGAAGTTCGTTCACTGTGCTGAGAGTCTCCTTGTGTGATCTCAGGGAGGAGCTTGGAGCACTGATGGAGTTGTCCGTGTGCAATGAAGATGGTCCTTAAAAACCAAACCAAACCAGTTCCGCTCTCGACAAAATGAAAAAGATTGGCCATTACTGGTAAAACCTACAGGTATCTAGAAAACGTTTTACAGGACAGGTATTTTGCTGTACAGGTGAACAATGATAAGTCAGAAATATATGAACAACAGAATGGGATTCCTCAGGGATCAGTGATTTCACCTTCAATTTTCACTATAGCTGTAAATGATTTAGCAGATGAATTTAACGACATTAAGAATGCAGTATCACAATTTGCAGATGACTGTGCCATTTGGCGATCTGGAAAAAAAACTTGGACCATGTTTACCAAAAACTTCAAAAACAAATAGACAAAGTTTCAGAGTGGATGATAAGTTGGGGCTTCCAAATTAATGTAAACAAAACAGTAGGTATGATATTCAGCAAAGGAAATTAAAAAAAAAAAAATAACAAAATCAATATAACCATTAAAGGACAGAAAATATGAACCTCCTCAACAACTAGATTTATGGGCATAACTTTAGATAAACAACTAAATTGGAATAAACATGTAGACAATTTAGTAGAAAGCTGTAGGGGACCCCTAAATATACTAAGAATAGTAAAAGGTTATTTCAAGGGGGGGGGGGGGAGCATTAAAATTGTGGTAAACTTCTAAATACAATAGCTAATTTAGAATATAACAGTATAGTGCATAAAGTCAAAGATAGGATAGTACTACAAATTTTCATTGTTGGCGTCGCCTACGCCTTCAGCTTATTATTTTATAACACAGCCGAACAAAAGGGGTACCCAAATTTTCAAATTCGTCCTTGACGACAAACGTAACACTTCCCTAGGTCAACTAAGTATTTGCCTAAAATACATTGTGGGCGGGAGGGGCACGGATAGATAAACAACGCAAATCACGTCTCACATTGTTTCAAAAAAAATAAAAATAAAACTACTTGCTAGTATTGCCTTAGGCGGTTTTTCAAATTACGATGTAAACGTTAGAAAATGTGGACACTACGATCAGGAAAACACGCTTAGCTCTTATTGCGAATGACGTAAATTCTCGTGTATTACGAGAGACTCTCGTAATTAACTCGAAAGTACATGGAAAAAGAATTGAACAGGAGGTAGTTTAAAAATAAACAACTAACATAGAAAAAAAGATAGAATTTTGAACCAAGCCCTTTAGCCCTATAAAAATCATACATTCGTGTACCTGAAGACTTGCTAACCAAGAATATGTAGTTAGTTATCTAAATAGTCCATTAGATAATCAAATATTGGTAATAATACATAGAGAATCAGAGATACTGTCAGGTCAAGTCATATCTGCTTAGATTGGATAGCATATTTTTTCGGGAAAAAATTAGGTCGAAGAAAGGCTAAGATAGTACGATGAAAGGGATTGGATGAAATTTGAAGGAAGCCGAAATATTATTGGCTAATCTAAATATACAAATCTAGTTGGTAATAGTAACGCAAAGTGGTTTGGGATATTTAAAAAAAAAAAAAAATAGAGTTCATTCAATGAAAGAGATGCTTGGTCTCATTGGCCAAAGCATTTTACTTTAACGAAATAGTAAACGGCTCGCTGCCATTTTTTCAAAAATATTCAGAGGAGCAAGAAGCGATGAGCAGACTTGTGATTTGTTTTAAAATAAATACAACAGAAAGCAGTCTGAACAGAGGCAGTGATGAAAGTGTGCCTTATTCTATTGCAAATTCATCGTTACTTGTTTATATTTCCTTGATATGTGGTAAGATTGATTTTATTGACTTTTTAATTAAAAAGGGTTGTGTGAAAAAAGAAAAGGCCATGTAAAAGATTGTAATTAAATGGTTCCATGGCAGATTTAGGCATGACCTAGATGTTGATCCATCATATAAGGGACTATCTAAGAAGTTTAAAACTACAGGACTATATATATATATATGATGGTCATACAGGAACATTACACCTATCTTATTGCATGGAAAAGATTACTGCAGGAATGACTTAGGCGTAGCATCCATTAGGGAATGAGAAAAGAAAACTGGTACTATTTGTTCCATCAAATTAAAGTGGAGAAGCAGGGTTGTCAGAGAGAGCTGACCATGTTCTTTTGAAATGAATGTATGTTTACATGTAAATTAGGAGGAATTAGTTTGATATTAAGACAGAACCATAACTTGCATTGACAGGGGTTCCTGCTGGCACTTGTCTGGTGCTAGTACTCACTCATTGAAGAAGTCTGCACGATTTCAAAGAGTCTCTGGCACCTGCTTGTATTAAAGACGTTCAAGTCCAGAGGAGACTGAAGTGTTTGGCCAAACCAACTACATCATCATGTGACATATTCTTTCCAGAACGTTGTCTCCATTACAGCTGCTCTGAACTCATCACGATTCTGGGCAAGTCGACCTGCATCAGCCAAAGACAAGTTCAGACTCTCTGTGATGTCCTGGGTCCACCGTCGTCTAGGTCGACCCCTTCCCCTTTTTCCAGGGACCATGCCTTCCATCACTGTTTTTTCCAGACTATTATGTCTTTTTATATGACCGAAAAATTTCAGCTTCCTTATTGCGATGGTATTTAGGAGCCAATGTTCCTGTACGTTTAGTGAGTGCAGTACTTCTCTGTTGGTCTTTTTTTCTATGTAGTATTCAGATTAGCCATTATGGATTTCTTGGCATTGTACATCCAGTAGTTTGCCATTGCTTTCTGGATGGTTCTGGCCGCTTACCATTACAGTCCATGGTGCGCCCTCAGCCCGATACCAGGCCTTTCCAACTCCTGCCCTAGAAGCGGCTTATTCCAGGATCCAGATAAGTTGAATATCTGGCCTGGGACAACCTATCACTATTAAAGAATAATCTCCTGTGCTTACAAAAACATTCATCCTAAAGAATATAATAAACCATCATAGTGAAACAAAAGACAGTGGGATGATGACAATCCTCAACCTGCTTCCCATCACCAGTATTTAAATAGAGTAAATAACATGAAAGTGAACATTTGTAACAATGTACTATGGACATATTGTCTGTTGTATGTAAATATCTTTATATATATATATTTTGTAAATATATCTATCCATCTAAATTGATTCTCATTTACTGTAGTCCTGACCCAAAACAAACTTAGGCTCAGGACCAATAAAGTTTAACAAAAGAAATTTTAAATATAAAATTTAACAGCAGGAGTTAGTTGAGTTTCTCATAGTATTTAGTATATGTTTGTACATGTTTATGTATTGAGATTCTTTTACAACACTCTTACAATACCCTAGACACTTTATGTAGCTTTCAGTCACGCTAGTCAATAAAAATATAACTTAGAGTGAGATCGTAGGTGGTAACAAGAAAGGTACTCTGTAACACAGCTGTCCATTGTTTACCTCAGAGACCTTCACAGTTGATCTCACTCAAGTACAACTATACGCACACCATTCTTCTTAACATCTAAACCCACCACAAAAATAATGCTTATGTTCTACAAGTCTTTCATCAGGGGGAAACTGGATTATGCCAGCATAGTCTATGACTCAGCTGCAGCTTCTAACAAAGCAAAACTAAAGAGAATTCAAAATGCCGCCATGAGAACCATTACAGGTGCATTTATATCAACACCAGTAGAAGCACTAGAAGTAGCTCTTAGCATACCGCCCCTTGATCTAAGACGGAAGGAACTAAGATTAAATTATTGGAGTAAAGTAGCACAAGAAGTGACCCACCCAGCACATAAAGCATTTGTCAAAAACCAACCAACGTTCCCTTAAATAAAGATAGATATCCAACAGGGTGGAGAACTATAGAAGATCTAACGCAGTTCAAAGAACTTGTCGTGAAATATTCTAATCCACATATATAAATTAAAAGGTAAATACAAAGCCTAACAAATACATATAATAAAGAAAGGAAGAAGAATGGTAAAGAACAGTGCTGTCACAATGACAGTACTCGAAATCCCCCTTTTGTTTTATGCTTCGTCTGCAAATTGTAACGTTTCCACGTTAAATATAAGCCACTGCATAAATACAAGCGTTTCCACAACACATTAAAACGGGTATTGCATTTCTAAGAAAAACATTGAGAGGCACACTGCGTAATGACCTAAATTAAGCCTAACATTAATTATACTACGTTACCAAAACGAACGAACAGATGGACTCAAATAGAAAGAGAAGGGAGAGGCAGAAAGCCGAACACGTGCAACACTAAACACGCGTCGCGCGATACACAATTGCTGCCATCACGCGTGTAAGGCCACATGCACTAACTTTTTTTCAGACGGACAGTGATAAAAACACTAACCTTCCCAGAGTTAGGTTTTAAAATCCTGAAAAACGCTTATTAGAAAAGATAACATTAGATGGGTTTACGTTTGAAAACATTACAGTACCCAGACAGCACATCTTCGAAACAGGAGGTAGAAGAAATTGCATATTTTGAACGCAGCCACTTAGCTCTTTTAAATTTGTATATTTGGGTTCCTTAGGGCTTGCTGACAAAGAATATGTAAAACGTTACGCAAATAGTCTAGGAATTAATAAATTATAACCAAAATAAAATAGTGGGGATGGCTGACAGCATGAAATCATTTCTGCTCCTAAAATTTTTTTATAACGTGTTTGAAAAAACCTTACGTTACGGAAATAGCCTACCATGTTAACTCCTAATTGATTGGAGCGCAACAAATATAAGACTAAACCCGATTGGTCGGGCTATAAATACTATCTTGTGTTGTTATGGGAAACGAATAGACGGGGTACTTTTTTGAAAAGATGTGGAGACGTGGTTTCATTGGGTAGAGCTGCGAATATACTTGATTCAGAGCGTCTGTTCATTGCCACATCTTGTAATAAACCTACTAAGAAGCAGTGCGTTGATCACCAGTGTATATTTTATATAAAATAAAGCCTGGAACATAAGCAGATGGGAATTTGTGCCAGTATTTGTGCCAGAATTCATTGCTAGTCAACGTATCTGTGTTTATTTCCATGAATTGTGGGACCGTGGTCTTGACGTTATTGAACAGCACCTGGTCAGAGCTTTGCTGAATCCAGAGTCGGACAGCATACTCCTTGGTCCATTTAGCTATCAGTGAGGTGTCTCCAGAGCCCAGGGGAGAAATCGAGCAGAGGAGTCTTTTCCTGCCGCCATCACGCAAGATAAGCTGATGTGGCCAGCTGAGCTCAACATTATGTACCCCCATCTTAAAATGACAGTGTAAAATATAATCAAGAGGGGAATTTAACTGTTTTAATATCAGGAACTGAGAACATCTCCAATACTAGTTCCAATAAAGACAAACTATTGAAGTCATGATGACAAATACCAACAGAGCTTGAACAAAACAAAACCAGTATTACCTCATATTACTACTACACCACTGACACACATAGGATACTATTAAAAATACATGTCACTACAAGATTCATATTGAGAAATTCTGTACATATAACTTGTAATTAAAATTGATTGTGATTCCTGGTTCCATTTGTATTTGAATCAGGACACATATTCATTCATGACAGCACTGAATACATATTGTTATTTGAAAAGTTATCAGTGACTCCTTTAAGATATCCTCATAGAGTGTTGTATGTATGTGAGTGTCACAGTGTTGTCAAGTGTAGTGGAAGAAATTAAATTGTTTATCTGTCTGTTGTTGTTATGACTTACACTTCATCATACACATACCCTAGACATATAACGTAGTCATCACACTATTCCAGAATAATTCTGACTGAGGTATACATATGTGGCAGCAAGTAAGGTTATATATAATACACTACTCTTATTAGATATATATACCTTCACAGCTGATCTCAGTCAGTACACTAAGTCCCCTATAAATATTTATAACATCCCACTTTACCACAGAACTGTCAAACACAATTAAAATAGTAATAAATACAGAAGCAAAATACCACCCTGGGAACTAAAAACACCAATCATAGACTACTCACTTACTGAAAAGATGAAACAAAACGTAGAAGATAAGGAAGCTAAAATGATAAGTAGAAAGTTCATAGATCAACTAACAAAACAAAGTCTGGCCGTCTACACTGATGGATCCAAGGGTGATAGTGGGCAACTAGGTGCAGGAGTAGTAATACCACAGTGGGGAATTAAAAAGAGCTACAGTGTAACTGAAGGGGCTTCGATTTTTACCGCAGAGATGGTAGCAATTCTAAAAAGTTTAGAAATAACCGATGATAACCCACCAGAAGCTGTTACGATATTTACAGACTCACTATCATCACTACAAGCACTAGAACACCCAGGTAAATGTAGCCGGCCAGACATAAAGGAAGAAATTCTAGCAATTAATACATCACTAGGGAACAGAGGATGTAGTGTGAGGCTAGTGTGGGTTCCAGCACACATAGGTATAGCTGGTAACGAGTTGGCAGACCAAAACGCCAAGAATGGAAGAATGAGTAAAAACAATATTAGAGCAGGACTGGGAAGGTCGGAGATCAAGAGCCAATTGAAGCTAACTATAAACGAGGAATGGAAGAACAGTAGAAAAGGCAGACACGCGTTCAAACTGCTGAAAGAACCAACAAGGACGTGCCAGGTCATATAAGAATTAAAGATACCATCGAACAAAAAAACTGTGGCGTCTCCTTCTCGGTGCAGCATACTTTATGATAGAGGAACCACACTGCCAAGAATGTCAGGAAGAGAATGACATAGACCACTACCTGATCCACTGTAAAAAGTATGAACAACAAAGGCTTGAATTTAAAACTTACTATATAAATCACAATATAGACATGACAGGTGATAAGGTTTTAAGTATAGATGCCACAGGAGATGCCCAAACAATACTTAAAAGATATATACATAAAACAAAGGAAAACATACAAGGTTAGTACTTCAGAAAAGACATTCAACCAAATAGAAATTAAGCAACAAGAACTAACAAATCAATTTTAAAAAAAAACTTACTAACTACTCATAGGACAAGGAAAGACAACGATGTTTAAAAAAAAAAACAACTCAAAAAGAACAAATACTAATACAAATTAAAACCAAGTGTAAAGGACAATAGTTATCTGTAAACAATATAAAAGAGAAAATAAAGTGGACAAATACTAATATAAATTAAAATCAGCAACTGCAAAAGACGATAGTTATTTAAATTGAATACAAAATTAGTTAATAAAATGACACTAAATACCCCAATTATAACCAATTTTCAGGTTGAACAGGGTAGACCAAGATGGAACGAGAAGAGGCAATAACGGTCAGCTGTTAAGTGCCCGCTCCTCTCCTTACCACGCTCGCTAGATGTCAGTACCTGTGTGATATAGATATAGTTATTACCAGTGCAGCTTGCTAGGTGTCAGTACCTGTGTGATATAAAGCAATGTACACCGCAAAGCTTGAGGCGCGAAATAGGAACTGCACGTGCAGCCATTTCACGAAACAACAACACAGAATGTGTATGAGCATCGAGTTGGAGAGTCGTTAAGACTGTTGCTCCTAGAGGCAGAACAACCACATTTCAAACCCGGTAGTACCATACTCCAGTCTATCAAGTTGTAAATGGGTACCTTTTGTTTCTCAATACTAATTTCCACACAGTATTTACGCCAACTGTTGTTTACTTGCTTGACTAGTTTACAAGTCTTGTTCTTACCCGGCTACCAGGTGACAACCATCAGATCCTGTTCCTCGGATGCCAACAGTCGGTTCCGCCTGGAACAACGCCTCATCCATCTTATGGGTTGCCTTAAACCCGACGTTTTGAATACCCAGCATTATTTTGTCTGAGGCGTCCTTTTCTATCCAGTCCCAGTTTTATCATGACTTTCTACTATGACTGCGATCACCCTTGACTTCCCTCCTATTCTAGGTATATCTATATATATATATATATATATATATATATATGTGTGTGTATGTATATAATATATATGTATATATGGGTCTTATATATATATATATATATATATATATATATATATATATATATATGTGTGTGTATGTATATAATATATATGTATATATATATATATATATATATATATATATATAGATATATATATATATATATATATATATATATATATATATATATATATATATGGGTATATATATGGGTATATATATGGGTATATATATGGGTATATATGGGTATATATGGGTATATATATATATATATATATATATATATATATATATATATATATATATATATATATATATATATATATATATATATATATATATATATATATATATATATATATATATATATATTAACACTCTTTCCATTTATTTATTAATAATATTTTGTATTTTTTTTTTCACTGTTTTCCGGTCCCTGTTTTCATTATTTTTTGCTTTATGTACTATCCACTTCCGCTTTCCGGTTTTGTGGCAGCCATCTTTGCTCCAACATGTGACAAAACTCCGAGGGAGTATTTTTTCTCTTATTTCTATAGTTTCATGTTCTCCACCTAATTCTCGCTTTCTTTCCCTCCTGTCTCTTGTTTGTCTGTCCCTGACGAAGGCCTTGTGGTCGCAACGTAGGTTGTTCTTGTCATTTCTCTTTGTAAGACGGATTACTATTTGTGTGTTTTTGTAATTTTTTTTTCCATTCTACAAAAGTGTCAACGGTTTTCCACATCAGTTACTGTCGTAGGGAAGTGAATTGTTAGAGACTTCCCTATACTAGGTTCAGTTTTATGAAGTAGGGTTACCAGTTCCCGTCTTCGTTGCCTTTACCTTCCATAACTCAAGAACAGAATCAGGTACATATTTACAGTTGGGTAGACTGGAACGTGACATTACCAAATTTCAAGCCAGGTAATTTGCCGATAGAGGCAAGCGCTTTAACATTGAAATCCTACTGTTTAATGTGAGCAACTTTGAGTCAGAGGCCGGGCAAACAATTAGAGCATAGAAATGCCGGCGCAGCAGAAAAAGGCTGCGTTAGCTAGGGACAACGCGTAAATCCGCCACGTTGTGCATACCTTTATTTATTACAAACACGCAGTTGACTGTCATCACCTTGAGAAAGTTATTAAATGTACGGGAAAGGGCACAGAGCTTCGACACCTTGCATGTCAACGTGATAGCGCTCGGCAATTGAAGAATGCTGAAATCCAGGTCACAGTGAATAGCGTGATTCGTTCTTTCCGTGGGTGAAAATCCTGACAGCAATACAGACTTTTTGAACTAAACACGATTGGATTTAAACCGCTGACAGTTGTAGATGTAACAAATTGACATTTTGTTGTCATAAATAATAAACATACATGGGTATTGATATCTTACGAGTGTCTGTCACATACTCGTTTATGATTATTTACTTTTCACCAATCTCGGGTGTTCAATCTTTGTTTGTTTGTTTCTTCCTTTGTGACACTTTTCGTTGACTGGACTATTAAGATCAGTGTTGCCACCCTGAATTTTGAAAAAAACAAACCTAAATGTTACATTAAAAACACTTAGATACCTTGTACATCTAGATTTTGAAATTATGGCTACTTTTTGGCGACTTGCGATACTTTACGTGGTTTTTGAGCTACTTTGGGATATTTTTGGGCTACTTTGGGCGAAAAACCGAAAACCGAAAGTTGATCTAGGTGGCATTCTTCAACTAATGAAGGAAAATGACACTTAGACGGGACCAGAAAAAAAAAAAAAACTTAGAAGTTGGTCATCTTCTTCTTCTTCGTTCACCCTCAGATGTCAACTTGAATAAGTTCAAAGAAAGCCGTGGTCAACATGAGACTGTTGATATCTCCATAGATTTTCTCCAGGAATGGTACTGGTGATGGCCATATGCGATTTCTCTGTTCCTCATATGTTGGGCACCTTTGAAGCAGATGTTCGGCAGTCATTTTGTCGGTGCCACAGTCACACTCATCAGTGGTTCCTATTTTTAATTTGTTGAATAGATGGTATCTCAATCTGTTATGACCTGTGCGAAGTTTGAAGAATACCACGTGTTCACTTCTGCTGAGCTGGTAATATGGATCATTTTTTGTGTGGCCTAATGTTGGGGAATCTACCTAAGAGTGGCAACGCTGATTCACATAATTCTTGTTGTCTACGTCTATGTGAAAAAAGGTTAAGGTAGTCACATAGCAAAAACTGCCGTAGGCGAGGGACCTGTTAGAGACTTCGTCATACTAGGTCAAGCGTTATGAAGTGTGGTGACAAGCTCCTTTCCTCCCTGCCTTTGCCTTCACTAACTCAAGAGGAGAATCAGGTACACATTTTCAGCAGTGTAGACTGGAGCGTGCCGCTACTAGGTTTTGCAGTGCCGCGATAGAAAAAGGCTCTAACTGCTTAGTCAATGGAACGCTCAACGTCTGTGTTTTTTGTTGTGTAATTCGGTCTGTTTTGGACAAATAAAGTTTTCTTGTTTTGGCGAGACACGTACCTTTCGACCTAAACACAAGGTCTGCCAGTTATATTAGAGCGCACGTCTACATGTAAAAGAAGTTGTTGATTAGTATAGTGGTAATGAAAAATAGTGGTGATGTCTTCATCTTTATGTCATGGTTGAGAATGTCCGGAACGCCTGGTGCTTCATTTTCTGCCGTTGTCTGTTGTCTTCTTCTTCTTTGATCCTTAGCCGCCGACTGTCAAAGAAGTCAGTGGCCATCACGCCTTGTGGCGTCTTGTAGGGCAGCAACAAACTGCTTACACTCTGCTCGGTCGGCGGCCATCCTTCGTACAGTGCCCCAGCTCTGGTTCATTCTTTGCATCTCGGCCTCCACAGTTCTCCGCCAAGTTGTTTTTAGTCGGCCTCTCTTTCGCTTTCCTTCAGGGGTCCATTGCTTAGCTATTCTTGTGATGGCATCAGGGTCTCTTCTGATGATGTGGTGAACCCAACTCCAGCATCTGCATCTGCTGTCTGGTATTTAAATAAATAAAGAGTGAAACCCGAGGCCTATAAATAGTACACACATAAAGGTAAGTTTCAGGCACTCGTGAGAAATAAATAAATATAAAATTAGACAGCAGAAATACAACAGAAGTGGTAGGCTTACCGGAGACTCGAACCCAGGACCACCCGAAGGACAATACCGCCTCGCTACTACTCGTTACTACCCGCCCTGCCAACTTTTTCTACTTCTTTATTTCTTACAAGTGCCTGAAACATACCTTTATGTGGTGTAGTATTTATTTACTGTTGTCTGGTGCATTACGCTATATTTGCCACGGTCACTAATCTCGTGGTTTCTCGTGTCATTACCGACATATGCATTTACAATTGTACATTATGGGTGCATAAAAACACGCGGGCACACAGGAAGATATTCCTGACTCTAGGATATCGTCGTCAATGTGCACACCGCAAACAAATAGACATCATTAAATGACTTCATGGTGCGTAACCTGTTTCGCTGGGAGTTCAATATTAATATAATAATAATAATCATGAAGCGAAGTAACCCCTATCAGACGTAACTGACTATGGGAATGCGCCCTGATGTGATAGTCCTCAGCTGCTTTTTTTCCTGGTTTGTCTTTAGGCGTGTTCTTTTCTCCTCTTCTTCCTCTCCAGGTCGCGAACTTTGGCACAGTTATATGGAGATCAAGCTGTTGCCCATTCAGCATGTTCCCAATATCTTCTGTCTCTTGTCTTGATGGTGCATTCTGATAGACTCTTTCCTGTGCATTTCTTGATGTTATCTTCCCACTTGATGTTATCTTCCTCTTTCACGTTTGTCGTCAATATTGTCTTCTATTATGGTCTTCAGTAAAGTGTTATGCTCTAGTCTGCCCAGTTGTGAATGTTTACCTCACTTTGCCCTTGAGTTAGGAAAGGCGTATTCAGACAAGAAAGGAAGCGGTTACCCCGTCTTATAAAAGATGAAACCGCCGTGTAGAACTGATGTCTCTAACACTTCTCTCCAGCACGACAGTATCGGTTGTAGGATTACCTTTACCTTACATTACAGAAAACTGTTGATGATAATTACAGTGCCATAAAGCATATAATGTCTGGCTTTCTATCGTCGCACAGACTGCTAGTATTGTATTTTAACACATTTGATCAATTCGCTGTGTATCTCGCTGGACCGGAACATCTTCAAGCCATCTTTCAAGCAGTTGATGACCACCCTAGACCTGGTACTCACTACTCTGCGTTATCAGTAATTCAGGAGGAAGAATCGCCTTTTCCTGATGTTCCCAGGAACTTACCTGTCGTTCCTCTCCAATCGACTGAGACATGGAAGGATATTGCTATTTGTCCAGCTTTGTCTTCTGAACAACATTCCCAAGTATCTAATCTTCTAGAATCCTTTCCAGACGTCCTCACAGACATCCCAGGGCGTACATCAGTCATTTCGCATGACATCACCCTTACAGATGATCGACCAATTCGTCTACGCCCCTATCCTATCTGTGGTAAAGTGGGATGATATAAATATTTATAGGGACTTAGTGTACTGACTGAGATCAGCTGTGAAGGTATCTGTATCTAATATGTGTAGTGTTTTACAGATAACCTTACTTACTGCCACATATTTATATCTCAGTCAGAATTATTCTGGAATATTGTGTTGGCAACGTTATATGTCTAGGCTTATGCAAATGATGAAGTGTAAGTCACCACAACAACAACAGATAAACAATTTAATTATTCCACCACACTTGACAATACTGTGACACTCACAAACAGTCAACACTCTAGAAGACTATCTTAAAAGATTCAATGATAAATTTCAGATATGGTTGGCCACGAAGGGCATAACTTTGTGATGGCGGGCAGGCCAAAGGACTCCTCTGCTAGAACTTCTTCAACTAGGTTCTGAACACCTCCCGGTTACTAACTAGGGACCCAAAAGAGTATGTTGTACGCCTCTGGGAGGAATCAGCAAACGCCCAGACCAGGTGCGGCTTCAATAACTAGGACCACAGTCCCTGAAACAAGAAGGATGTACCTCCTACTTCAGAACTAATTCTATTACTATCTGCTAGGACTTGAGCACAATACAATCACCACACACAGAGTTCAGAGCTTTATTTTTACTGCTATCATCTTCTGAAGCAGGATACTCCAGTAATTAAACCTCCTCAAATGGTTACAACGGCCTCTGCACTTTCACAGCTTATAAAGTCCTTCCATATCATAGAGGTAGGTGTCCAGTGTACTATCTGGTAAATTTTTCCCATGTAGTGTTACTTTTTCTCCCGACACCTTCTGTTCAGGTTGGAGCACTAATAAATTATAGGCCCTTGCCTCTTGTTTTCGCTATCTGAAACTGCACAAATATACAGACATAAAAGTAATCAATGTTTACATTCAAATTTTATCATAAAAAGAGATCAAATATTTCAGCCTACCCCAATTCATGGAAATAAACACAGATACGTTGACTAGCAATGACTTCTGGCACAAATACTGGCACAAATTCCCATCTGCTTATGTTCCAGGCTTTTATTTAGCAAAAAATATGGAGTCTGGCTTTCAAACGCCTGTTTGCTTTAAGAACTTATATGAACTAGTTGGTCTCGAACTAACGCTAATCAAATAACTAAATTAAACAGACCTAACCAATCATGCCATTTCTAACCCCATCTATATTGAAAAAAAAGTACTCTTTACTTCCCGTCCTCCCTTGACCACAAAAAGGTTAGCATTTAAATAAGTCCGACTAATCGTGTTTAAGCCTTACATTATCATTCAATCCAATCAATTCCAAATGTAAACTTGTGGCCCTATTTCCGTACAAATGGTGTTTAAAAATTCTGCACTGAGCGATGGAGTTTTTAGGTTGTTTGAATCATTATTTCTTTTGCTATATTTATTCCTGGATTTTGGCGTAAATTTAATATTTGTGTCAGCTAAGCCTAAGGAATTCCAAATATTAATTAAGGGAGTAGGTGGCTGCGTTCAAAATGGCATTTTCTACACTCTGTTCACTTAATCATGTGGTTGTGGGTCTGTATGTTTTCAAACGTAAAAATATTATTGTATTTTTTAATATGGTTTTCAGGTTTTTTAAAATACTTGGGAAGGATAGGTTTTTATACTGTCGTCTGAAAAAAAGTTAGTTGCTTGTGGCGTAACGCGTGGATAAGTAGTAATTGTGTTTATGGTTACGTGTGTTGGTGTTGGGAGTCAATAATAGCGGGGTGTTTAGTGTTGCATGCGTTCTGATTTTCAGCCCTTTCTTTCTCTTACATCCATCTGTCATTCGTTAGTGTAATTAATTTGGTCATACGCAGTAGTGCCTTCAATGTTTTTTTTTAGAAATTGTGTGGATATTCTAATCAATATATAAATTATAAGTAATATAAAGCCTACTAAAATAATATAAAATAATAAAAGGAAGAAGAATGGTAAAAGAACAGTGCTGTCACACATGACTGTACTCGAAATTCCTTTGTTTTCTATGGTTCTGCACAATTGTAACGTTTCACGTTAAATATTAAGGTTCTTGCACCATACACGGGCGTTTCCAAAACACACATAAAATGTGCTGCCTTTCTAAGAAAAAACTGAAAATATGCAGTTGACCTAAATTTTAAATTCCATTCATGTATCTTTTGCTAAACTGGTGTTACCAGGATCAAGAAGGGGACAGATGGATCATAAGGATAAAGAGAAGGGAGGAGGGCAGAAAATCAGAACAAATAGAGGCACTCAGATTCGCGCGTATACACAAATGCTGCCATCACGCGTGTAAGACTACATGACTAATTTTTTTAAGACGGACAGTGATTTTAAATACTTACAGCCAGAGTTAGGTCTTATAAATTGAAAAATGCTTATTAGATAGAATAAATTAGATGGGGTGTACGGTGAAACTTTAAACAGTACAGGACAGCATCATATCGATACAGGAGGTAGAAAACTACATATTGTGAAACGGAGCCACGTAGCTCTTTTAAATTTGGATATTTGGGTTCCTTAGGGCTTGCTGACAAAGAATATGTAAAACGTTACGCAATAGTCAGGAATTAATAAATTATAACCAAAATAAAATAGTGGGGATGCTGACAACACAAAATATTTCTGCTATAAAAGTTTTTATAAGTGTTTGAAAAAAATCTTATGCGTAATATGTATTAGCTCCTACACATGTAACTCCGCAAATTGATTGGAGGCAACAAAATGTATAAGAAATAAACGATTTTGGTCGGGCTATAAAACTATTTTTTCGTTGTTAGGGGAGGATAGTAGAAAGGTAACTATTTTTTCAAACCCTTGTCGAAAGCGTGGTATTGGCTCCAGACATCGTGATATACTCATTAGGAGCGTTAGTTCTCGAGGACACTAGTGATTCAAATAAGCTTGATATAAAGGACAGTGTCGTTGAAGCAACAGCCGTCATATTTTTGCATAAATAAAAAGACTGGAAAATAAGATTGGGGAAAATTTGTTGAGTATTTAGTGCAGATTATTCAATTCCAGTTATATAATCAGGAGAGTATCGTGTTTATTTCCATGAAATTGTGGTAAGCTTGAACCATTCAGTATCTTTTAATGAAAATTGAATGTAAATTGTTAATTTATGCCTGTATATATATGTGTAGTTCAGTGGCAAACAGGAGATAAAGCCTATAATGCTCCAGCCTGAACAGAGGGTGTCGGAGGGAAGTAAAACGGCATGGAATGGCCAAATAGTACACTGACACCCGGATGATTGATTAGACAGAAATAATGCTGGAAGTGCAGAGGCGTGGTAACCATTAAGGAGGTAAATACTGGTATAAAGTATTTCAGATGAAGGTGACAGTTGGCCTAACGCTCTGAACTCAATGTTTGTGATGTATTGTGCTCAGTGTAGGACTAGAGTATCAGTTAGTTATGCAGTAGAAGGTACATCCTTTTTGTTTTCAGGGACGGTGGTGTTGATGGTATTGAGCAGCACCTGGTCAGAGCTTTGCTGAATCCAGAGTCGGACAGCATACTCCTTGGTCTTTTTACCTATCAGTGAGGTGTCTCCAGAGCCATTAGAGGGGCAGTAATCGAGCAGAGGAGTCTTTTCTGCGCATCTACGCAATAGATAAGCTGATGTGGCCATGAGCTCAAAATTATGTACACCCATTTAAAATGACATTGTAAAACTAACATTAAGAGGGGAATTTAATTGTTTTAATATGAGGAACTGAGAACATCTCCAATACTAGTTCCAATAAAGACAAACTATTGAAGTCTTGATGACAAATACCAACAGAGCTTGAACAAAACAAAACCAGTATTACCTCATATTACTACTACACAACTGACACACATAGGATATTTTTAATAATATATGTCACTACAATATTCATATTGATAAAGTCTGTACATATAACTTGTAATTAAAATTGATTGTGATTCCTGGTTCCCTTTGTATTTGAATCAGGACAATATTATTTATGACAGAGCTCATGAAATAACATTATTGTTATTTGAAAAGTTATCAGTGATTTTAAGATATCTTTAGAGTGTTATCTATGTATTGTGGAGTGTACAAGGTGTTGTAAGTTTGGAATAAATTAAATTGTTTATTGGTTGTGGATAATTTGCTGACCCTATAGTAGTGATCTTGATGGTACAACGTCACAGGTTATTTCACAAACTCCCACACCCTAGATCCAGATTGTGCATAGAGAGATCAACAACTTCTATAAATGATTTTTTCAGTTTAAAGTCCTATTTTAAATTAATATTAAATTTGAAATTCTCATTGCACCAGCGATATAGCATTACATAAAACCATCTCTCATCTTCAAACGCTTGTATTAACTGTGATATATTCTAAGTGGATTCAAACACACACAAAGGTAGCTGGGGTATCTAGATTTTTAAATCCAAGTTTTAATGTTTTTGGGTTGATAAGACATTGTCAAGCCTGTTTTTACATTAAATAAATCAATTTATAGAAGCGGGGTGTGGGGGTGTGTAATATACTTTGGATAAAAAATTTTTGAGAATATTATTAAATATGAATATATTCACTCTTATATGTAAATAATAATTTGATTTAACCAGGTTATATGTCAGATTAATAATTTCACATCTTATCCATTTAGATAATTATAATTTTATTTTGGGGTTAGGGTGATAAATATAAAATAAATTTTTTCTTTCACACATCCGTCCAGATTTGTTTCAAAAATAAATTGCCTGCTACACACATCGAATCGGTTTAGCATGCATGACATACAATTAAACTAACATTTATACAAACCTTTTTTCGACCTAGAGACAATGGGTCCATTGAATCGTCTTGAAACTTACAACATACAACATGCCATACTGATATTATTTAATAAGTGTATGTTCCCCTCCAAGACACTGCACCTTGTCTTTGGTAGGGGAAGTTAGTGGAGGATCATCAATGAATTGCTAGATATACATGGAGGTAAATTCCGGTGGGATGATTGATTATAAATAGCGATTTGCACTAAAGTAGCAATGGAATATGAATTGATCGTGGTTCCTCTAAAATTTGATTCAAGGAGGTTACGTATCCAATATATTTTGGAGGAATGATTGATGAGTGATTGGTCATAGTTATGTATGTAGGATGAAAATTTGAGTTTTGTATGAATGGTTGAGGTTTTATTAGGTGTGGAATATTTAAGTGTGCAGATAGTTTTTGTGACGATTTTGTGAATATATTTGGTAGTAAAAATAATGAGAAATATGATAAAGTTTAGTAATGGTTTGTGGTTCGGGGCTAATTATGTGAGTTGATCCAATTTTTTGTGTAAGGTTTTTAATGATTTTGAGTTATTTTTTGTCCAGGATAATGTAGAAGTTTTTAGTCCAATGAACATTTGGTTTGGTGGGCTGTAATAAAGATTAGACCTAGTGAAAAAAAGATATTAAAAACGGAAGTATGTGTCCAAAGGTTTTTGATGCGTTTCCGGGTTATTGATCCATGGTTTTTTCGTTAACCTTCAAAGGGTTCTCACGGGTAATTACTTTTTCCCTTTGGACAAGAATAAAGTCCATAGCTTTGACTCAAATGGAATCTGGTGAGTTTTGAGAGAGTCTTCTGATTTTTACGAAAAGCTAGATATAGTCTAACATGATTAGGGAATATTTGATTGTCTTTAGCAGCAGTAATTTTAGTTTAGAAATAGTAGTTTATTTTAGTTGGTATACATGATTGTGTTAGCCTGCATAATGTTGTGTTACTAACCTTTGTAAAGAATACAGTGTCTGTTTTTGTATGAGTATTTGTTCTAATTAGGGTTTTTCATAAGTAAAAAATGGAACTATACGAGATTAGGTCTAAAAATAATTCAGCAGATAACTAAATAGAAAAATTCTTCAAAGTTTCTCTTAGAAAAGGGATCGAAATAGGGTTATTACAGACAGGTGTGGGGTCTATTCAAGTTTATTTCATATTCCAATAAGTTTGTATGTGTGGTGTGAACAATTTTAAAAAATAGTTATGAATAGATTTACGCATGTAAGAATTCCCCTTATAAAAAAACAAAAATGGTAAAAATTGTATATGTGGCTAGATAAGAATGTAATGTATGAGATTCAAATGATTAGGGGAGTTTGTTTGTATCATTGTATGAGAGAGCGAGTAGAGGTGTATTTATTTTTAGATGTTTTTCAAGTATTTTTATGAAATTTATATTATAGTTTAAGTGGTATTTCCCTTTTTAAATTGGCCTAAATTATGTTTTGTAGTTTTGTGAAATGTTAAAAATTTATAAGGATTTGTTGTATAATAGTTATTATAATTCTGATTTTGATTAAAAGTGCCGTTAATTAAATTCATCAGGCCTAAATTTGTTTTTTGCTTATGTTATATAGATCTGTTTCTTTTAGAAAATCATTTTGGATAATAATATGTGAAATAGTTTTTTTAGCATTATATTTTAACGGTGGTCAGAGCTATTTAATCCATCTGGTCGACTCAGTTATATTTAGATTTTTCATCGTAGCATCTTGATTCAATGTTCAAATGGATCATAATAAACCCTTACATACAATTATGACATACACTCTCATAGGTGACAAATATGGGGTAATTAAGTTTGTATTTAGCAAATTGTTTGGCGTGAGTTACTGATATGTTTTGGTTTGATTGTGTTGAAATTATCAGGATTGACATTAGGTGATTAAAATTTTCCATTTTAAATCTAACAAGGGGGGGGAAATGATAAAAAAAATACAAAACCCCAGGCAAAAAAAAATGAAAAACTTTTCTTCAGTTAGTTTTCCCCTTGAATGAGAGCCCATAATCAGTAAGAATTATTGAATGGGAAAGCTAATTGTATAGAATAAGGTGTGTGTAAAGCTCTGCACATGTTATAGAATAATGATTAAAAGAAATTTGCTCTCACATATTTAATTTTTGTACAGTGGGAATGTAGTTTTTCATTCTTTAGTATATAGTGTGAGGTCCACATGAGGACGAGCAACGGCTTGTTAAGGGTGTTATTTATAAATACTTTCCAGATGTTGGGTGTTTTACATTTTTATGTTTTTCCGTTTTTATGGGGACAGGATTTACATAATTCGTTTGATATCATTTTTTTTTTCCCTAATAGACACTAAGCTATCTTTATCTATTCCTCGATCCACTCAAAAAATTATATCTTATTTTGAGAACCTACAGATTTAATTCAATTTGGTGGAACTTCTGATTGAAAAGGACTCTTACTACATTTTTTTTGGACTTATTTTGGTTTCAT
Organism: Oreohelix idahoensis; assembly: GCA_024509875.1. Lineage (NCBI taxonomy): Eukaryota > Metazoa > Mollusca > Gastropoda > Stylommatophora > Oreohelicidae > Oreohelix > Oreohelix idahoensis. Next base: position 74,521 of record JAMPIV010019087.1, on the reverse strand, counting down.
GAAAAAGTCATGTATATATTGAATTCAAATTTCTGTAAGGGGGTGTATGTGATTTTGGCAGACATATACATCACACATCCACAATCTTGAGTGGTTTTTTTTTTTATTTTTTTTAATGTCTGATCGTGATGTTCAAACGTAAATTCAATTGGGCTTTAAAAGTTAATAAAATAGAAATGTGTTCATTACACTGTTGAAAAAAAAATAAGGTAAATGTGTGAAAAAAGATATTAGTTACCCTTGTTTGTATTAGAGGGTAAGGATATGACTAAGTTAACATGAATATTATGAATATATTAATATGCATTAATCTTAGTTATAAAGCTTCGGGAAGTATAATATAATTAGTAACAATAGAAAATTGCGTTTAGGAAGATAAAATTAAAAGTGTATTGTCGATTGCAAAGTGAAGATACAGCAAAACGTATGTAGGTCTAGAACGGTAACTTCAGCAAAACATTTTGCAGCAAGCTAACCCCTGACAATCCAACAGGGGGGTAATCCTATGTTTGTAGTATGCGGTTTGACTGTATTAAACTGCCCGATGTCATATGGGGATGAGGAGGTTAACCTACAATGGTTACTGCCATACTCTGATTGTATTTAAAGATCAAACAAAATCAGAATGTCGGATATTTTTCTCTATTGAACTTTTATGAATTTCTTAACAGTTTATGTGGGAGCATCCTTCAAAACCACATTTGTGGTCACAAATTGGTGTGCTTACTTACTTTGGCACCACTCTATAATAAATATAGTAAAGACAGTGTCAGTAACCAACTGTATACAGTGTGTAAGGCCAGAACATGATACCATGATGAGCGAGGATGATACTTTTGCTAACATTAGCATTCACGTCTCTCTGCCGCTGTATTCAGCGTTCAACATGAAGGGTCCGATCCAAGGATTTAAACATCGTTTATAGGACAAAATCTTAAGTCAGGGTTTTTAGACAGCTACAAAGTACATCCCATGTATAAAGTGAGAGGATGCTCATACTAGTTTCACTTGAGTAACTTCGCTACCTCAACATTTTTCTGTAAAACGTCATGATGTACACAACCAAATACATTACTAAAATAGACAAACTCAAATGTCATATTTTTGTCATTTGCATTGATTATGGCAACAATTTCTATTAGCATGCCAGATGTCCTTGATACTTAATCGTAAAATCAATAGTCATCATAAGTATTTGGTAGTAATACGTCGTACTACTTTCCTAGTTACATTTCATGTCTCTTTCTTAACACAATTCGATAGAACTGTATAATTCATCTAGTATGGGATGGAGGTATGGTGAGTTGCTTCCGATGAATTTTAATAAAATAAAAATGTTTGGCTTTTTAAATCAAACTCTTAGTCGTGTAAGTTTCGCTTTGTAATTTATTAGCGTACTCCGATTTTGGCAGTCCAAAAAGTGATAATTATATCTGTATTAAATGAGGAAAAATAAGTTTCCTTATCTTAATCACTGCTGACCTGAAAAACCTGATTTACAGCATCCAATGCTAAAAATTTGTTGCCATAAACATGATAAACTTTAATTTCTATTTAGCTTAACTTTTGACATAAATTAAATATAACGAACAAATAATTAACTCCCCTGAACTCAGTGCATGGCGTACATAACATTGCTATATGAGTTTCCTTGGTTGTTATATAAAAATCGAACATATTATTTAAAAGCGTGCTTTTTATTCAGCGTATTACACTAACAATATTAATAAAACATATAATTTGTAATTATATATCAAATGGGAAAAAAAAGGCCAAGAGTAACTTATTTAATTCATCGTATAATTTTCATTTTTATATTCTGAAGTGAATTAACATTTTTTATAGTAAAGGATTAATATGGAGGAAAATTATGTGGTCAAGTGGGATGATATAATATTTAGGGACTTAGTTTGTATGACTGAGATAGTGTGAAGGTATCTGTCTTAATATTGTGTAGTGTTTTAAGATAACTTATTATTGGAAAATATATATATTTCGTAGAATTATTTGGAAATTTGTTGTTGGAAAGGTTCTATGTTTAGGGTTATGCAAATGATGAAGTGTACGTACAAAACAACAAAAGAATAAACTATAATTATTCAACATGAATACTGTGAATCAAAAAGTAAATAGCAAGATATCTTAAAAGTTCAATGATAAAATTTAAGATATTGTAATATGTATGAATTTTTTACCATAGTGACTGTTCAATACACAGTGGCCAGCAATATAATAAATGTAATTTAAATCATATGTCAGAGTATAAATGTGGATTTGCATTGAATACAATATTAGTATTTCTGGTGTGTGAGTTGTGATGGGGTAATATGAGGTAATACTGGTGTTTGTTCTTCAAGATAGATTTTATTAGGAATAGACGTTGTGCTTGTGGTTGTTTGGGACTATTATTGGGGAGATTTTTATTTCGAAATAAAAAATTTAATTGTATTTTAATTAATACATTCTTTTAAAGGGAGGGGTACAATTGTTGAGTCTGGTTGGCAGAAGGGTTAATTTGTGATGGGGCATGCAAAGATCTATGCTAGATTCTTATGGTTTGAAGACAATAAATGGTTATACAGGGAACAAAGAGTATGTTGCGTTAGGCTTCAGCAAACGTCAGAGGTGGGTTAAAACTGGACACAGTGAAAAACAGAATGATGTGTTCTTAGAAATATTTTATACTATCTGGCTAGAATGAGAAATAATCAAACAGAGTGCGAGTTTATTTTTATTGACTCATTTTGAAGAGTTTTCTCATTTTTATTTAATGTTACTACGTCTGATTTCGTTAAGTTTCAATATAAGGTTGGTTCAGTGTACTATTTGGTAATTCCATGTGTGTTATTTTCTCGAAACTTTGTTCGGGTGGAGCACTTATATATTATAGGTTTGTTTGTTCGTACTGATATGCAATATATACAGATATATAATTATAATGTTTTTTTTATTTAAATTCCAAATTTATTAGATTCATTTTAGCTATTTTTATTTATTTCTTTGTTATCTTCAGATAGTTCTATCTCAGAATTGAATTTGGCAACTGAGGAAAATTCCAATTCTTCTGGTTTATGATCGGTTTTATTGTAGCCATGTATTCGTATGAGTGCGGGGCGGTGACAACCGCATTATTCTTGCTTCAGTCTGTTATTTGACCCCTCCTTCCGCGTTGCGTCGATATGCCAGGTTGATTAGGTTTTCAAGATAGGGCAATAGGCATTTTACATCAGGTGCTGGTACGGGGGTGAAGTGTGACTGAAAGGGGGGTAGCATTCTGTAGTGGGATCTAGAGTAGTGTGTCTAGTGTAGCCTTGATTGCGGGGTGAGGCAGAGTTCAAGTATGAAAAACGTGGCGTGGTGGGACCTGGTTCGTTTGGGGGGAGGGGGTGGGGCGAGGTGAGGTGCAGAGTTGGCGGGTGGGGTGGAGTTTAGCCGATTTTTGTAGGTGTTATAATTTATCTAGTTGGCATTTGGTAGGTTAAATACTTTGGGGGGGGGAGGGGGGGGGGGGGGGTTAGATCTAGGGATATAGGTGGTGCGGTTCGGAGTGGGGCTGGGTGAGCACTGGGGACTTAATATGTGGGCGTTGGGTATGTATGTTTTATTGTTAATGGTGTGTTAGGATTACGCGCCGCAACGATAAAGTGGGTTTTTAGGTGGTTAAGAGAGAGAGGAGGGGGTTTGTTTAATGTAATTGGGAAGGAGTTGAGGGTTTTTTTGGAATGATGGGGTAGTTTATGAGTGATGTTGTGTTGTGGAGATGAATAGTGAAAGTAAGAGAGTTTGAACTAGATGGTTTTGGTATTGAGGTGGGGGTGATTGGGAGTGTTGCTGGAGGGGGGTGGTGTAATGTGGATTTATGTTGAAGGTGAGGCCATTGTATTTGGTTGTATTTGGGGGGTTTGGGGTGTGGTTGTGTGTATTTCGGGGGGGGGAAGTAAGATAAAAGCAGGGGTTGTTATTTTTGTTCATCTAAAAGTTTTGTATTTTTTGTCGGAGGATTAATAGATTTGACTTAATTTAATAAATGTAATTTTTGAATGAAGGTACATGTGCATGCCTTTTTGACTCAAACAAGATACAGGGTAGATCGACTGGGTGTAAGATACTTGGAAAACCGACATCTTATCTAAGAATCTACCTGAACTGTTCCTCAGAACCTTATTTTTGTTAATTTAATAATCATATTTTATTTTCCAGGGAAATATTTAAGGAATGGATAAGAGGGGGGGATTTTAGGTGATGGTTTGAGATGATGGAAAGTTGGAGTTGTTAGGTAAGAATGTTTCGGGTAGGAATGTTGGTGACGAGGTTGAGTATTGGGGATAGTGATAATTTATTGAGAAGATGTTAGTGGTATTAGAGGATGAGGGTAGGGTTTCGATTGGTAAAAAGTGAGGGAAGGAGATGTAATAAGGGAGTAGCTGACCAAGGGTTGAATGTCAGCCTAAAGTTTATTGCGTGGGGGAAAGATTTCGTGTTAGTGAGTTTGTGGAATATGAGTGTGAAAATGGGTAGCTTTGTAGGGGTGATACAAATTAGGGGGTTTATTGGGTGTTGTGAACAGTGGTATTTGACAGTATGCATATTGGGTAGGATATAAGAAGGGGGATGGAGAGGATATTTTGTTGTGAGGTGCTGGCGATTCTTTTGGGGGGGCCTGTTAGTCCTTGTGTTATTTGTGATGTAGGAATTTTTTGTTTAGTGGTTCTAGTTGTTAAAGATATTTATTTTTGGTATTGAGTAGGGTAGGTTTTGGTTAAGCTATCACACTTATTTATTTAGAATAGTGAAGCAGGGTATTATAGGATGATAATGGTTTTGATTGATAGTGTTTTCCCAATAAGATGGGGAATTACCGTTTTTATGGGAGTATGTTTTTTGGATTGTATTCTGAGGAATTAAAGTAGGTGTGGGAGTTTTTGTGAAAAGTAGTTTATGTATGTTTTGTTTTAAGTTGGGGGGGATTTGTTTAGTTGTGAACTTTAACTTGTAGAGGGGGCCAACTTAAGTTCAAGTTTGTTTTTGAGTTTGGTTTTCTATGTTGGTTAGTATGTTTTGTTTTTTGTTTTATGTGTGTATAAGATTGGTTTTTGTTTATATTTTTGATTTTTACCTTGATTATTGGAGATTAGGAGGTTATTATTCTGTTATAAGTTTAATTTTTGTGATGATAATAAGGGAAATTTTATTGAACTCTATCAGGAATGAGCTGGTCATCCTGTACCTTCAAAAAAAAAGAGAGGGGAAGGAGTAAAAGTTGAATTTGGTTTTTGGAATTTTGGTAATTTAGAATAAAGGATTTTTAAAAGATAGAAAATAAGGCAATTTAAAAAGCGGTGGGAATAGTAATGTTTGATTTGGGTGTTTAGGGATGGGGGAAGAGAATGGTGAGACAGTTGGTTATGATGCATTGATGGGGTATTGTTATATTTGGAATAGAAGAAGAATACATAAGAAAAATAGTAGGTGTACTAATTTAGGTAAGACATCGTAAAGATGAAATTTGCAAAGCTGAAGTCAAAAGGTATGTTGATGAAGCAGTTAGTTTTTGAGAAGAAAAGGGTGAGAGGATAGTTGTTGGGTTTGTGGATTTTTAGGGTAAGGTTGGTAAAGAAATTGGTTTTTGGTTTTGTTAGTGTTGATTGTGTAAGGGTGAGTTAGGGTTATGAGGTGAGCTTGGGGTGGGTATTGGTTTTGAGAGTATATGGAGTAGGATTTTTTGCAGGATTAGTGTTGTGGCTTAAGAACCCAATGAGAAATATAGATGGTAGGAGTTAAGAATTATGTTGATTTGAACAGAAGATTACTTTTACGATGAAGAATTTGATTGGTTATATAGGGGTTGAAGATGATAAATGTCTCAAGGAAAACCAAAGTATTTGCAGATTTTCATCAAGCATAGAATAGAGGTGTATTTGCTGTTATAAGATAAGAGCCGGAGTTTAAAAAGCTTGAAATGAGTTGGGTGATCAGGGGGTGTTAATTTTTAAGATTTGCCTGTACAGATAGAATAGAACGAATCGGAAGGATTGTAGAAGTCACATTGGCAGATAATAGCTCATAGACTTCAAGGGATAGGGTAGTGGAAAAAGAGAAAGTTAGATAGCAGTTGGGATCTCGTCATTGGGTAGAGGTATGCCTTGTGTTGGAAGTGTGGTTGGTAAGAAGATGTCGGACCTCCTGGGTAAGGTGGGATACATTGGAGAGGTAGTATGAAATGAAGAAGGAGCGTTTAAGGATAATAGAAGGATAGGGGAGATGGTTAGAAGTGTATAGCTTGACAGGAGATACTGATGTGGGTAGAGTAGAGAGGAAGATTTGGGATGACATGGGGAAGGATGTTTAAGTAGATTGTTAGAGAAAGATGTTATTAGTTGGAGTGGAGTAGGATTGAACAGAGAAGAATTCCTTGTTAGGGCCAGAAAAGAGTGGACGAATATAATGAATAAATATTCAGGAAAAAGTAGAAAGAGGGGAGAACGGATATCTGAAAAAGTTAAGGAGGTGAGAAGAAAGGTGGTTAGTAGCAGGAAAGACCCCCCCCCCATTAATTATTGTATTGAGATGTTGGAGGGTGAAACCCCCCCCCCAAGTGGAAGAAGGTTCGTGGAGGGATGGAAGTAGAAAGTGGGGTAAGGGGGTGGTGAGAGAGGGGATGGGGAAGTATGAGGGATAAGGAAGAAGAGGTTAAGGGATATCTCAGAGTAATGAATATGGAGTTAGGAAGAAGATGCAGTTGGAAGTAGATTAAGGATGTGTGTTGGATTGGGTGTAGGGGATTGTAGAGGGAGAGTGATGGTGTGAACAGCGAATATGTAGTGCAGGGAATGTACAGTGGTTGGCTGGTTAAGGGTTACTGCAAGTGTTGTGTTTTTTGACAGAATGGTGATGCGGTGATCCGATAATGTTTGTGGTGATTTGCTGGTGATGTGTGAGAGAGTTGGGTTTAGAGATATGGGTGTGGTTTGTATGAAGATATGAATGAGCACGGGAATGGTGGAGTCTGATGTGGAGAGAGGTATTGGGAACCCCCGGTTAATTGGAGGTATGATGATTAGGATACGTGTACCATAATAACGTGCGCCTCGGCGTATGTGGGTTGAAACTTGTTGGTGCATGTGGAATATGGGATGTAATTGTATTTAATCAAGGGTGGTTACATTTGGGTTTGATGCCAGGTGAAATGTATCTGGGTGGGTAGTATTATGGGTTGGGTGTTTTGGTGTGGGGGACTAGAGTTTGTGAAGTGGAAGTTGGTGTGTGAGGGTGGTTTTGTGAAGGTAATAAGTATGGGAGTGCAGGAGTCGGTGTTGACACCTGTTGGCAGCGTGATCCATGTATTTCTATGCGATTTTGTTATTCCCTAATGAGAATGACTGTGTTTCCGCCGTTTGTTTTCCTGATGTCTGTTTTTTAAGTTTGCATTGGGCTGTGTTTTATATTTTTATCAAAGGAAGTGGGAGTTTTTTTTAGAGTTGATTCTAAGGAGTGGTGCTAGTTTGTTGGCTTTTACCAAGATTTTTATGTTGTGAACAAACTCAAAAAGCATATTTTCTAGGGTATGTTTAGTGGATTGATGTTTATGGGGTTTAGTTTGTTCCTACTTTTACGAGTTTTTTTCTTAGAGTTTTGATTTTTTGTTTTTGGGGATTGAGGTAGTGGTTAGCGTGTGTAGTTGTTTTTTTAGAAGATATAGTTGTTATTGTTGGTTTTTGATTGAGAGGTGTTTTTTTTTTTTGAAAGTGAATGTGTGCTTATGTGTTGAGTGAGATTGTGTAAATGGTTATAGATTTAAGGATAGGATTCATGTTTTAGTATGTGAGAATGTAATGGGTTAGGGAGTGGTTGTAAGGATGTGAGTGAAGGTTAAAGAGTTGTGGAAACAGGGAGGAAGGTTTATAAAAGGTGTGAGATGGATGGGGAAGGGGACAAGGGGATGAGGAGAACAATTTGGGAAGTGGGATTTGGAGGTAGGAGTGGTGTTTTGGTAAATTGGAGTGGGTGAAGGATTTGGGTAGTTGGTGGATGGGGGATGGTTAGGGGTGGTGGTTGGTAGTTGGGATTTTAGGAGTGGATGTTGTGAGGTTTTGATGATATGTGTTAGGGGGAAAGGTAAGGAGTGTGAGCTGAGGTGTGTGCGAGTTGTAAGGGAGTTTGGGGGGTTGGGTATAGGAGTGACGTAGGAATTGAGTGGAGTGTGATAGGAAGTTATTTTTGATAGGTAGAACAGTTAATTAGATATGATGGAGAGTGGAAGTGGTGTTGTGGAAGATGGGCAGGAAGGAGGGAGGGTGGATATGGGGTTTTGGGAAAAGATATTGGTGGATTTAATAGTGTGAGGTGGTAGGTAGGATAGGAGTAAAAAGGATAGGTGAGTGTGTGTGGTCCCATGAGCAGGAGTTGGTAGGAGATGATGGAATGGACGATTGTTAGTAAGAATAACAAGGTGGGAGGGGATTTGGTATTGGAACAGATGGAAGGTTGGTGAGTTTATAATTATGGATTGTTATGATTTCTAGTGAGGGAATTTGTTATGTTGGTGGTTAAGTATTGGATGGGGGATGAATAGGCGAAGGTGTTTGTAGGTTGAAAGGTTATGGGTAGTAAGTTTGTAGTGGGGTAGTAGTAGTTTATGTGAGGAATGTTTGATGAATGTATGTAGAAATAGTGTACAGAAAGTTTTATGTGAATTTAGTGATAGATTGAGGTTGTAAGGTTAAGGGTATGTGGCGTTTTAGTAGCAGATGTTTTAATTGTTATGGTGATGTGGTATTGAGTAGGCATTAATGTTAGTAAAGTAAGGCTTTCTTTATTGAATAATGTTGTTTTGTTAGGATGGATAGAGGTAGTGGTTGTTAATTCTTAATAATAGATAGCAGAAGGCGTTTTGGTTTATATTTAAGTTGTCTGAGAAGTTATGGTTGTATGGGAATATATGTTGTGATCATATTAAGATCCTTGTTAAGTAGTTCTAATGGAATTTTTATTGTTACTTGGTATAGTGGGATTTTGAGGAAGGAGGAATTTTATTTATTGTAACTTTATAACTTTTTATTTAAGGAAGGGGAGAGGTTAAAATGTGTAATATTTATGTGTCATAGGGAATTAAAATTAGTAATGGGAAATTTAATTTAGGGGTAAATTTAGTAGGTAATCCTAAGTTAAGTATTAAAATAAATATAAAAAGGAGTGTATCCAATAATAGTGGAGTCCTAGCGATATATAAACTTTTGGAATAATGGTTAAAATTTGTCATATAAAAAAAGTTTGGTTTTAATCAAAGTAAAAGGATTAAACCGCTGGAATTGAATAATACAAGTATGAATAACTAGAGCAGGTGGACAAGTGTAGTTGTCTAAGCGTATGGTAAGGTTTATGAGCGTTTTTATAAGGTAGGGTAAGTGATGAGTCTTCTGATAGGGATGGGGTTAAGAAATTTATTTATATTGTAGTAACATTGTGCATTGTTCATGGGGTGAGTGTAGTAAAAGAGTTGATGGATAGTAAGATAAGTGATTGTTGAGGTTATGGGTGTACAGATTGGTTGTGTGGCAGAGTGTATTAAAAGGGTTTGTAGAAGGTAGGAGAAGTCTTAAAGTGGCGATTGAGGGTAGCGGATGGACTCCAGATTCCACTAGTGGTGTTATAGTGAAAGGTGTATATTTTATTGTAAGGCGTTAAGTGTATGTTGATGCGTCCATAAGTGTGAGTAGTAGGTTATGTATAGGAGATATTGTATAATATGTTATAGTTTAATGAAGTTTAATTTTGTCAGGGGTTAAATTTTGAAAGGGTTGGTTTCAAGGGGGGTCAATGAGATGATGTTGTGGGTGATAGGGAAGATGTATGAGAGGGGATGAATTGTGGGGAATAGTGGTGTAACCGTTAATTATATGTTTGCGTTTTAATTATGGAACGGATTGGAGGATGGGAATTGAGTGGGTAGGAGAGGGAGGGAAAGTGATAGTGAGGGAAGGAGATTGGGGGTTGGTAATGAGTTTTATAATGGTGTGAAGCGTGGTAGCATTTGGAGATTGGAGGGTTTATCTGGGGGAATGAGCTAGTAGTATTGGACATGAGACAATGCGCGCGAGTAGTAGGAGTCGTGAATTTTTCGTAAGCATGATAGTGAGAGAAGGTAGTGATACTATGATTATGATATGTGGGAAGGTTAAAAGAAACGCAGGAGTTAGATGATGATGTATATGGGAAGTATGTGTGTGGTTGGAGATATATGGGTGAATTAGTATAGACTGATATCGTTATGTTGTATGGGAGAGGAAGTTGAGGGTTATAGAGGAGTGAGCAACGAGGAAGCGTGAGCAAATTGGTAAGGGGAAGGTTGCGAGAGTATAGTTGTGGCATTTTGGGGTAGTGTTGCTCGGGAGTCGTGGTAGAAAATGTTTGTTAGGAGTCGTATTTAATTAGTGCGGAAGGTGTTGCGAAAATGGGGGGATATGTAAGTTGGATGTGAAGGGTGTAGTTGTGATGTTGAGATTAGGGAGGAGAGGGAGGGTGAGGATGTTTTAGGATGTTTGATGTTAGGGGGAAAAGTTGAAGTAGGGGTAGATTTTGGGGTTTAGGAATAGGTAGAAAGGAGAGTTAACTGTTTGGTCTTGAGTGTTTTCGACGATGGAAGTAAGTAGAATGGGATGGAAGTAGTGGGAGGAAAGGGGGTGAGTTAGGGGTTTGGGATGGGAGGTTGTTCGGGGAAAGGTAGTGATTTGTTTATTGGTTTGAGGAAGAATTTAGATTACTAGGGTATGGAGAAGTTGGGGAATTGGAGGGTTGAGGTTGACTGTCAGAGGGGGTGGAGAGCGGAGGATAGGGATGTAATAATCGAGTATAAGAGAATGGAGATAAGTCAGATAAGAATAAATTGTTAGAAGTGAGGAGGAGAAAAGGATTGGTATAGTATCATTGTTAGTGTGGTATTGATCATGCGGGTGTAGTGTTGGATAGGGAGATTGGGGAAGTTTGCGAGGGAAGGAATGTAGGTTGATGATGATAATGTTAGGAGGGGATTGAGAGATATTAAGGAGGTGTCATGTCTGGGAGATAGGTTAAGTAGGTGAAATTGGTTACAAGGTAAGTTTTGGTAAGGTGATATGGGTGGGTGTATTAATGAGATATCTAAGGTTTTTTTTAAATTGTTATGGGGGTAAGTGTGATGGTAGGGGTGAGTAATTAGTTAGAAAAGGATAGTAAGGTTGGGAGTGTGGTTTGTTAGAAGGTTGGGTAGGTGAGAGGGTGTTTGTGATATTGGTGGTGGTTTAGGAATAGTTGTTTAAGATGAGTAGAAAAGATGAATGGGGAGGGTGATGGTGAGAAAAGGAGTAGGATGCCTTGGTTGTGGTTGGTGTGGTTATAGTAGAGGGAGCAAAGTTTTAATGGTAATGTTGTTGTTTTGTTTGGTAGGGAGAGATTGTGTAGGGGTGGTTGGGTATGAGGGTGGGTGTGGGTTTATGTGATAGAGTGATTGGAATTGTGGATGGAAGGGTGGAGAGGGTGGGGGTGTTGTTTTGGTGTGAGAGAGGGGGGGAGGTAGGTGACGTATGTGGGTATGGGGGAGATAGAATTAATTTGGTGGGATGGAGGATAGTGTGTTAGGGGTGATGCAGTGGGTGGGTTTGGGGGTAGTTGGGAGGTTTTTGTTGTTTGGGGTGGTTGGGGGGTTTGGTTAGGGTTCAGGGGGGTGGGTTTTTTGGATTTGGAGGGTGATTTGGGGAGGAGGGGGTGGTTAGGAAGGGTGTAATTTGGGATTTGAGGTGGGGTGGTAGATATGTGGGGGTGTGGTAGGGTTGTGTTGGGATTTGAGGGGGTTGTTTGTGAGGTGAGGTGGGATAGTATGTGGTTAGGTACGTTTTGAGTAGAGGGGAAGATTGTGTGGATTTAATGATTAGGGGGTATAGGGGAGTTAGTTGGGGGAGTGAGATGGGTTTGAGGTTTGAGGAGGGGTTTCAGTGAATATATAAAAGTAGGAGATGTGATGTTTGTAGTAGTGTGGTTTTGGGGTTGTGGTAATGTTGTGTTGTATACTCATTGAATTGTTCCTATTAGGAAGATTGATATAAAAAGTCTATCTGATTTTTAACGGTAGTATGGTATGAATGGGGAGTTATTGATAATGTAAGGGGTTTCAGAGGGGAGTGTGTTTGTGATGGGTATTATGGGTGGGGTGAGGGGTTCTTTTGATTGGTGAGTTGCGTTAGCAAGGGCAGTAAGGGGGTGTATTGGATGTGGTTGTAGTATCTTTAAAAGGTTTACATGATAAATTTCTCTTCTTTTGTCAATTTTATGTTTGTTTAGACACTTTTTAGAACGTATATGGACTTGAATCCAATTTGTTGATTTATTTGGCTGGGGTAGTAGGAAATGGGAAGATTCTCTAAGTAGTTTCTGTCCTTTTTTTTTTTTGTTTTATTAAAATTATGTGCAAGTTTTTCATGCTTGTCTCCCAAAATTATCGTTTGCAGTTTCCATGCGTTTAATAGAGTGTTCCAGTTCGTTCAGTAATTGATGCGATGTGGGTTAACAGTCTCTTCGCTTTCATTGTCAGGGTCTTAATCTAGGTTTCAATGGACTTTAATTGGTTATTTAGCAGGTTGGGAGATCGGGTGTTTTTTGCGGGAGCATACGGTTGAATTTGTGGTACTCTGATAGGAAATCATTGGGCGGGAGGAATTGATTACACAGATCGGTTTTTGTGGGGTGTGCAGCTTTCTATGGAATAGAAATGAGGATTGGTTTTGAAATTCTACTGGTCCTTTGTGGCATGGTACGGACTACAATGAAAGTGTCTGGCTTGAAATAGCTTAAAAACTTCTTCCGTTAGTTTCGCCTTGAAATGAGAGCCATTATCCGTCAAGATTTGATGCGGGAATCCTAATCGGGTAAATATTGTAAGTAGTGCCTCTGCTACATGTTTTGAATCAATTGACGGAGGGTAGCGTTCAATAGAACAAGTGTCACAGGAGTAAGGATGTAAACTAGTTCTTTTGGTTCGATGTGAGAGGTCACAATATATGAACTTCAAAAGGTGTTCATATGGTGATTTACTTAGAGTTGCAGGCAGCAGTATTTTTTATGTTTGGAGTATTTTGATTCTGGGAGGATTTGAAATATTTTTTATATTCGTTATTGGAGAAGTAATGACAAGTTACGAGTTGTGGCGTGATCCCATGTGACATGAAGGGATGCATGCACGAGTTATTCATTTATTTATATGAAGTGGGAAGAACCAGCTGGTTGTGACCATTTGTTCCAGTTCCGGCCTTCCTGTATAATAGTTTGTTATTCATGAAATATTCCCCTTGCTCGGAGGTGTGTTGCATTTGGGAATTTTTAAAAATGGCTTGAGTGTCATATTCTCAGCCTGGTTTCCTCATTTCTTGGTATGAGCATTTTTAGGTTCATTTTACTTTCTTCTGTGACTGGGTTGAATGTTGATGATCAAGGTTTATCGGGATTTCCATGAAGAGAGTATTAACCCAATTTCAGAGGGTAGATTGTTATTATCAATTGCTGCTTGATTTTCTTCAATCGCGAGTTTTCCACGTTATCCTTGCGATGGAAGTGTATGAGTGGTATGTCTTAGTTGCCTTGTATTTCCACTGTTTTGTGGTATATGACTTGGGGTCACTAGTAGATTACAATGAATTATAATACACCCTGTATTCATAAAGGACTTATGGTGACCCATTACAAATAATCCTCACAAATGGGGGGTGATAGGTTCTGTTGTCCCTTAGGGATTAACCTTTAATATTTTCAGTCCCGACTTCATTGCAGAAAATGTTTGAGGTTTCTTTACAAAAATTCGGTGTTATGGTTATTTTCTTGACATTTTACACATTTTTTTTTGCTTCAACGGTTTTCTTTCATTGAATTTTTGGTCATTGAACTGTGAGTTTCTGTCGCGATAGTATTTCTTGGCGTTCAAGTTTGGTCCTACTTTGTTTCATGCTTTCTTATCAAATTTATTAAATTGTGTGGAGCTTTAAAAATCTTATGTGCTTTTGTAGCACCATTACTAGCTGGGTGATGCTGTTACCTTCTAAGGCGATTTAACACTCTCCAAATTTCTAGATTGTTAAGAAGACATTTACTCATGTTTGCAGCATGTATCTCACAATTGTCAATCATGTTCATTTTCTTTAAGATCTTGGTATTCCCAGAGCAGTCCATTTTCTCCAAATAGGTTTAGTTGGAGAGGTATTGGTTGTATGTTCAGAAAAGTGGCTTTTAAATTTTTTACGATAAAAAATTCTTTTTTTGTATCAATAAAAAAAGTGCTTTACTAAACATGTCATAATTTGGTTTCTGTTCATTTATGCGAAGATTGTAAGAAAGTACTCTAGTTGTGTAATTTAAAACTTTTTTATAATTGTAGTAGTAAATAAATTCAAAAATTTAGGTATCGATGTCATGTCTTTTTCAACTAATGGTTTAAATGAAACATAGCTGATGTTGAGGTCCAGAATGGGAGTAGATGAGTAAAGGGTGGCAATTTTAGGAGTTGTGTAGTTCAGCTTCTGAGTCGTAATTGTGCTTGCAATTTTATTTCTTTCTTCGGAGTCAATTTTTTTTGTTGTCTGAGCAAGAGTGTCAGCCATTTTGCTTTTGGTTCAGTTTTGTGTGTTTGTTATGCTAATGCATGTTTGGACCCATTTTTAGGGCTTGAACTCTTTTCAGAACTTTAGGTTTAATTTTTTTGTCGTCTTTTTTATATGTTTGTTAATATTACATATCAATTCAGGTTACATATTGAATGTTAAAACTGACCATCCATATTCCTACTTTGTGTTTATAGCATGAGCAGTGATTAGATTTGGTAGTGCACCCCTATTTTAGACAAATTAGCAATGTGAAGATAAAATTTCAACTAAAGTAAAGTTGCTATTAATTATGTTAACAGTAATATTATTTTAATATAAATAATTAATAATTAATAATGGTGTGAAAGATTATTATATTTTTTGAACTTTTAAATTTTGAGGGGATATGGATAATTTGTAATATAGAGTGTTTAAGCTTTATTTTCCCACTGGAGGATATATTATTATTAGATGTTAATTATCCGGGGCAGGACACATATATGTAGGGATTGATGGTATTGGTATGATGGTGTTATATAAGTGTGAGCTTTGAGTTAGTGTGAGGTCTGAGATAAATGTAGTGTGAATTGTAGAAAGGTGATTTGCTACAATAGATAACTTTTTTTTTTTAATGAATGTGGGTACGTTAAATTTTGGGTATTGATATGTAATGTGTGTGGTGGATTTAACACAAAAGATATTAACAGTTTATAATAGTAATAATAAAATGGTATAACACACACTGGATACTAACTCAAGATGTGTAAAATTTGGTAAAAGTAAATTTTCTTTAAGTTTTATTGGTTCTGAACCAAGTTTTATTTTTGTCATAAACATATGGAAAAGTTTTGCAATTATATGAATGAAATGCCATGAAATATAGGCAAAAAAAATGGATGCAAGGTGTTGTTTATGTGTATGTTAACAAGACCTAGGTAAATATTACAATTACTACTGATTTATAGAATTTGTAATTTTATCTGGGAGACAGTTTAATGGATTTGTGTTAGGGGTGGGGGCAATTCTGGTTCGTATGGGTGAATGATGTAATTTTGATGGAAATATAATTGGTGTGTTAATGATAGTGAGTTTGGTGACTTTCGGGGCAGGGAGACCGTGTTTTTTTGGAAAAATCCCGTTTGTGTGCTGGATTAGATTGGCCTGTCGATTGATGGCGATGATATCAGGTTTTCAGCCGCATTTGAACCTCAGGGTAAGATGAAACTTATTAGGGATCATAAGGAAACATAGTGCAAGCATACAAGGAATCCCAGTTAAGGGTTATGCATATCCGAACCAGGATCAATGAAAAGCTAAAACTGAGAACGATGAGTAGATGAAGGAGTGATAGGAAGGGAAATTGGGGTTTCAATGTAGTTTTTTGTGGAAGATACACTGAGGATTCTTATTGTTGGTGTTAGGAAATAAAGAAAAGGAAAAATGGAAAATTGTTGGTTTTTGAGACAGGGATGGATATATTATTATGGCAAATCACCGCCTTTTTCTTTTCAAATTCCAACCGTCCTACCAAAAAGTCAATTTCAGTCATAACCTTCAGGTTCAAGGTATGTATTATTGTCTGTTGGTCGCGTCCGCTGTCTACTCTACTTGTGTTTCACACAAAAAAAACACACTTTTTTTTTGAACCAACTCTGCCTTCCCCTACACAATTTTGCCTTAAAAGTTATTTTTTAGCCACAATATCTCCACCCCATCCCCTCTCTTTCATTCCAACTAGATTTTAGCACTTGAGTCTCAAGGCCGCAGTTTTTTGAAAATTAGGGACATTTTTTGTTTCAATGCAGTCGCTCGCTGATATGAACAACACAGTCTTTTGTCAATATCTTTCTTATTATCTATCCGTCTGTATAAAATGAACAGCATTTTTTTAAAATATTGTCGCATGCTCAAGATGGGCCATCAGGCCAGCTAGGTTTTATATTCCTAACATTATTATTAAGAAAAAGTTACTTTTCAAGGTTAGTTGGTTTTTGAAATATTTTCGAGCATCTTCTGTAATGCGTTCGTCACTGCATTCAAATAAACGGACTAAGTTATCGCAAAAGCGTCCAAGAAATGACTGTGGCGTATAATAGCTAAGGTCCCTTTTGTCGATTTCTTTACCTTGTGTCAACTTGGGGACGTGAATTTTCCTCCTTTCCCCACCAATTGCGTCTTTTTAGCCTTGTTAGTTTCAAGCACGTGTTCAGTCATATTTTTTCCTTTTGATCTCCGTTCTCATCCCGTTCCAAGGGTAAACGTTTTGCCTTCACGTCTAACAATTTAATTTCCATGGCGGGTGGTGACCCGCGGCGTGGGCGATCATGTATTCTAGTAGCTTACGCATTAGTTTTTATCCCTACATTTTATCTTTGGAGATATTTTAACGTTGTATCACGGTTAATTTTACCACAGACGTCATTATTTAAAAAAAAAAGAAGAAGGAAAAAACTCGAAACAGGGTTATTGTTTTAATTTGAAAGTCGTAGTGACATGGCGAACGCACCAATAGCCACTTGATCAACTTGATCAACATGGCGGACTGTGTCTACTATTTTGTTTTTAAATAAAATTTTGCCTCGTATTGGCGAGGTGCGTCCCGTTCAACCTAGTCGGTTATATTAAGGCGCATGTCTAAATATAAAAGACCTTTAAGTCTCATCATTAGTGTAATTTCTGTGTCTACTAGTCTCAACTGCTACCCGACGGAGATATCGGTCATGATCTGAATATATATATATATATATATATATATATATATATATATTTATATATATATATATATTTATATATATCTATATATATATATATATATATATATATATATATATATATATATATATATATATATATATATATATATATATATATATATATATATATATATATATATATATATATATATATATGGCAGCGGACGTAAGAGTTCTGAGATCATCCACTAAAGACTAGACAGAATATGGCCTCTTACATTGATGATTTCATTCAGATTGTTAAGATTCTCTCAACACTCAACACGCTTGATAACGTTAACTGGAACTCGCCAGGAACTAGCTAAACGTGAGATGTGCAGGCTGGAACTCGAAATGGTTTTCCCCGGTGGTTCGTCCAATACACAATGCTTTCCGTGCCTAGCACTTTCGAGTTTTGCTCGACTGGAAAATTTCTCACAGCATTTATTCACTCATCGAAGGTTCCCAGTGTAGATGCTCTGTATGAACGCTCCTAACAAAGTCTCTTTACAAAAGCTCAGCCCACAGTAGTCATCTCCTGTCAGTCTCCTTCAATTTTCCTCTCTATCAGTCAATCGTTAGGATGTACTTTGCATCATCTAATGTGATACGTCAGAGTTCCATGAGAAACACCGTTTCTCATTCTTACACCTCCTAAACACATATCACCAGGAAAACTTTCACTTAGAGGACTCAGCAATTACATCACCCCTTTGTTCAAAACACCATAAAATACTTAAATGTTTTCAAATGGTAAAAACCCGTCACATACAATACTCCCTTACATAAAATTGACACCGTCGCAGCTTATACCAGACCACAATATAGAATAACTGACTGACCTTGTGACCAGGTTGAACGGGCCATCGTCAAAAACGATGGCGAACTCATATTTTTTTTAAAATGTCTCCCTTACATTAATTCCCTTTAAGAAAACCATAACACACGGAGCGACCCCATAAATAAGCAGAGTTTTTGCCAGGGCAGCGGCCTGATAAGCTTACTTTTTACGATTTCCAACTGCCGTGGGATTTTTAACGTGCGCAACTTGCACTCGGGACCTCCTATTTTTCGCCATTATCCGAGAAGGCTAGGCATCCGATCTCACTACCCATGAGACCAGGGGGGAGTATGACGTAATTAGGACCACTGGTTCTGAAAAAAAGTATTTCAATAAATTATAATCCCTCATCCGGATTCTTGAATACGAGGCGGACGCCATACCTCTGAGCCACTCCGACCCCTTAACTATGGTTTTAAGGACTATCTTTATTGCACACTGACTACTACATCAGTGCTCCGATCTCCTCCCTTAGATCACACAAGGAGGATCTCAGCAGAGTGCACGAACTCCGTATCACCGGCAAGAATCCCAATGTGTTTATATAGGAATCACACTTTCTTTAATATGTTTGTTGTGGGTAGGTTTAAAAAAATTTAAAAATTAGGCCTCTTGATGATGGATTAGACCTCTTGATGGGATTACACCTACTGATGATGGATTAGGCCTATTGATCATGGAATAGACATCTTTATGATGGATTAAACCTCTTGATGATGGATTAGACCTCATGAGGATGGATTAGACCTGTTGATGATGGATTAGACCTCTTAATCATGGATTAGACCTCATGAAGTTATACCTCTTGATACCATAGATAAGGCCTCTTGAGGATGGATTAGACCTCTTGAGGATGGATTAGACCTGTTGTAGCGTAAGGTTTTTCTCATATGACGATAGTGTTTAGAGAAGAAATAGAATTCTCTCCAGAATGTATGAAGTCCTAGTGTCAGAGAAGAGCACTGGTATCACAAGTGAGCTACGGCTGCGAATACTCTCAGCTTTTAAATCAGCACTTGTCCAGATATGGGTTGACACGTCACACTGTTTGTCTGTAAGTCACACTTCAATCCAATCCCAGCAATCAGGGGGGAAAAAGCTCTCGAACACTTCAACCTCTGGGCTCCTGTTATGGTTAGGTAGCAGGATCGAAGGTCCACTTGACTTCAGGGTTTTGACAATTTACTATAGAACCTGGAACAAGAGGTATCGAGTGGCTAGGCAATGTCATGGAGACCTATTACATCTTAGGGTGTGATGAGATGAGGGTGTCATCGGATGTCTGCATGTATGATAAATGATACATGGCTGTGTATGATTTAGATATAGGGAGACAGACTGGTGTCTACTGCAAAACATTGTATCAAATATAATAAAACATGAATAATCAAAACAATATGAATATATGGACAGGATGCAACCTTTTCTTCCCTCACCTACATGCCAAGTCAGTACAGGTCTTGCTGGTGGGTTACAGACCCAGACAAAACCAGAATAGATATATTTAGCCCTCACAGGGACTGTGGTGGTTATATTTTAGGTTTTCCAATCTTCAGCAATCATATCCACACAAACAATATGTCCAATACATTCACAACACACTAAAATCTGAAATAAAATTGATATTATTCATATATATATATATATATATATATATATATATATATATATATATATATATGTATATATATATAGAGAGAGAGAGAGAGAGAGAGAGAGAGAGAGAGAGAGAGTAAACCTACACACCCTCTAGGATCAATTCCAAGCTCTTATGAAGACTGTAATCTGTGAAGAAGATCTGCCCTTCATGCAGTGGCAACTGACGTAGTCTAGACAGAACTCTACTTGTCTTCTGGCTGGGTTTTAGTTGTGTGTGATTTTGAACTGAGCGTTCTCGCCTTATATATTGTAAGCGCGGCCGTCTGAGGGAGCAGGTAGGGTTTGCCTCTTTTCAGCACTGAAAATCTCTATCATATTGGGTATTATGTGCAACTGTCCCATCAGTTGTTCCAATACATCTCAACCAAGTTTATCCAGCACGTTGTCTTATATTTCCTTTATCTTCCCCTATTGGAAGCTTCCTTTTCATACACTTAAACCTACAATCGAGTATGGCATGTATTTACTACTAATTTATTTATTCTAGCACTAGGTTAGACCTGGGTTATGAAAGCCAAATGAAACATTAGATATCTAAATATATACATACGTCTTACAACTTTCCTTTCGAATTTCCATTCCTGCATATCCTTTCTGTGAAAAACTATCACCTTTTTTATAATTCATTGCTAAATGGTCTCAGTTCACAAGGAATTGTGACCTTAACCTTCGACACTTAGCTACGCCATTGTAAATTTTCCATCCTTGCCTTTCTCCTATAACATAAACGAATGCGCATGCGCGACCGCTACTATTTTTACACTGCTTCGTTACCCTGTACAGTTCAAGGCTTTCACAATTTTATTCTTCCTTTGTCCGTTCTATCAGTCCATTAACTAAGCGTGTTTTTGCACACTTTGCTATACCTGTTGAGGATGGATTAGACCTCTTGAGTAAATTGCTACACAAACAGTGCTTTTTTCTTATTGTTGTGACACTTAGAAAGAATTTTTTTTCAGGTATTAAAAAAAAACAACAACATTCTTTATAATATTAAAAATAAATGCTAATGGTAACTGTTTTATTTGCGTTTCGCCTTGTGTTACTTCTGTATTAGAGGGACCTGCCTCCTTAGCGCTGCCAATTCGTTCTTGAAAATATCAAGCGCAAACAGAAAGTGCACTAAACGAACATCGATTTCCCATTTAGTAATCAAAATAAATTAATTTCAAGAATCCAGAAAACTGTATCAAAATTACGTAAAACTTCATAACATATTATCAGACATATTGAATACAAACTAAATATTGTGTTTGTACTGTACTTACAAAAAATATTATAGGACTTTAATCGCTTCTACTTCCGTCGCTTGTGGCAACAGATGTCATGGCAGAGCTATCTTCCTCATCAGACGACTGATTAGCAGAACTTTTTTTAGCAGAAAGTTTTTTTTCTGTCTGCAGATGTTCAAGACCCAGCTGTTTTGGTCAATGGAGGCAAAAGATATCCAGGAGACATAAAAAAAAGCGAATCGAGCTTGTTTTGCTTTACCACCTTCTTTCTGTTATCAAGAAGCCCCTTACAGATTACAACAGATCTGCTTTCCATTTTTGGATCACTTGACGTATCCTAGCAAAGGCAATACTTCTTGGCCATCCCACCACCCGGAAAGATATTGATGAGCGTATTAAAGTTATATTATTGCCTTTCATTGAGTAAAGCGCATAACAGGCATATGGCATAAAATACAAACATCGTTATAGCGAAACAAGCGCTAATTGAACAGCATAAGACAGGGGGATCGTTGTGTTTGCTCTATGAGCAAGTAAGTTTAGCAACGGACTATGGAACTCAGAACAGTAATTTATATACAATTGTAGCCGTCTGGCAATTAAGCACGGTGAAACAGAGCGAAGTGCGCAGCACTGCGTAATCGTTCTTTGATCAGGGAAACACGCGGGCAGAGGCCAGGCGTTAACAGTTTCTTTGAAGAATCAAGGGCGATAAGTCTGAGACGTACCTTGGATTGTTACATTTTCAGGGGAATTAACTTACGTAGCTGATATGCGGCAGGCGGGGAGAATGAAAGACAAGCCAGAGGTTGTCGGTCGGCAGAGGTGAAGAAAAAACCTTTCATTCAGGAATCGAACCGTAGATGTGCCCGGCCCTGGCCGTAGGTGCGACTTTCGCATTAAGGAGCGAAAGAACGGCATCTATGGATATATATCCCGTCTCCCCAAAAGTCATTATCAGTTGCTCAGAGAATTTTCTGAAATAACTAGCTCGATATCCTAAGAGTTTTTCGTACAAAGTGAATGCTTAGATTCGTGGAGTTGTTTCCATCTTTCTCTGTTTGCGGTAATTTATATACTAGCCGTTAAGTGATTTAGTGTGTTAAAAGTTTTTCATTATATTTCACTGGGATTTTCTGTGTTAAACTGAATGGCGTATTAAATAACATACAGCTAAATTTCTCCAGCTGTAAAGTAAATTTAATTACTCGCTATTCCCCAGAAAGAGATGCTATAATTGACTAGTACATACATTAAATAACTGGCTACTGACGGTATATATTATTTACTTATATCCATTTTGTGTAATTTTATAAATGACTAGTGTTCATATCACGCGTTAAAAGCGATAGGATAAGCTAGACATTTGTGGTTTATAATCTAATTTAATAACGTAGTGGTTAAAGAGGTCTTACCTTAACACGTGTTAGATATAATATTGATATTTTGGTTAAATGTTTATATTTCTTTCCTAAAATCTAGGCTGATCAAAAAACCCAGCGAACTAGCGGTCTTATGGTCATATGAAATTATGGTCATATGAACTTATGTCTTATGAACTATGGTCGTATGGTCCATTGGTCTTATAAGTGTATAAGCAACCAGAAACTTTATAATATTGTTGAGTCTTCTGGCTATGACCTGTGCGGTCTATTTTTTTCATTTTATGAGAGAGACCAAACTAGAACAATAATTGTAAATGTTAACTGGACCAGAACTATACCAGATTTTACCTATATAAATCTCATCAGCCAGCTGTGGCAAAATATATTGTCAGCAACATTTGTGTAATTTAACATAGTGTCTCAGCAACCAGAGGCTAGACAACACAGGAAATATATATATGTATTATTCCTCCTATGTCGGCGATCACCACGTATGAACCTTACTCCAACCAACTGAAGGCAGAGATACAGTATTTATCCAGGAAAACAATTAAATCACCAACTCCAGCGACTACCGTGAAATTTGCAGTCAGCAACTACGGCTAGTCTGGGGCTGGATTTGGCAAAAATTAATATGACACTGAATAGTCTTATTACTTATTAGTGTTTATTTCCACGGAATGCCTGCGACAACTATGGGTAAGCGAATATGAATGTGGCCCCCGTATGAAGGATTGAATGAACTGTAAGAGAGTAACATAATTTTCTATTGTTACTGTGGTAAAGTGGGATGTTATAAATATTTATAGGGGACTTAGTGTACTGACTGAGATCAGCTGTGAAGGTATATATATATCTAATAAGAGTAGTGTATTATATATAACCTTACGCCAGCATGCCTGACATATTTGTATGGTAATGCTTAGAATTATTCTGATAGCCGTATAAACCTACTCGCGTTCCTTGTGACGTACAATGAACATTTTTAAGTGCCCGATCATAGAGACTGACAGCATAAACAATTTAATTTATTCCACCACACTTGACAACACTGTGACACTCACATACATATAACACTCTAAAGGATATCTTAAAGGAGTCACTGATAACTTTTCAAATTTCAATAGTGTATTCACGAGATGGCAGAAAATATTGTCCGCAAATTCAAATAAAAAGGAAACAAGGAATCACAATCAATTTTACTTACAAGTTATATGTACAGAATTTATCAATATGATATATTGTAGTGACATTATTATTAAAAGTATCCTATGTGTGTCATTTCTGTACGTCAGTAAACATGAGGTAATACTGTTTTGTTTAAAAATGCTTCAAGCTCATGTTGGGTAAGATGTCCATGACTTGTGTAATAGTTTGTCTTTATTTGAACTAGTATTGGACAGTTCTCAGTTCTGAAAATCTAAACCATTGAAATTGACCATAAAAATCATATATTATTTAGCAAGTCTCTCCTGAGCACAAATATGTTTTAAAATATATGGTACAATAATGTTGAGCTCAGTTATTGGATACATCAGCTTATCTTGCACTGATGACGGACAGGAAAAGACTCCTCTGCTCGATTTTTTCCCCGTGCTCTGGGACCCCTCAAGCTTAGCTAAAGACCAAGGAGTATTTCAAATCCGACTTGGAATAGCAAAATCAAGCTCTGACCAGGTGCTGCTCAATACCATAAGACCACGGTCCCTGTAAACAAGAAGGATGTTTTTCAAAAACTAACTAATTTATAGTCTCTTTTTACATTGAGCACAATACTCAAAAATATTAGTTCAGAGCTTTAATGCCAACTGTCAGCTTCATCAAAAACTTTTTTCTATCAGTAATAACGCCTTAGATTAGCTACGCCTCTGCACTTCCAGCATTTTCTAATCAATAAAATTTTACTAATTAATTTATTCGCAGTCTGGGCAGGGCAGAGAAAAACTGAGGCATTCTTTGCAAGTCAGCGTTATTTGTTACATATTTCTTTGAAATTGTGGTAAGAATGCTTTATGTATTAATCTGTTTATTACAACTGCCAGAGTTAGATACTGCTATTGGCAAAATTAACAATGCCGGGACATTCATTATTGATTCCTCACATTGAACTGATATTGAATATTTAAACCTACCACATATTCATGGTAATACACAGATACGTTGACTAGCAATGAATTCTGGCACAAATACTGGCACAAATTCCCATCTGCTTATGTTCCAGGCTTTTATTTAGCAAAAATATGAGCTGGCTTCAACGCACTGTTGCTTTATCAAGCTTATTTGAACTAGTGGTCTCGAACTAACGGTCCTAAGTGAGTTTATCATCGAGTCTGGCCAAGGGACCTGAGCCACGTTTCACAGCAAGGTGTGAGTTGAATATAAAATTTATAGGACTAATCGTGTGTAGCCTTACATATCATTCCAGCCAATCAGAAATGTAACTTGACCCCATCCCGTACCATAGGGTAAATAAAAAATCTACCACTGAGCGATTTTATGATATTGGGTGTTGTCTGACAGGGTGTCATTTTATTTTGGCTATAACTTGTTAATTCCTAGACTATTTGCGTAACGTTTTACATATTCTTTGTCAGCAAGCCCTAAGGAACCCAAATATACAAATTTAAAAGAGCTACGTGGCTGCGTTCAAAATATGTATTTTCTACCTCCTGTTTCGAAGATGTGCTGTCTGGGTACTGTAATGTTTTCAAACGTAAACCCATCTGGGTATGTTATTTTTCTAATAAGCGTTTCCCAGGTTTTTTAAAAACCTAACTCTGGGAAAGGGTAGTGTATTTTATCACTGTCCGTCTGAAAAAATATTTAGTGCATGTAGACTTACACGCGTGATGGTAGTAATTGTGTATCGCGCGACGCGTGTTTAAGTGTTGCAAACGAGTTCGGCTTTCCCTTTTATGTCTATCTTTTATTCTTCCAGGAAAAGTCTCATTTTCAAAGTTTTCCAAAAGAGTGGCGGGACGTTTTGGTAGTAGTAAATTGTAATGTTAGGATTTAATTTTAAAGTCATTAACGCAGTTTGCCTCTCAATGTTTTTCTTAGAAATGCAGTTTTTGTAATGTGTTGATGGAAATCATTTTATTTATGCAGTGGCTTATATTTAACGTGGAAACGTTACAATTTGCAGACGAAGCATAAAACAAAGGGGGATTTCGAGTACATTCTTTGTGACAGCACTGTTTCTTTTACCATTTCTCTTTTCGGTTAACATAGACACAGATTTGTTAGGCTTTTATATTATAACTGATACTTTATATATGTGGATTAAAATAGAAAGCTTTCACGACTAGTTACCATATCATACAAATCTTTTTCTTTTCTGTTCTCATTAACCTGAGTATTTACGGGATAGATTAATTAGGAACTTGTTTTTGTTTTCTTTACTGACTATTCCATACACGTATTGTTAACTTTTGATCTTTTGGGTTAATTAACCTCTGTTGGGATCTTCTTTTCTTTTCCTTTACCAGAGGGGAGAACCTATTTGATTAATTTTCATTTTGTCTGTAAACCATGATCTATTGATGTATATGATTTATGTTGTAAAGTTCTAGAGAAATAAACTTAATAAACGTTAGTTATTGTGTTGGTCAACCCATACCCTATCTGTTATCCATAGTTTGTTTTCACGTTTGTGCGTATTTGTCACAGAATTGGGTGCAGTGTAACTTGTATTTTGTACAAGGAGAGAAAGTGCGTCTGATTTAAATATAGTCGTACAGATAGGCTGGATTAGAGAAATTACTCCACCCAGAGACTGCCCTTTCTCTTACAATATCACCTCGTGAGAAAAACTATTTCTTACACTTTACTCTCACATAGTTATCACTGTCACCTCTGCTCAGACAGGACTATAAACATCTATTACCTATCTGATAAAAATCTACGACAGTCATGACCCAAGTAGGCCCGCCGTACTTAGAGTATAAAGGAGATAAAAGAACCAAAACACGTGTCTGACGGGGATACTGCGTCTGATAATCAGTTTATCTCCAATTGTAACGTTCCGTACAAAGTTTCCCTTCAGTGCCACTAAGCTCGATTCAGGCACTCACCGCGTTCGTTGTTAATGGTCGTAAGGTAAAGGATCCCGTTACACGCCCTATTGAGGCATATTGGGAATATGGTGTTAGGCCCATATTTTCTCGACCGTCGGCCCACTAGGGGTGATGTGGTCAGCATCACGCCGGCCGCCTTAACCTTCCCAGAGTTGCTCTGGTACCCATTTGGGGCTGGGTCGACCCAGGAGTCGTTTGCGGCCTAAAAAGCCCCACCTCATCTGGGGATCGAACCATAGACCACTGAGCTAGGAAGCCAGTCCACTAACCACTATGCTACCGCGGCTTCCCATGGTTAATGGGGGTAGCGTCCAGATATTCGCTTGCTTCTCTTTGCCTGGTCAGCTTATCGGTAATTCAATCTACTTACATAATCTCTGTGCCATTTCTGTGATTTCTTGGTGCTGCAAGTTCGGCGAATTGTGAGTAATGTGAATCGAAATCCCAGAAGGGACATAAATCGCTTGTTTAATATTTTTTCTTTCTTACCTCCCCTGTCATGTGCCGACACGAAAGCAAAGATGAGAAATCTGCTTTCAGAATTGTCGGACGATTTTTAGCACAATCTTTAAAGGAGCAGGCGGCTGCTTTACGCTTATAGAAATATGCCTTTTCCTACTTGCCCTCTACTGCACTTTTAAATCATTCACATCACCCGATCACAAAGGGCTGTTGTGTACCACAGTTGTTAATTTTATCATCTCTGGTACGAGTAAGTCATTCGCCAAAACTTGAGCTTGCTGACAAAATAAACGAAATGGGGAAGAACTAGTTATAACAAAATGAAGTAGCCCTAGGGAAATTTGAAATTAAGGTGGACTGTAAAAAATATGACCAGCAGAGGCAAAACATTAAGTCATACTTCAATAACCACAATGTAGAAATGAGTGTCGAAAATCTTATAGGCATTAAGACCCCACCAGAAATACAAAAGTTAATAAAACACTATATTACAAAAATAAAAGCTTACATAAATAAATAAGGATGCTAGCCAGCGTCTACAGTGGTAGACCCCCCCCCCCCCCCCCCTCAGATAAATACGGATTGACTATAAATAAACCTCCAATCAACATTAAATGCATGCCAGTATAGACACTACCATTTTTCTGAACAATAAAACAAAATGAACTACAATTAAAATGTAAAAATACCCACGAGAGACATGATAGAGCATAAAATAAATACAATCAAGAAAATATTACAGTAAATAAAAGGCGTTCCGATATAACCAACAGCCCTATGTATTTTATAATGTAAAAAACAAACAATAGTCTGTATTAGTTATCCAAGGACAACCCAGGCACTGAAGCTCAACCTATTTATTTCCACCCAAGGATACCTTGTTAATTTTTATTATTTCCCAATATATATAATAGGAGAAAAGTTCAATATCCGGAGCGAGACCACCCAATATATGGTTGTAAAAGTGGGATGAATATAATATTTATAGGGGGACTTCAGTGTACTGACTGATAGATCAGCTGTTGATAGGTATCTGTATCTAATAATGTGGTGTATTTACAGATGACCCTTACTTGCTACCCACATTTATTCCTCAGTCAGATTATTCTGGTAATATTGTGTATCGACTAAAACGTTCGAATGGTCTAGGGTTAGAAAATGATTGAATGTGTATAGTTCACAACAACAACAAACAGACAGATACAACAATTTTAGTGTAAGGGACAGTAAACTGGAGTACACTGTGACAGTCACACACTGTAACGTAACAGTTGAAATATGATTTTGAAATAGATTTTGAGTTATAGCACTTAGTTGCTTGTTAGCTATCGAATTATTTAGAGAGTAGCTCGTGATAGTTTCGAGAGAAAGATTACAGACAGCGTGAAAAGCGCTGATATATTTATTCTGTAATGTTTGAGCGGAGTGAGAATAGCTCGCGGCTAGGAGCAGATGATTGATTGCCTGAGTTGTGTTGACCGTGAGGAAGTCTCGTGTATGCTTTTGAGCGGGAAGAGTGTGTTATATCTAGGGAGAGTGTTCCGGGCGTTTTTTGACCGGGTAGGAAGACAGTGTGTTTTTGGGAAGTGTGAAATGCCTGTACAGTGCTGAATTTAAAAATGTCGACGGATTTTTCGCTGTGGGTACAGCGTAGTATAAAACTGCAGTTTTGATTATTGTGGAAATGTGTTTATAACTGCAGTGTGCAGTCTTTAAAGGCCATTATCTCCTGTGTGAGGAGTCTTGATTAATAAGAGTACTTTAGGCCATGAATCATGATAGCTCCTGTGAGAGGATTGTTATTGAGGATTCTTTATAGCGCTGAGTTTAATAAGAGTACTTTAGGCCATGAATCATGATAGCGTTCATTGTAGCTGCCGAAGTGCGCAGTTATTATGTGGTACTTTATATCTTGTGTTGTGCTGTGAACGGTATTCTATGTGTATTTCATCAATGTGTTGTGACGTGAATAAACCCATAGGAAATGTCACAAGTCGTTTACAACCATCCATGACTCTTGTGTACGTACCTGTGGTGTAAACGACTAACCAACACACGCACTTAATATTACAAGTGTGACAGGGAACTTAACACGTATTTAGAAATAGCCCCGGAGTGGGCGTGGTCTATCTGTATCGAGAACTTGTGCATCGCTTACCAGTAGACTTCTACAGTTGTTTGCCTGTTGTGGCGTATATGTAAGTATCAATGTAGACATTTGTGACAGAGTAACCAGATCCACAACACAGCAGCAACGTTAGCAGATAATCAATAGACACCCTACCCGTACCATACACCAATCCTTTGTATCAGTGACAGCCATGATTGACTTTCACGTGCTTGACGGAGGTACAACAGTAATGACCTCCGGAAAATTCCTATTACTCTTTAGGGGGGTGTAACAGTGGTGTGCTAGTTTTATAGGATTGTCTCAGACACCCGCGAATTTCGCGGGATATTAATTCACAAGTGTTAGCGTGTAGCCTGAGTGGCGATAGTATATGAAAGACAGACATCACATTTGAGAGCTGTATCCAGGCCCAAGAAAAACTTATTCAGTATCAGTTAAACTGGGAACTGTTAACTCAAGTCGCAAGTCGCAACTCGCAAGTCAAGAAATTTATTACTCAAGATTATGAGATGTCATGATATACAGTGGCGTCTGTATACCAGTACAAGTAATCATCTGGCAGTATGAACGAGTGGTGTACCTTCTTTCAACGAAATTGACAGACGGTGACCCATTTCCTGCTTTCCTGTGCGGTGTGTTAGCACGTAGCGTGCTGAATCGAGGACCTGAGCGGAATCAAGGTGTCAAGTTCCAATGCCTTTCTGTTGTCGATTGTTTTACCATTGAACTTTGTGATATCCAGGGTGTTAACGGAAAGGAACAGAAGAGTTTTCATTCAAAGATAAGTGGTTATTTTTTGTTATGTGAACTGTGTCGCCTTAACTATGTCAACGAGCCTTCCTGTGCTTTGCATCTCCTATACTGTTGAAATCTGTTGTTTTTGTTGTCTAATTCTATATAGACATATTATTAGGATTTAGTATTGATGCTAAGTATTGATGGAGGTATGATATAGGATGACTTCCCCCCCTCATATGATGTTATAAGGGTTCTTTGAAAAAGAATTGATGATACAAAGTTTATGAATAATATTTTGGGTATACATACTGAAACTGTGTGAAATGGAAGGGTAATTGTCAGAACTTCTTGAAACATAAACTTGCGACATTAATAATTATACTGATATAGATATACAGTTGACTGAGTGATTGAATCACCATGGATTTTGATAATAATCCTGCATATATAAGGCCTATGCTGGAAAGTGCATTGTTAATAGGTAGAGATGAAAAGGGATTGAGAGGTCCAAGACTTGGAGTATGGATCATGGACGATTTGTTGGTTAATGTGTCAGTATCCCTAAAGTTATTTGCTGAACATAACTTTAAGTTTGGTTGTAATTCAATAATGGCTAAGGATTTGGTTGATTTGCTACTGCACCTTCGTGTGTTTTTGCAACAGTATATTGAGCTTGAGCACGGACATGTAGTTCAAAGTATATTCAAGATAATCCACAACGGTATTCCTGATGAGCAGGAAAAGGAATTAGGAAATGAGAAACAAATAAAAGTCAACAAACAGAGTGCCCGACGGGAAAGCGACAATAGTTTAAAAGTTACTACTGAAGTGAGTAAACTACACGAAACAGTCTCTAAACTCGCAAATGAGTTAGATAAGTCAAACACGGAACTTACTAAAGTACATGCGGCGTTAGATGCAGCATTGAACAAGAACAAAGAGCTGGAAATTCGGCTGAAAGACAAAGATGACGAAGTGGGTAATCTCACTCGAGAAATTCATAAAAAGAAAGAGATGTATCAGAAATTAAATGCTGAAACAAATGAACGGGGAGAAGTTAACATAGAAATGCTTCATGATATATGTTTTTGGTAAACTTGAAGAGAAGAACACTGTATGCCCAGAGAAGATTGATGAGCTTGTAAATAGCTATGATAGTGAAACTGAGGAGCTCCAGATGGACTTAACACCAAAAAAAGAAAAGGATGAGAAAGAGAGATTAGAAGAGTTAACGACTGAGAGAGAGGAGATGATTAAGATTGAGAGATTATTAACAGAGGAGAGAAGTAAAGTTTTGACATTTGACAAATTAAATAGGAAATTAAGTGAAGAAATTTCACAAAAAAGTGTTGAAATTGCAGAAAGTACAAAAAGGGTAGAGGGTTTACTCGATGTTATTTTGAACAGCAAGATATGGTCTACTGTCAATGTTGACAATATTAGACAGAAGGGTGTTTGCCAACAGGTTAAAAAAGCAAAGATCCAGCCCTATACAATCTTTGCGGATAGAAAGGTTAAATGTAATGAACAAAGATCGTTTCGGGGAAAATATAACTTTCAGAGATCTTTTGATTCTTCTTGCAATAGCAACAATTCTTGGCGGCAGTGTAATAGAGAGAATGATAAGGTAACAGTCAGTCCTGATAGATTTCAAGCTAAAAGCCCAAAGATTAAACGAGTAACTGATTTTGGAAGTTCTCAGAAGATGATATCAAGGGATAAAGTTATAAGTAGTGGTTCCAAGGATGAAACCCATTATAGGCGTAATGATAAAGATACTTATAGATCTGCAGATGATACTGCAAACAAGCATATTGTCAAAGAAAAGAATGGAAAGAGTTTTTGTAGGAGAGATGTTTCTAAGGTTAGAAAGTACCAAGGAAATTCATATGATAATAATTTTCCTTCTCAGAGAGATAAGAGACAAGTTAATGTATCTCAACAGTTTAATTCTCAGAATTTTGAAAATAATGGTACAGACAAATACAAGAAGAGTTTTCAGTCGTGCAATAATTTTTCTGACAGATTTTTTGTGCGGAGTAGAAACGTTAGACATAATAATGGTCTCAAACAAAGAGGAAATGATGATAAATATTTTGATCAAACGACGAATAAGTGCAATTATGCTAATTTTGCTCGACATGAGCCTAGAAGCATGGTTATTAAGCAAAGTAGCAATGATAATGATGTCACAAATACTACTGCTTGTTATGTTTCTGATTTTGAAAGAGCAGCACGTTGTTGTGAACTTAAACGAAGAGTCGATGACATCGTGGGGTGACCAGATTTCCACACGAACCACAGTGCGGGGTAATTGTTTGTTTAACCTCTCCGTTGTTCGTAGTAAATTTCACCATTCATTAAAATGGAATTTTCATTTGTATTTTTTTGAACAGAGGCGACTGCTTGATATGGGTCAGCGCTCCTGTTTACGTTAACGGCTGTTTACGGTAGCGGCAAGAATATAGGTCAACATTGGGCCCGAGTGAGTGTTTTCTCAAGCAGAACATATCAGCGTGCTAACTAAGCATTCGACGTTTTACCCCTAGTGTTTATGAGATGTCGGCAAGACCTATGGAGATTTTTTTTTTGCAGTTGATTTTTGTTGTTGTTTGTTTATTAGGACAGAAGATGTTAATGTATTCTATTGCATAGATCATTATAGGTTGTTATATTATGATCATCATCTTTACGCATCATTTGATGTCTATTGTTTTTCTTGATATGTATGACTGTTTTGATTATAAATTAGTTCATTTCGATGCTATTTTTATACTATTGTGTTTTGGATAATATGTAGTATGTTAGATGGTAGTGACGTGTTGTTTACTATTCATGAATGCAATGAGCAGATTTATATTTAACCTTACTGGTTACAAACTTATGCCTATTTTTTTTTATACTCTGGTGTAGAACTTGCAGTTTTTTTTGGGTTTTGTTTTTTTGTACCAGATGTGTTGGGTAGAATAGTTTTGTACATGATGAGTTTGTTAGCCCTATGCACATACTCATTAGTTGTAATGTTACAATAATTATTTTTAATATATCAGATGGAGATAAATATAAATTTATAACTGAATAACACTATAGCTAAGCTGAACGTGATTGTCAGCCGGAAATATTTAAAAGTTTAAATTGAACTGTATAGAGAAAATTAACAGCGTTTGCTGATATTGTTATTTGATTGAGAAATCTAGAGATCTGATTTAAGCACTTGCTTAACATACATTACGTTGTTTTCATGTATTTGCAAACTTGTATGTTGGTAATATAGTGTGTTTTTTCTATGTGTTTCTCTGTGATGTATTTTTTTGAAAAAAAATTTACACGTGTTGTTTCGTGTTTGCTTAGATGCAGGAATTGTTATATGTCTCTCATTTTGCTAAAGCTAGTTTTTTTGTTAATTTGTTAATTATAGATTTGAATTAATTAAATTAAAATACTATTTTTATGTAACTTAGCATTACGAAATATTTTTGTACTGTATTTTTTGGAAAATATTTTTTTTCCCAGACATTGTAATTTTTTATTTTTGTTTTTGTGTATGCCTAGCGTTTGACTATGTGCTATGTTTGATATGTAGAGTAATGTTAGTTCTTTAAAGAAAGTTTTTTTTTTTTTTTTTTTTTTGATGTTATGTTGTATTAGCGCTTGATTATGCGTTGGTCTTATAGCAATGCTATCACTTTTTTGTGTGGTGTCGATAATTTATTGTTGATTATGTATAACTTGTATAACTTGTTTAAATTACTGATTATGTTTTGTTTAGTTATAAACTATTTTTTTGTAGTATTAGTATAGGAATACTTTGTTATTTTCTTTTGTGCTTTTCGATCGTGTTTGTATGTATTTTGAAATACGTTGTTGATCTAAATACTTCTTTGTATACATTTTTATCAACGATCTCTATATTCATACCTTTTGCTTTCTATCTGTCTCTGTTGATTATCCTTCATTCCATTCCTTCTTTTCTGTTGTCTTTTCAGTATGGTTTCATATTTGGTGTACATTTCGTGCTTTATTTAC
Organism: Oreohelix idahoensis; assembly: GCA_024509875.1. Classification (NCBI taxonomy): domain Eukaryota; kingdom Metazoa; phylum Mollusca; class Gastropoda; order Stylommatophora; family Oreohelicidae; genus Oreohelix; species Oreohelix idahoensis. The sequence goes on along the minus strand of JAMPIV010019087.1, from coordinate 40,639 downwards.
GTTTCACTTCATTTTCCTTGTATACTTCTTCTTTCGCTTCTTATACTTTCATTCTATGTATTGTTACTTTAATGGTATAACTTAATATAGTGTAGCTACTTGTGATATTTGTAATTATTTTACATATAACAAATTGTTTGAATGTAATATTATTGTTTTTTCCTCATATTCTGATTTCATACTTACCTTTATTACGGATCATTTTTTCGTTTGCTTGATCTTGTCTTTTCTTGTACTATCGGTTGTTTCCTATTTAGTTGTGCTGTATTCACTTAACTTGGTTTTGTAATACATTATTTTTGGTATGCTTAGTTGATTACATTGGATACTTCATTTTTACATTTCACTTAATGCTTATATTTTGTAGATGTCTTATTTTAACTTAACTTAAAGTAATTCTTATACGCATATGTTAGAGTTTCATTGTCCTCTTAATCTTTTTTGGTTTTTGGGGAATGTATTTGTCAAAAAAATTGATAGAATCAATTTTTTTTTCTCTGGGGGTGAGGTAAGATGTAACGAACAGTTTTAGTGTAAGGGGAAGTAAACTGGAGTATGTCAGTAGTTGAAATAGATTTTGAGTTATAGCACTTAGTTGCTTGTTAGCTATCGAATTATTTAGAGAGTATCTCGTGATAGTTTCGAGAGACAGATTACAGACAGCGTGAAAAGCGCTGATATATTTATTCTGTAATGTTTGAGCGGAGTGAGAATAGCTCGCGGCTAGGAGCAGATGATTGATTGACTGAGTTGTGTTGACCGTGAGGAAGTCTCGTGTCTGCTTTTGAGCGGGACGAGTGTGTTATCTAGGGAGAGTGTTCCGGGCGTTTTGACCGGGTAGGAAGACAGTGTTTTTGGGAAGTGTGAAATGCCTGTACAGTGCTGAATTTAAAATGTCGACGGATTTTTCGCTGTGGGTACAGCGTAGTATAAACTGCAGTTTTGATTATTGTGGAAATGTTTATAAACTGCAGTGTGCAGTCTTTAAAGGCCATTATCTCCTGTGTGAGGAGTCTTGATTAATAAGAGTACTTTAGGCCATGAATCATTAGCTCCTGTGAGAGGATTGTTATTGAGGATTCTTTATAGCGCTGAGTTTAATAAGAGTACTTTAGGCCATGAATCATGATATCATTGTAGCTGCCGAGTGCGCAGTTATTATGTGGTACTTTATATCTTGTGTTGTGCTGTGAACGGTATTCTATGTGTATTTCATCAATGTGTTGTGACGTGAATAAACCCATATGAAATGTCATCAGTCGTTTACAACCATCCATGACTCTTGTGTACGTACCTGTGGTGTAAACGACTAAACCAACACACGCACTTAATATTACAAGTGTGACAGGGAACTTAACACGTATTTAGAAATAGCCCCGGAGTGGGCGTGGTCTATCTGTATCGAGAACTTGTGCATCGCTTACCAGTAGACTTCTACAGTGTTTGCCTGTGTGGCGTATATGTAAGTATGAAATGTAGACATTACCAGATCCACAACACAGCAGCAACGTTAGCAGATAATCAATAAGACACCCTTACCGTACCATACACCAATCCTTTGTATCAGTTTCAGTGACAGCCATGATTGACTTTCACGTGCTTGACGGAGGTACAACAGTAATGACCTCCCGGATTTTCCTATTATCTTTAGGGGGGTGTAACACACACATATAACACTCTATAAGACTATCTTAAATGAGTCAAGTGTAAAGTTTCAAATATATGTGTAATAACTCCTTTCAATAATAGATATCCTGATTCAACTACACAGTGAACCAGGAATCACAATCAAATGTAATCACAATTTATAAATATGATCTTTGTATTGACATAATTTATTAGTATTATCCTATGTGTGTAAGTTGTGAAGTAGTACTATGAGGTAATACTGGTTTTGTTTTTCAAGCTAGATTGTTGTTTGTCATCATGACTTCAAGTGTTTGATTATCATAGAAATAGTATTGGGAAAAGTTCACAGTTCCTGTCATTTGAAACAATTTATTGTCCCTCTGTGTTTAATATAATGTCAATTTTTGAGGGGGGGGGGGGGGTGGGGGGCACATAATGTTGAGCTGCTCTGGCCACAGAAGCTTATCTTTCGTGATGGCGGCAGGAAAAGACTCCTCTGCTCGATTGCTTCACTGTGTTCTGGAGACACCTCACTGGTCGCTATCTGGACCAAGGAATATGCTGTCAGCCTCTGGATTCAGCAAAACTCAGACCAGGTGCTGCTTCAATAACTTAGGACCACGGTCCCTGAAACAAGAAGGTTGTACCGCCTATTTCAGAACTAATTTATAATCTATTTCCACACTGAACACAATACACAACAAACACTGAGTTCAGAGTGGTAGGCCAACTGCTAGCGTCATCTGAAACAATTTACACCAGTATACTCCTCCCTAATGGTTACTACGCCTCTGCAATTCCAGCATTAGTTCTTTCTAGTCAATAAGATAGGTGACAGTGTACTGTTTGGCAATTCCATGCAGTTTTACTTTTCTCCGACACGTCCTGTTCAGGTTGGAGCAATATTTAGGCCTGGCCTCATGTTTGCTTCTGAACCACGCACATATACAGACATAAATTATCAATTTACATTCAATTTTCATTAAAAAGATATCAAATATGTCAAGCTTACCACAATTCATGGAAATAATACACAAATACGTTGACTGGCGATGAATATGGCACAAATTCCGATCTGCCTCTGTCCCAGGCTTTTATTTAGAAAAATATAAGCTGGTTCTCAACGCACTGTTTCTGAGTAAGTTTATTTTAAAATGTGGCACTGAACTGACGCTCCTAATTGACTATATTGGCGGGTCTAACCAATCGGGCCATGTTTACACAGCTTTTCAAAAAAAGTACCCCTACTACCGTTTCCCCTAACAACAAAAATTTAGTATTTGTAGTCCGACTAATCGTGTTTCGCCTTACATTTACTTCTATCCAATCAAATAGGATTTAACATGGTGACCTATTTCCCGTAAAATGGTGGTTTCAAAACATGCCACTGTGCGATTATTATTTGGTGTTGTCTGACACCCTCACTATTTTCTTTTGGCTATAATTTGTTAATTCCTAGACTATTTGCGTAACACTTAACATATTCTTTGTCAGCAAGTCCTAAGGAACCCAAATATATAAGTTTTAAGGGTGCTAAGTGGCGGCGTTCAAAATATGTATTTTCTTCTAGGATAGTCGTGCTGTTACCACCTCCTCACTTTCAAACTTTATGGTGTCTGCTGTACTGTCAGACTAATGTCAGGAGTTTAGACATAAAACAGTAGAATGTCATGTTTCCTAATAAGAATTTTACAGGTTTTTTAAAAACCTTACCGTGTATTGGTAGTGTTTTTTGTATCACTGTCTATTTGAAAAAAAGTTAGTGCTTCATGCCTTTCGCGTTGGGGGTGGCATTAATTGTATATCGCGAGACGCGTGTTAGTGTTGCATGCGTTCCTGCTTTCAGCCCTCCCTCTCTCTATCCTAATTCCATCTGTCTTTTCATCACGCAGTGTATAAAATGAAATTAATGCTAGTATTAATTTAGGTCATTAAGCAGCTTGCGTATCTCAAGGTTTTCTTAGAAATGCAGTACACGTTTTATTGTTTTGTGGAAACGCGTGTATGCTGCTGTAGGCTTTACTAGTGAACGTGAAAGCGTGAGAATATGCAGACGAAGCAGAAAAAGGGGATCTCGAGTACAGTCATTGTGACAGCACTGTTCTTTACCATTCTTCTTTCCCTGTTATTGAATTTATGTGTTAGGCTTTATATTTACCTTTTAATTTATATATGTGGATTTAGAATGTCTCACGACAGTGTGTTACAAAGAAAAGTAGTAAACCCCCAATTAAAAAAAATAAAAAAACAATTCTGGACTTCCGAAATTCACTTCAAGATCTTATAGCTGAAAAGACGTCAAGCGGACTGACCCACACTTGTAAGAAGCCACAAGCCACAGGCTATACCTGCGAAAAGCCATGCTGACTTGTTTTGTGAGCCGACTTGCGTTGTTGTCGTAAGCTGAACTTGGTGTAGCTACAACAGTAGTTGTCGCTGGGGATGGCCTATGAAATATTATAAAGAAGGTCTCCAGAAACTGGCTCGTTAAGAAAGAAAGAGACATATATCAATAGCTACATGTATAGACCACCATATTGTGTCGGCCGGGTGTATTCCAAAATAATCAATATTCCAAGGTGGCATGTCCGACGATATTTACACGTCGGCCTTAGATATCAAAGGAGTTGTCTATGACAAAGCTGGTGTTCCACAAGATTTCTAACGAGGAAATGTAGTGTCGGCAAGATAACGCCCGTGTAAGAATAAATCAAAGGCGTGTTAAGTTACAGTTTGAAGTCCAGTCGTGATTAACAAGATAATTTTAGTAACGATGCAAATGCAAAATGTGGTTGAAAATGCCATGAAGAAAGATGATGAAAAAGAGAGCGATAAGACTTGGCGCTCGTTTATCACAGTTATTGATTTAATTCCAGTTATAATTTTTAATTTGTGTTCTTGTGTGTGTAATTCAAAAGAATATTTAATGGTTAAACTGACAGTGAGTTATTTACGAGCTGCATTCACAGTGCATATTATTAGATACACCTTTGGAGCATAGGATAGGTCTAGCGAGAAGGTGACTTACTTCATAACTCTCTTCTATAGCTTTCATTACTCTCTTCTATAGCTACCATATAGAGCTGAGCAGTTATCTACCTGATTTGTCTTGTGTTATCCCTACCTATTCCCAACCCCACCAACCCCACCCCCCAAAACCCCCCCCCCAAAAAAACCCAAACCCAAACCAAAAACCCACCCCCCCCCAAACCCCCAAAAAAAACCAAACCCCAACAAATCACACCCCCCCCAAAACCAAAAAAACACACCCCACCACCAAAAAAACACCTAACAACCCAAACCCCAAAAACACCCCCCCACCCCAAAAAAACATCAAAAAAAAACCACAAAAAAAACAACAATCCAACACCCCCACAAACCCCCAAAAAACCCACACAAACCCCACCCCCCCAAAAAACAACAAAAAAACAACAAACCCCCCCCCAAAAAACCCAAAAAAACCCCCCCCCCCAACCCCCCAAAAACCCCCAAAAAAAAAAAAACACCCCCAAAAAAAAACCCCCCAACCAAACAAACCCCCCCAACCAAAAAAAAAAAAAAAAAAACCCCCCCAAAACAAACAACCCACACACAAACAACAAAAAACCAAAAAAACCACCCCACAAAAAACCCCCCAAAAAACACCAAAAAAACCCCCAAAACCCAAAACCACCCCAACCCCACCAAAAAACAAACACAAAAAAACAAAACCCCAAAACCCCCCAACCAAAAACACCCCCCCACCACCCCAAAAAAACCCAACCCCCCCCCCCCCCCCCCACCCCAAACCCCCACCCCCCCCAAACCCAAAACCCAACCCAAAACAAAACCAAAACCCCCCCCAAAAAACCCCCCCCCCCCCCCACAACAAAACCAAACCCAAAACAAACCCCCCCCAAAAACCCCCCCCCCCAAAAAAAACCAAAACCCCCCAACCCCCCCCCCACCCACCCAAACAACAAACACACCAAACCCCCCCAACCCCACCCCCCCCCCAAAAACCCCCCACCCCCCCCAAACCCAACACCCCCCCCAACCAACCCCAAACCCCCAAACCAAAACCCCCCCAACCACCCAACCCCAAAAACCACACCCCAAAAACCCCCCCCCAAACCCAAAAAACAAAAAAAACAAAAACCAAACCCCCCACAAAAACCAACACATCAACCCCCCCCAAAAAACACAAAAACCCCAAATCCAAAACCCCCCCCCACCAAAAACCAACCCCCCATCCCCCCCCAAAAACCCACCCCCACAACCCCCCCAAAACAAACCCCCCCCCCAACAACCCCCCCCAAAAACCCCCCCAAACAACACACCCCCCCCAAAACCATCCCCCAAACAAAACCCCCAAAAACAAAAAACCAACCAAACCCCCAAACCCCCCCCAACCCCCCCACCCACACCCCACCCAAAAAAACCCCCCCACCCCCCCACACCCCCAACCCCCCAAAAACCCCCCCACACAAAACACCCCCCCCCCAAACCCCCCCCCCAAAAAACACCACCCCCCAAAACCCCCCCCCCCCCCCCCCAAAAAAAAAAACCCACACCAAAAAAAACCAAAAACCCCCCCCCCCAACCCAACCCCCCCCAACAAACCCCCAAAAAAAAAACCCCCCCCCCCCCCCCAACAACCCCACCCCCCAACAAAAACTAACCAACACACCCAAAACCCCCAACCCCAACCACCCCCCCAAACAACAACCAACCCCCACAACCCCCAACCCCCCCCCCACCCCAACAAAACAACCCCCCCCCCCCCAAAAACAAACAACCCCCCCCCCACCCCCCCCACCCCCATCCAAAAAACACCCCCAAACCCCCCAACCCCCCCCAAAACAAAATCCCAAAACACCAAAAAACCCCCAACCAAACACCCCCAAAAAAAACCAAACCCCACAAAACCCCCCAACCCCAAAAACCCCAACCCCCAAAAAACCAAAAATCCCCCCAACCCCAAAAACCAAAAAATTACACCCACCCCCCCCAAAAAACCCACCCCAAACCCCCCCAACCACCCAAACCCAACCAATCCCCAACCCCCCCACAACACCCCACAAAACACCAAAAATCAACCCACCCCCACAACACCCCCCAACACCAACCAAAAACCAAAAAAAACCAACCCCCCCCCCCCAAACAACAAACCCCCAACCCCAACCAAAAAACACACAAAAAAAACACCAAAACAAAAAAAAACCAAAAAAAACCCACCCCCCAAACCAATACCACACAACCCCCCCCCCCCACCAAAACCACCCCAAAACCCCCACCAAACACAAACCCCCCCAAAAAAACAAACAATCCACACCCCACCTCCCCCCCCCAAACAAACCCAAAACCCCACCAAAAAACCCCACAAAAAAACCCAAAAACCACCCCCCCCACCAAAAAACCCCCCCCCCACCCCACACCCCCCACAACAACCCCCAACCAAACCCCACCACACCCCCAAAACACCAAAACCAAAAAACAAAAAAAAAACATGGACAACCCCCAAAACCCCAAAAAAACAATAAACAACCACCAAAAAAATACAATTAGTAAAAAAAAGGGAAGGCACTAGAGGCCACAGAGATGTGGTTTTACAGAAGAATGTTAAAAATACCATGGACGGCCAAAAAGAGTAATGACGATGTCCTGAAAGAGGCCAATGGGCAAAGAAAACTTATTTCACAAGTTAGAAAGAAGCAATCCTCTTTTTTGGGGGCATGTTATGAGAAGAGGAAAGCTGGAATATATCGTAACAACAGATGAAGTTGACGACAGTGATAATGAAAGTGATGGTGTTCTAGTGAACGTGGAGATGTTAATTGAGACGATGATGATGATGATGACTATGTAACAAGAGGTGGTCCCATAGCAGATACTGCCTTAGGGGAGTGGAGTGTTAGAGACTCCACCTTACTAGGTCCAGCACCGAGAGGTGGGGTGACCAGTTCCCGTCCACGCTGCCCTTTTCCTTCCCTAACTCAAAGAGCAGAGTAAGGTACTCATTTACAGATGGGTAGGCTGGAACGTGAGGTACCGTGATTCTAACTCGGCACTCTTGCCACGACAGACCATCCTCTAACCACTTTGTCAATCTGACTATGTAGGATGTGATAAACAACGCTGAAGAGAATAAACTTGTGTAACAAATCTTCTTTATTTGGGGAAAATATCAAAAGAGCTACAAGAGATAGTCAAACTAAGAATGTTCGTTTTTTTTTTTCAAACAAAATAAAGCAAAGAAACCAAATGAAACAAGCTTATGATTTCATTGTAAACATATACATTGTAACTTCATGGAATATTATCAGTTACAAGCTTGAAGTAACAAACAACAAAATTATGAAAAAATGTATACATTAGTTAAAATTAAAAATAAATGAGCATTTGCAGTTATGCCTGAACCATTCTCTATCAACCTGGATAAAGGCAAGTTCTGCATTATAAGAACATGTTTTAGAAATTAAACTATTATGAGTAACTTTGTTGCTACTTTAGACTTTTGTTATTTCTGTATGACCATGTTCGTTGTAAGTTTTATTACTGTACTTGTTAGTTTTCAATGTGGCATAGGTTGAATTGAACAACAGTGGGTTATGTTTTAGATACGGTCTTAAAAAATAATTTAGAACTGCAGTAATAGGGTTAGGGTTAGGTTTAAGTATCGTAAAGCTAACCTTAATCCTAACCCTAACGACTTTGAGAATTTACTAGGATGACATCGAAGAATATGTCCCATCGGTCTACATTTCAGCTGCAACATGTATTCTGTTCTCGCTTATAAGTTTAACAATTTCTAGATTTTATTTTTTAAATATAATTTATTGATTTAGTAAAGATAAAACTTCCAGCTTTTTCAATGTTACTGAAAAATGAAACAGCGTTCTAATAAACGTAGTGTTTGTAAGGTAACGCCATTATTTTGTTACTTCTTAAAAGTAAGTCCAATGTAGGGTACTTATGATTATGTTATATTCTGTAGTTATTACATCATATATGTCATTTTCGAGAATGGAGTTGAGAGAATTCTTGAATTTCTTTCTAAACATGATATCAGCGAACTATGAAAACAGTATCCACATCGACCATTATTTATTTGTTTGTTTGTTTATTTAATTTCTTTATTTATTGCCAATAATTGAGAGTTCAAAGATGTTTTATTCTTGCCGTCGTTAACTCAAAATTTCAGATGGTATCTCCCTTGCAAAGGACAAAATGGAAAAAGTGGGGGAGATAGGGGGATAGACGCATTGGGATAATTATGAACCAAATCTTCTATTTATAATTGCCATGGTGATTTCCGTAGACCTGCTCTGTTGTTCACATTTCAAACTACGTTCATCTGTAAATGGTAAAACCAGCGGAGCCAGTCGTCTACGGTCTACATTGTGATGTAGTAAACACATCCACAGACGCTAAACCACAAGTAGGTATCACACTTCCGTGTCTACTGTGTGTTTCTGTGAAACGAATCCTTAAAATTTAGCGACAATAAAATCAAAACGTAGGAAATGATTTGCGGTGTACATTTTCATATTTCACAACAAGAGTTTCTCAACTGTCGTGCAACGTTATCGTTTGCATTCGCAACATGTGAAGTTGCATTTGAATTTTAAAAACAATACATAATAAAATCTCCCGCTTCTCATTTTGCTTAAATGTATTTTTTTTCCCTCCACCAGCTTTTGTATTGCAGTAAAAATGTATTGACATGCACGGTGTAGCTCAAGAGGGTATCTGAGAGGACAGAGAAAGAATATTCCTACTGCTCTATCATGCGTGCCGTATGGGGCGACTAATTTGAGGATGTGCATGGCACTTGCAACCTCATAATGTAACACAGATTGTTACACAAACCACTGTCACATGAGAACATGAATGATGTGGCGCAGACTTCCTGCAAGAGGATCAGCTGTGATGATGACTCCGTGCTCCTTTAATGAGCAAAAGGTCAAGGATAATGTAGACTGTTATATTAAACGTGTTTAAATTTGAAAATGTCTTAAGATAGAATGAAGTGTTTTATGTCTACCTGTCATTTAACTTCCGTGTTCAAATGTTGTCTTAGAAAAGTGAACATAGGTCAAAAATGGAGGGGCTGAAAGTTTTGGGAAACGCTAATGTAACGTATAATTTAAAAAAAAAAAAAACACCCACACAAGTAAAAGATTATGTTATCAACCGGTACAAGGCAGTTAGAATTGGTTTAAATTTGCATATTAATTAACTCCACGCAACTATAAATAATGTTGGGATATTATCAGAGAATGGTGGTTAGTTACATGATGTTTTAACATTGTAGTAGAAATTATGATAACTAAATACACTGTTCAAACATTGTCACTTGTCAGTATCATATTTGTAAAGTAAACCAGATAAATATTGTAGCATGATACATTAGAATGGTAATTAGATATTCGCTTTACGGTACAATAACATTTTAGGAACTTTCCCGTAGAACAGAAATTCACGAAAGACTACATTGATTAAAAAAAAGAGAGAAAAAAAAAACCAAAAACACAGGGTTTCGTTGAAATATTAAATTTTGTTTCGTAAACTATGTGACATGGGAACAATAGCTAGTTTTGAAAGTGTTGGAATGTTAAAATCACAAATTTGTCACCGATATCCGGATGAGACTCAGAAAGATACACATTGTACCAACATTTTTGTAACTGAGATAACAATACACTCAGGGTACTACATGTCAGATACCAGCTAAATGTTAGCGACATAAAACAATACATTTAGCATAAAATAGCCGAGTTATTAATCATTCACGCATATTAGATGCGTTCATGCAAAGACTGAGAGAAATGGCACATAATGTTTTAAAGGAAATTACAGAAAAGGGCACTCAGTATATTGGTAAAACATCTTCATCAGGGCATCAACAAGAAAAGAAAAAGAAAGAAAGAACGAAAATGGTGAACCATGGCGGCGAATAACAGGCAGGAAAGAAATAAAACAGAATAGCTTGGCTGGGAGCTGCAAAAGAAACATCGTTTGTCTTATTTTAGTTATTATTATTTTTCAGAATGACATCATCGCACTCCTGGGAAAACCCATAGGTGCTCAGTCTCCCTCAGTACATTTTGAAGAGTATGAATGCTAATTGTTCCTGTAGCACGCTGGTTGTATAAACGCCGAATGGATCCTCTTGTAAGTTTATCGTTGCTAGTATTACGTTTAATCTTAAACTCCAGCAAGATTAGTCTTGTTGATTCATTCATTGTGTCGTTGTCCAACAAGCGATCGTTAATTGTCCTTAGTATCTCTTTTATCCATATCCACTGTGGATGCGCCGGAGCTTAGTCTATCAGCTTTCTTACTACAGTGAGCTCCCTGCATGATCATGACAATAGATTCACAGTCTTTCGTTAGTACACACACACACACACACAAACTTTCCTTTATTTTCTCTCTGCCAGTTTGTGTCGATCACTCAGTTCTTGATTTGTTATATTTACTAAAATAATCACTTTCTGTCCTTTACTAATCTGTCGTGTGCCCGATGAAGATGTTTCGTCCAACAGTTGGCTTTACTGACGGTTTAGTAATGTTTGTTTCGGTTTAAAAAGAACTATCATCTTTGTATAAGAGGCAAAGGCATACAATTTAAGATATAACTTATTTTTCCCTCGCTTGCTTCTTGAGATAAAGTTACCGAATTCGGAACCAAGGTGCATCACGCTCCAGTCTACAGAGCTATTAATGAATTTTGGAAGGCAAAGACAGTGAGAAAAGAGAACCAATCATCTCGCCTCATACAGTTGAGACCTAGTATAGTGAAGTCTCCAAAATTTCATTCCCGTTTGGTAGTATCTGCTATGTGGGTACTTTAATTTTTCCAGCTTTGAGGAAGCTTTAGAGTTAATGTGCTAGCGGTGACCTTCACCCTTGAACTATCACCTCGTATGCAGGTTATCAAAGTTTGCTTTCTCGCACTTTATGACTGCTGTTTTCTCGCAGATCTGTCATCTTTTCTCGTCTTCGAATGTAACACTAATTCTATTAAATGTATAGAGTAACCTTCCCTAAGAAACCCTGTAATAGATGATATTATTGGAAGTTGGAAAGTAATGTTGAGTATTGCCGTTTCTGAACAAAAGATGTCGCTTTAATCAGCCAATCACGGAGACCCGTCTGCACTAAGCTTTAGCTATGACAACACTGCTAAAGTCCTCGCTTCTATTATTCCTTAGGAATTTTTAGATGCTTTTCGTAAACTATCTAATTATTCGTACTTTGTAAGTAAATACTCTTTACAATATTGTTATCCCAAATGCAATGCTGTTATGCGACGAACAGTAAGAAAAAAAAAACTGTTATTTATTATGTACACATATGTCATAAAGGTTAAAAAGATGATACAAAAACTAAGAATTATTTCGTTAATTTCGAACACCTCCGTAACAACATTACACAATTGATAATCATTTTAAAACAAAGCACAGACGTATAATACAGTAATGCATGACAATGAAGATGGTTAACCAATACACACGGTATCAGAACAGGGTCGGTTCTACGGTTGTTGACGCCTCGGGCAAAGCTAACGTTTGGCGCCCCTCTAACATGTTTGAAACATTTTGTTTACAGCACGGAAACCAACATAGTTATTGTAAAACCTCTTTTCAACGAACTAATTGGTGGAGTGAGTGGCCTGATAATGCCGATTGTCAGGTACTTCCGAAGTGTGTATATATATCCTGAAAAGTCGCCAAAAATAGTAATGTAAACAAAACAGATCAGGCGAGCAATACAAAATTACCCCCACGTGAGTGCGTGTTCGCCACCAACAGCCGAGGCCGATAATTTTATTTATTCCCATTGCTGACCAATATCGTGACACCAACAGATGTCGTTCCGTTATTTCCGAAATCCGTACATAAGAGGTCCATTCATAAGAAGTTTTACAGTAAAGAAGGATGCGCTGGGCGCCTCTCGCTATTGACCGAGTTGGCGTTATCTAAATCCGGGCATGTATCAGAGTTATGTGCTGAGAAACGGGACTAAACGCATGATGATTTATAGTATTACACACAACAGTCTGCATTAAATTACATGTAACAACATATGACTTACGGCGTTCGTTTACTCTAATAATCAAAATACAAACGGGAGCCGCGCTAGCGTAGTGGTTACCACACCGCTCTGGCGACCGGGTGATCCAGGATCAAACCCGGGCGACGGCATTTGAGAATTTTTCGTCGACCGGGATTCGGACTGGATTAACTCGAGACCTGGCGAGGACATTTGAAGGAGTGTCGTCGACCAGGGATTGGCGGCTCCTGAGCCGACCCAGCTCTAATGGGTACCTCCGAAATCGGCGAGTATCTGCCTGAATGGCGAGGGACACCTGTCTCTGTACAAGAAAAAAGGGATATTCACATAAAATCAATGTCAGGTTAGACATTAATAATAGCCTGAGATTTCGCCTCGAGTATTAGCGGGCGTACGAAAAAAAAAAAAATACAAACAAAATGTACTTTGCCTGTCTGTTTTGATTTTTTATAATCACAAACGCGATATTTTTGTCCTAAATACATTTAGTAATAATTGACGTTTGAAAGCTGTGGTTCTCAAAATGTGGGTCAGTGGCCATTATGAACTGTTATCATCCTATATTATCGTAACTCGTCCTCTTCTTACAGAGATTCATGCCAAGTTTTCATGTTCTGTTCCATATCTTCAAGTTATTTTATCATCTCCTTTGTTATCTCGTGTCTGTTTCATGCTCCCGTCTACATAAATGTTTTTCAGATTTCTCTATATCTCTCGTAACCTGTGGATTCCAGAATAAGACGGTCTTATAGTGGTATCAGATTTTCCTCCTTGTGTGTTCCATCTTACGGCATCGTTTTTTTTTATACACCTTGGTCCATTGGACTTGTCTGCTTCCTTTCATCAAATCCACATTGATGATCTTATCATACCATGTCCATCATTCTACAGTAGTGATTGGGGAGGAGTAAGAGTGATTGGGGAAGGTTAAAAAACAATATGAACATAAATTAAAAAAAAAATCTTTTTAAATCTAGAGCAATATTATCATTTTAAAACAACATAATGATTAGAATTTTAGCTATTGAACAATCTAAATACTCATTTGTTAATGATAAAATATCTCCTTTAAAAGAAAATGTAGGTGTGTCTTGACATTAGGACCTTGTTCATTGTACCGTGAGCTGAAAAAGGTTGCAGATCACTGATCTACAGTATTCAACACAAGTTATCATTTATGAAAGTCTTCACTTTTTAGTAGCTGTCCGTGTTTCCTTGACATGTTGAAGATTCTTGAAATGGGGGCAAAGAATAGTGGCATTGTAACTTATCAAGCATGTCGTAGAAGGTAAAGAAAAGTCTACAGAGAGTTGGGCATTTGGCTGTTTATGCCATCCTGTAGAAGCTACGAGGCCAAAAAAAAAAAATACTTGAGCAGCTTGAACTTTCAGGGTTATTTTGATTGCTTATACATTCACACAGTTATGTTTTAGTTTAGAGAGAACGAGTCCTTGAATTCACACAGCTATGTTAGTTTAGAAAGAAACAGTTCTTAAATTCAAAAGGTTAGTTTTAGTTTAGAGTTTTAAACATGTCCTTAAGTTCGCACACCAATGTGTTACTTTAGAGAACGTACCTCGATTTCACACAGTTATGCATTAGTTAATAGAGAACCGAATTTTTACTATATGAAATAAATTACCGGAAATTCAGAGAAAATCGAGCAATTTGTATTCTACGACCAATTAAGAAAAAAGTATTTTGTTGAGTGCTAGCAGAAACAAAATATTTTCCATGTATAGAATTGTTTTGTTGACTAATACAATATGGAAGCTGTCTCGCAAATAAATACAATCAAACATGGAACTGAATTTTACAATTCTGCATTTGTGTGTGAAATAGCCCCTTCTTTATCCTTCTGCTTGATGAAAACACAGACTAGCTTTGAACACAGCAATGTCCATTGAAATTGCTTAATTTATAGAGATCTTCTGTCTTTAAGCTCGACTGGTGTTCTACCATGTTGCCTTGATATATCTTATCCTTCTTCGACTATTTTGTCCGGCCATTTACCTTAAAAACAAGAGTACTGGTTACAATAGTAAAAAACCGTAAAATCCGTGCAAAAATGCTTGAATAACTCGGCAAACATATATATATATATATATATATATATATATATATATATATATATATATATATATATATATATATATATATATATATATATATATATATATACACACACACACACATATATGAGTCTTATTTTTAAGCAGTAGTTTAGGTAGGCGTTTACATTTCTATGAATTTAAGTCGGTATCTCTCTATTTCAGTATGCGGAAAAAAATGACCTTATATAAGTAACTTAACTTCGCGGACTGACAAAAACACGACTTTGCTTTGATTTGTACTAATGTTTTTTTAATGATATACAGAGTAATGATATACATAGTATATATAATCAAATTTCGTTGCCCAGGGAAGCCTGCGTAAACAAACAATATAGAACGGTGCAAGATGTTTGTTAAATTCATTCATATTTATTATTATGCTTCTTGTACCTTTTTTGGAATATTGAATGTTGTTTCATGCCTGTAGACAAAAAATGATTGTGTTGTTTTAGGTTAATATGTCGTGGAATCTTTCCACAGTTCCTTATCGGCAGTACATCAGTATCACCTATTGTTTGTTCCCAGCGGAACTCAGGGCTGCAGTTACATCCATTTCTATTTAACAGTTGTTGTCCATCAACTTCCATTTGCTTTATCGTTATTTTTTATTGTATTTTTTTCAGTTCTTTTTGGCCATCCAACTCCTGTCTCTGTGAGTGTTATTGGAGACATTCCTGTACACTATTTTTTTATCGGTGTCTCTGTCTGTTCGAGGAATGAACTGGCTGCACATTGTTTTCTCTTGTTGTATGTTTAATTTTGTCCCATGCGTTGTTATTCTTTTTTGTCATGTTTGTACATCTGCTTTTTGTTCACAGGGTTTACACTTCCTGCTGTTTTGGTCAGCTCAGTGAATTTGAAGCTCTTTGTTCCGCGCTATCTACCTCGGCCATTCACTAAACATGACCTTTCTTCATGACCTCCTTAGTTGACAGAACAATTCTGACGTATCGGTTCTAACTGAATTCCACGGTAAAAGTGTAACACTCCGGTACCAAATTGCTTGTACAGTCAGACA
This sequence comes from Oreohelix idahoensis, assembly GCA_024509875.1. Classification (NCBI taxonomy): domain Eukaryota; kingdom Metazoa; phylum Mollusca; class Gastropoda; order Stylommatophora; family Oreohelicidae; genus Oreohelix; species Oreohelix idahoensis. The sequence goes on along the minus strand of JAMPIV010019087.1, from coordinate 24,817 downwards.
CATCCATCTAGCTCACGTGCATACCACTAATCTGTGATTTTGTTTTTCTTTTCTCCGTGTATTTCCCGAGTGTCTATTGTGAGACAAAGAAAGAATAGGCTTATTGCTCAAACGGACAAAACAAGAATAGGCTTATTGCTCAAACGGACAAAACAAGAATAAGCTTATTGCTCAAACGGACAAAACAAGAATAGGCTTATTGCTCAAACGGACAAAACAGGACGACCAATATGAGGTTGTGCATGGTGCTGGCAACCTCACCATGTACAACATATTGCTACAGAAATCACCGCTGCAAAAGGTTGTGAATACTCTATGCTCTATAGGGAGCGAAAAGGAAAGTGATGATGGTGGTGATGGTGGTGGTGATCTTGTGTTGGATCTGCTTACTAATTTTATCTCCTTACTATTTTTATCTTGTGTGTCAAACACGATTTGTTTTTCAGGCCATAAATCGAGGATTCCTCGGCAAGAGAGAGGTTGGTGAGAAAACGAAAATGGCTGTATACCGCTGCACCTATGTCCCAGTCTTGACGTATGGATGCGAGTCATGGGCAATGACTACAACCCACAAAAGCCAGATCCAAACCTCAGAAATGAGGTATCTGAGGACGGTGGCTCATGTAACAAGAAGAGACATGGTCCGCAACCAGACGACACGTCAAGGCCTAAAATCCCAGCCCCTGCAGACCCAAGTAGAACAGTCCCAGCTAAGATGTTTTGGCCATGTCTGCAGAATTGGAGAAGATCGGCTACCACGACAAGCATGGGAAACTAAGAGCCAGGGATCCAGTCACCCAGGACGACCCAGAGTCCGCTGGGAGGACAACATTAGACAATCTTTGAAGGACCGAGGACTAGAATGGAACCAGGCCAGTAGGAAGACAGCCGATAGGATAGTCTGACGCTCTCTCTTCCAAACCTCTACACCTCACGGTAGAAGGGGAACGACTAAGTGTCAAACACGAATTATAAAACCCAGTTCCGTCAATTAAATGCTATATCTGATTAAAGATTATCATGGACAAAGAGAAGTAATTAAAGTATCAAATCTATCCACATGGAAAAATGGGGTTGCTAATCTGTTTTATAATTGCATTATGTTTATTTCTACAGTTCTGTGTATTATGTAACAATTAGTAAACAAGTAGGGAAGGCACTAGAGGCCACAGAGATGTGGTTTTACAGAAGAATGTTAAAAATACCATGGACAGCCAAAAGAGTAATGAGGATGTCCTGGAAGAGGCCAATGCACAACGGAAACTTATTTCACAAGTTAGAAAGAAGCAATTCACTTTTTTGGGGGGCATTTTATGAGAAGAGGAAAGCTGGAATGTACCGTAACAACAGGTAAGGTTGAAGGAAAAAGAGATAGGGGAAGACAAAGAGAGCAACTACTTGACATTTTGACATTGTGGCATGGAAAGAAGTCAAAAGCAGAATTGATAAATAGTACTGGAGACAGGAAGTTTTGGAGCGACATGATCTCCTACGCTACTAGGCATGGTACTTGAAGAAGATAATGATGAGATATACCACGTTGCATATGTCAAAGAACTTTTAGATAATATGCCTGAAATATGTTTACTCCTTCGATTTACTTATCAATGGCATGCGATTAACGAGGCTAGCGACGAAGATCGTTTGCGATAAAATCTCTCAATTTCCTATTAAGTGCGGCATTCTTGAATCCGTACGCTCTTCGTATTCCTTCACTGTCTTTTAGTTATTTTATCGATAAATTCGTCACCCCATCTTCATCGTCTCTATTATTTTTATCATACTTTACTTGTAAATCAGTTTCCAAAGTTTAGTACTTGCGGCGACACCAGTACTAAATTTTAGAAGAACATTATCTACTCAACCTTAGAGTTCTAAAATTTTCAGTATATAAGAGATGTCATGTCACATGAGAAAATCAATAGTGAGATCTGTCACATCTACAGCAATGTAAACAAGAATATTAGAGAAAACGCATTATGTTATCATAATTTGAAAGTCTAAAGCACTAGTCAATGTAATAAAAATTCACAAAGATTCAGTGAAAAATAAAGGCAAAATTATTTATAAGCATTCTGATTAGTCATTTTTGATAAATAAAACGATCCATATTACAAAAATAGCCAGTTGAAATGTACATGTAATATCACGTGATCTTGGACATATAGAGAGTTCGATAAGCCAGATATTTGTCGGGGCATTACTGTCAATCCTGTTTTAATAACCAGATTGTTAATATAATTGTAAGCTACATTGTAAATTCAATCACACATCGAAATTTTGCGAGACGTAATTAACCAGGTGACAGATTATTCACATAAAAGTAGGATATGAACGTTACAATATAGATTTCTAGCCTGGAAACAATAGACATCAGTACTTTCGAAACCGTTTTTAGCTCATCATGTACTACAAAAAGGTCAAAGTCAAATTTCAACCTGTGTTATTAGACTTTAAATTAACCATTTTGTGTGTGTCAAAACTGAAATTTAGGGGCAACCATCGCCAACCTAGTGCATCACATGTGGAAGAGTGAAAGTCCTTAAGATATGGATGATAGTGGTGAAGTTTAGCCCATATAAGGAGTCGGGGACCGACTGACCGCAATCATGGAAAGCGAGATGGAAAAAAACGTGGAACCGATATTTCTACAGAATGCCTCATATTCTTAGTGGAGTGACTATTAGACGAGCGGGAAGAGCCTTAAAACATCTAAGCTGCCGCTTTCCTGCGTACAAAAGCTACTATAAAGGTTAACGGAGAGTCCAATAAACAACCCCCTATAGGCAACGAAAAACCACCGTTAATCTCTCGGAAATGATTAATGTTTTACATGTTACTCAAGGTGAACGACTTTAAAGTAAATACCAGCTAAAGCCCTCATTCAATAGAGAACATTACGAGTCACAGGTGATATCAAACCGTAATCCAGCTACTACTGGCAAACCTAAGAACATTAGAATACTTACATGGACTGATGCAATACTAAAGGAAGTTTAGAACTAGAAAATATAAAAAGATAAATAGAGAGAATAAAGATATAAATATTCAAAGCCAAAGCGAAGTACGATAGACACGTGTAAGCATGATACAGTCATATAAATATAGTATAACATTACAGCAGGTAACCAAAAATATGAGAAGTAGGACTAATCAATAACAAAGAACGCTCAAGAGCAGTCACAGGTGCTAAGAACGTATCAGATAAAGTTTTACTTCGACAAATGATAGCTGTAATTGTTACATATATGTATGCTCCAGCATCTGATAGCCCAGAAGTCGACATACAGAAGTCGACATTTATAATGACATAGAAAGTTGTAGTTCACACCGAATGATAGGAAATTAACTATAATCCTCGGATAAGTTAATTCCAGAATAGGGAAAGAGAAAGTTAAAGATAGCATGAGCAGCTACTCATTATGTGAAAGTAACAACTGAGGAGATAACTAATAGTGAGTTTAAAATATCCAGAATAGTTCAATAGGAAACATTTGATTCAAACAAGATCCATGAAGACTAAGGGCACGAAGAAGCCCAGATAATAACACGCGTAATGCATTGATCAAGAAAATGTTTATGAAATTCACTGTTCTCAGCAACAACAACGGCCGAGATCTGACTGTCCTAGGAGAGAAAGTATTAGCAAGCGGATAAATTGGAGTAAAGCTAAAGAAAGCGACATAATAAAAGTTAGGACCATGAAACTAGCCACAGATCAGTCAAATCTGATACTGAACAATGAAGCAAATGTTTAGTTTCAGTTATAAATAACTACAAAGCTTTATAAACACAACATAATAATATACTTTCTGTATGTGCTGGTACTTTGTCTAAAAGGTTTGCTGTACGGATTTGTTCATATCTAGCAGTTCTCGCTGTGTTCATTTTAGCTTTGCATTCGTTGTTCGATACTTCTCGTTGTATTTTTTTCATAACGATTCCGATACTAAAACATACTGTTGGGACTGATCAATAGATAAAGGTAAATTTAAATTAATACTTATATTATTTAGGCGGTAAAAGTAGTGCACCTTTTATTTATTTACAATACCTCACTTGAGATACACCATAAATGCTTTCGTTGGTTTCAAATCTACAAGCTTTCGCCTCTTTTTTGTTTTAAATTTGGGAGTTATCAAGGACATTTTTTCTGCAATTAGAGGCACAAGAGATTCTAATTATAACCTACCAAGAAATGTGTGATTCCTGTATAGAAATGTGTGATTCCTGTATAGAAATGTGTGATTCCTATATAAACACATTGGGATCATTGCCGGTGCTACAGAGTTCATGCTCTGTGCTGAAAACCTCCTTGTGTGGTCTAAGGAAAGAGATCGGAGCACTGATGGACTTGTCCACGTGCAATCAAGATAGTCCTTATAACCAAACCAAACGAGCCACTACTCCAAACACTTTTTATCCTTCTGTCGTTCGTTCGTGGGTCCTTCTGATTTAAATATGCTTGTATTATATTCTGATCTCCTGAATGGACAGATATCTCATGTCAGAAACTATATATCTGAAGCTGAACATTCAGCCTTGGTTAATTTTGTTTGTCTTCTAGAGCACACATCGCCATCATTGAGTTATGTGTAACAAACTTTGAAGATCGTGTCTCTAGTTATGTGTAACAAATTTTGAAGATCGTGTCTCTAGTTATGTGTAACAAACTTTGAAGATCGTGTCTCTAGTTATGTGCAACAAACTTTGAAGATCGTGTCTCTTCTTTTCCTACGACCTGTGATTTCTGGTGTGTGTTCTATTTTCAATTTCTTTCCAGGCCGTGTGAATACTTCACTGTCTTCCTATACTTTCTTTAAAAACAGTTTGAATTAACCTGTTGTTACCATATTTTTAATTGTGTTCCTCATCTTCTTTATGAATTGGATTTATCATTTGTTTCAATGTGTTTAACTATTTAAGGACAACAAGCAAATAATTAGGGCCCATTTTCCAAAACCACATGTAACTATAGGCCAGTTTTCAGGGTCGCTATATTTGAAATAAGGTTTTGTTTTGTTTTGTTTTAACTGTATATTTTATTAATCCTCGTTAGATTTCCTTTACAACTATGCTAAATATTACCATATTTAAAAAAGAGAGAAAACTGGGAAAGAACTGACCCTTAAACTTTAAAACTATATGAAAACTCAAGAAGACAGAAAATTCCTTGCTTTAAATGTGAGAAATCACCACGCCCTTTGAGAGTTAAACTGTCTTCATCAACTTCTTATTGAATTACTCGTAAATTTATCACGTGTTACCATGTTTTATGTCTGAAAAAAAAAACGAATTTACTTGTTTTTGCCATTTTTTGCTTCATCTACTTCGTTTTGAATTAAATTTACTAGTTCACAATAATCTACTTCTCTTCCTCAATTTATTTGTGAATTGAATTTTTCAGTTCTTACCATGTTTTCTAACTGTCTTCATACATATTTATTTGGTAACAAATTGAATTTATGAACTGTTACCAAATTTTCTAAAATATATATTTTCTACGATTTGCTTAGCGAATGCACTTTGATTATCTGCCCTTTATTTTGCTCAAAATGGATGACCTTTCCCTCTATCATCTGAAGACTTCTTTGCTTGCATTCTACTTAAGAACCACATATATGCTAACTCGAAATGTCTTATTCTTGCATTTTCGGTTCATTGTCTTGTTAAGTAAGTTAACTACGCTATTTATAGTCTGGTTCAGTAAGTTAACCATGCTGTTTAATGTCTGGTTCAGTAAGTTAACTACGCTGTTTATTGTCTGGTTCAGTATGTTAACTACACTGTTTATTGTCTGGTTCAGTAAGTTAACTATTCTGTTAAATTCCTTTTTATTTTTAACAGTGCTACAAATGGTGCCAAAGGTTCACTTTGTCTTTACAGTTTCTGACCTGATTTCAGTTAGTTCTGACTCATCGGGCGTGATAACAGATCCAACATATTTCAACGGGTTCACTTGTTTTAGGGCCTCTCTTTCTAAAATACGTTTGCATGTAATAATTCCTATAACTATTCCGCAAGAATCAGTTCTATGATAACAGTAATGCACTGGCACATTTATATTAATCGCCAAATATATTTACAAATTCGCACATTATAATAAATTACACTAAAACAGATCACGGAACACAAACAACATGATATCATATAGTAAACAACATCAACAACATTATGACAGTTATTAGACAATATTATCTTGTTGTCTATTATGCAAATATGTTTGCATGGCACATTTTGCATATTTGTACATTTTATCAAGAGATTTTGAAGCGAAACAATTAATTGTTTGATTTATTATTAGTCGAATGTTACCAAAAAAAAAATGCATGCACGCAAAATCACCCAGGGAACAGTTACGTTTTATGACGAGTAAAATGAACTGAAATTTAGAAAGAACAAAAAAATGCACACACATTCTTTCCTTCTCGCTGGCTACTTTCATAAAACTGTCTTTTGTGGAAAATTCCGTGGAAACTTGTTCTAATAAGATAACTTATCTGATATTGAAATAATTAAGCCACCCAAGTTTTAATCCTGAGAACTCTGCCAATTCATTCTGAAGGTTTCGCATGTCCCCATTCTCTTGGTGTTCAGCGATGAAATGTTAATGCTAGTTTTGGTGTGTTTGTGCTCTAAGCGTCCAAATTATTTTATTGTCTGTCTCTCTTTGTGTAATCTAACAATGTTTAGTTCCCACCTCACTTCTCTTTTCTTTAATTAAACATGAGGAGGACTGCGGTAAGACCAGAGTTGTGGAGTCGGCCAAAACATTTCCCGACGCCGACTCCTGAAATTTTAGAAGTCCAACTCCGACTACAGTTGTTTACTAGTCATATGACATACAATTCTGAGTCCACAACTCTGACTACAGGTTGTTTACTAGTCATATGACATACAATTCGGAGTCCTGACATTTTTTAACCGACTCCGACTCCGTCTAAAAAACGACCGATTCAACAACTCCGACGCCACGACTCCACAACACCGACTCCACGACTCTTCTATACTAAGGCCAAAGGAAAAGCAAAAAAAAAAAAAAAAAGTAATGTTATCCCACTTTGTTTCTTTCCTCTCGCATCTCTCCCTTTAGCCGCTCCTTCTTTTTTTTATTTCTTTAAATTATTTGTAAAATTTCGTTCCTAGCTTTCACTGTATTCAAGTACTAGTTATTACCACAATCTATTCAAGTGGCCATTTTGTCCATAGTGGGAGTCCGTGGCAGCGACATCAAATATTTCAATTTTCGGATCGTATTATTTTCATATATTTGTATGTGTTTAACTCAGTTCTCTCTTTTTTTTTTCTTATGAAGACCTTGTGGTCGTTACGTTGTTTTATCCACTGTCCTAGTTTGGACAATATCTATATTCTCTTGTCTTACTGCGATGTTTCTGGTGTCAAATTTTCCTGTGTTGTTAGTTGCTCTTTCTAGCAGCAAAGCTCTGAAGCTGTACAATTTTAATGTCTGCTCTTTGTTTAGTTCTAAAATCATGGGTATATATTTGAGGATGCATACACAAGAAGGAATGTCAAAATGAACTGGCACTACGAGATCGTATTAATAGACAGCTGTGGATATTAGAAGTCAAGGTTTGGTCAATAGAAAGCTGTGGATATTTGAAGTCAAGGTTTGGTCAATAGAAAGCTGTGGATATTTGAAGTCAAGGTTTGGTCAATAGAATGCTGTGGATATTTGAAGTCAAGGTTTGGTCAATAGAAAGCTGTGGATATTTAAAGTCAAGGTTTGGTCAATAAACAGCTGTGGATATTTGAAGTCAAAGTTTGGTCAAAAGAAAGTAGTATTTCTTTAGTGAGCACTATTTTGTTTCGTCTGCTGCATGTTGTTTGTGAGGTTCATGAACTAAAAAACTTTAAAGTTCTGACGTCTGACTGTCGATAGACGCGCCAATTATCGTCATGTGCCGTGTTATATTTATTCGCCATTTGACTTTCCTTTCCTTTCCTTATGAAGCAAGGAGCTACCACTGTAAATGGTTCCCTTGTAGGAAGACTGCACCAAGCGTTCACATGCTCTTGCAACGGTGATTTTTATAGCAATTAGTTTGACGTGATGAGGTTGCACAACCTGATATTGGGGGGGGGGGGGGGGGGGGGGGGGTAGTGGGAAATTATATCTGTCTACAAATCTATAACTTTGTCATTGCCAGTCGCATTTATTGTCGCCTTCTGTCCATGCTGATGTTGCATTGTCTTTCAATAATCACATATCTTATTTTAGATGGTGATAGAAAAGTCACTTCATAATTTTAATTGTTAAATCTTCACTCCAACAACTAATTTATGTCAAACAAACGTCTAAATAAAGAGAATTCATCATCATCATTATCATCATCAGAAGCCATTTTCATATCGAAGATTGGCTGTAATGGATCTCCAACGTCTTCTGTCTCTTGTCTTGGTGGTACACTCTGATAGACTCGTTCCTGTCCATCTCTTGATGTTATCTTCCCACTTATAGCGCTGTCCTCTCTTTTGCACGTTTGTCTTCAGCTCATCCTTCTATTATGGTCTTCTGCTCTGGTGTTATGTCTTGTACATAGCCAAAATATTTTAGTTGTCTAATTTTGATCTTCTTCATTAATTCTCTGTTCATTTCTATGTTTTCTAGGTCCTCTTTATTTTCTTGTTTTTCTTCCTATGAGACGTGTCCCATTCTTCTATATATCCACATCTCAAAGAGAATTAGCTTTGTTTTATTACATACACTGACATGTCACATTAGCATTAGAGCCCAGCAGGAGATCCGAACTTATCAAACACGAGAACACAACGGGCAGCAATTCTTCAGCTGTCTTATCTTTCTTCTTCTTTGACCCTTTGCCACCGACTGTCAGAGCAGTCAGCGGCCATCACGCCTGATGGCGTCTTGTGGGGCAGCAACAACCTGCTTTTACTTTGCTCGATCGGCGGCTATCCTTCGTGTAGTGCCCCAGCTCTGGTTCATTCTTTGCATCTTGGCCTATACAGTTCTCCGCCAAATTGTGTTTGGTTGGCCTTTCTTTCGCTTTCCTTCAGAGGTCCATTGCATAGCTGTTCTTGTGATGGCATCAGGGTCCCTTCTGAGAACGTGGCCAACCCAACTCCAGCGTCTGCCAGCTATCATGGTGTGCATGTCCACTTGGTTGCTCCTAGTAAGCAGTTCTTGATTGGTTATGGTATTGTAAAGTCTGTTTATTGACAATTTTAGATTTAAATAATTTTATTTTGTTTTGGAAATGAAAAATTAAACTTATTTGTCAAATATCAAATGTCAAATATCAAATGTCAAATATCAAATGTCAAATATCAAATATCAGTTATTGCTGGTTGTTTAGATTTTTTTTTTAGTGGTCAGTGTCCTGGCTTCTGAGCTCGGAGGTCCTGGTTTGATCCCCAGTTGAGGTGGGATTTTGTAAGACCGCAAACGGTTCTGGGGTCGACCCAGCATCATGAATTGGGTACCAGAGCAACTCTGGGAATGTTAAGGCGGCCTGCGTGGTGCTGACCACATCATCCCCCTAGTGTGTCGATGGTCAAGAAAATATGCGACTAACACCATATTCCCAATATGCCTCAATGGGCATGTAACGGTATCATTTACCTTACCTTTACCATATCCAAGAGATACAAGTGAGGTTATAAACATTTAAAAACATGTACTGACTCTGCCATCACTCTCTTTAATTATTCCCGTTGATTATGTAATTGCTCTGTTGATAGATGTTGTCAAGTGTTTTGGCGCACACTTACTTCTTGAGAGCCAATCCTACTAGCTGGGCTATGCTATTTTAGGAGCGGAAAAAAGAATATTTAAACCCATATTCACTGATGTCTCATTGCTTTGTTCTTATCCTTGCAGTTACAATTATATTTCTTTTTTCATTATTTTTCTACCACATCCTTCATTAGTCACCGTGTAACAGGGGACACTATTCTTCTGAAAGGACGATGGGAGTGCGTGCCTGATTACCATAACATGGACAGACACCGCTGCTGATGTACCACAACTTGGACATAATTTCTTTCTTGTGGACCATAACGTGGACTTAATTTCTGTCAATGTACCATAACGTGGACATAATTTCTGTCAATGTACCATAATATGCACATAATTTCTGTCAGTGTACCATACCATTGACTTAATTTCTGCCATCGTGCTATAATGTTGACATAATTTCTGTCAATGTACCACACCGTGGACATAATTTCTGTCAATGTACCATACGTGGACACATACGCTGCCTGTGTATGTCCCACAATACACCGACTTTACACGTTTACATTTGGTTACATTTATCAAAAGTGGTAAAAAAGCGATATCCAGCTTCCAGTTTTAACATCAAAATCATATACTCGTACTTCTCGGCTTCGCAACAAACAAAACTTGATATTGTTATATATTGGTCAAAGTACTATTTACATATCGTTTCTGAAAGTAGTTTGATCTGTACAAAAACTGCAACAATAGGGTGATCACATGATGTCCGCTACTGCTGAGTTTCAAATGATTCGTTGCTAGAACACCGCTGCCATGGAAACAGGGGACTGCACTATGGGAATTTCCTTTCCTCCTGGAAACTGGGGTGGCAAAAAGTACTGTGAGTAAACAGGAAATAAAAAACAAGGTATTATTTGTGGGTTGTAGATAAGGGGAAATAAAAAGTTAGTGAAAATATATATTATAAATAGTACTGTTAGTGGATTTGAAAACGAAGAATACATCGGAGGAATTATACATGCTAGCAGTTGCAAGTCTGCAAATGGACAATATAAATAAATTCAAAATTTTAGAAAACGTTTTCATCGACGTTCAACACTCAAAAATAAGATATGCACATATTATCACACCAAAACTACCTCATTTTCACATTACTACTTCTATTTACATTACCATACCACCAGTTTTACCTAAATTACCACAACACCACGATTTTCTCTGTTACCACAACACCTCCGTATCACACGACCGTTTCCACCTAAATTACCATATCATCCATTTTACCTTAAGTATCATACCACTACCAGTACCTCTATTAACACAACTAGAACCATCATTAGCACACCACCATTAGTATCATCATTATCACACCACTAGTGGTATCACGCTTATCACTCTGCTCCGTATGCCTAAATAACAACATTACCTAGAGTATTACCTTTAACAAATTACCACTAGCACCACTACTACCAGAAAGTCAAAGTTTACAATTATTTACAGTACTGACCTTGTTGACCAACTCCGTATACCATTGCATTGGCACTCCTGAAGTAGATTATCCTAACTTTGGAAATTAATCAAATATACGATACCAAGCCATTGTTTATGCCTGTTAAATACGGCTGTGAGAGTTGGAAAATAACAAAATCATTGGAGAACAAGCTGAATACATTCGAGAACAAATGTCTTAGAAAACTCATGAACATCAGTTGGAAGGAATTCAAGACTAATCGACAAATAAGAGAAGATTCTAGGCAGAAATATGTCTCCGACTATATAAGGAAAAGACGATGGTCATATATCGGTCATGTTCTACGAATGCAAAACAACAGAATACCACTACAGGCGCTCACTTGGGTTCCTGAGGGTAAGAGGAAAAAAGGAAGACCAAAAGAAACACTCAGAAGAACAATAATAAGACAAGGAAGAACGTTGGGCCTAAATAATGTGCAAGAGCTAAGAGGAGTGGCGTCACAACGAACAACCTGGAGAGCACTGGTTTCTGCCTTATGCCACAATTTCTAAAGCATAAGAGAATGTTTAGGGCGCGCTATCGACCCCCCACCACCTCCGTATGCCTTATAAACAACTACAAGAGCACAGAAAAAGACTAGCAGGGACGTACGTATACCCAAATTATACACTATCAGATTACCCCTTATACATCATGTACCTTCAGCATAGAATACAACTTACGAATTACGTAACTACATCTAAATTATTAAACCATCATTACTATTGTCATATACTTACATCATTACCACACGTAGGAAAAAGGCTATTAGGGTTACTACTTCACCTACCTTTATCCACCGTAACCACAAATTAGTAAATTATACAACTAAAATGCTAATGGGCCCCTTACCACACTTTCTACTACTAGAGAATGTTTAGGGCAGTTATACAACAACTACAATAGCACAGAAAAAGACTTAGGGGCGTAACTACATATACTACCACAGAATAGAAAAAAGGTTAGGGGCGTAACTACTACACCTACCTATACTACCACGCTACTGATACATTTAGTTATACTATACACACGCCCTGAGCAGAGAACACCTACCTGCACCCCTTATAGAACTATTATAACAGCACAGAAAAAGACTTAGGGGCGTAACTACACCATACTGCCACCCCTTATGCTACAATTACTACAGCATAGAAAAAGACTAGGGGGCTAATTTACATCTATCTACACCTTTATACTACAATTACCGCACCATAGAAAAAAGGCTAAGGGCGCTACTGCAATTACTACGACTTCTGATACTATATTTACCATAGCAGAGAAAAAGGCTAGGGGGCGATACTATACCTACCAATATTTCTTCTACAACAATTACAACAACGTAGAAAAAAGGCTACGGGCGCTACTTCCCCTACTACCACCCTTATTACTACAATTACCATAACAAGGAAAAAGGCTAGGGGCGCTATTACACCTACTATACGCCTTAAACAACAATTACAACGGCACAGAAGAAAAAAACTAAGGGACGTAACTACGCATACTACCTTACCTAATACTACAACTGCCATAGCATAGAACAAAGTAAGGGGGCGCTACCACACCTACCTCCACCCCTGATACTACAATTACCATGGCAGAGAAAAAAAAACAAGCTAAGGGACGTTAACTACACCTACCACTTCTCCCATCTTGTTCTTGGCATATTCGATTCTAATACCCCCACGATCAGACGACAACAACACAAACCCTTGAAGTCTGGTCATGGCTTCTTGAGCTTGCCTCACGTCCTGGAAATCAAAAGGCAAACGTCAGTCATCATCATCACCATCATCATCACCATCATCTACATCATCATCATCATCATCATCATTACCATCATCATCATCATCATCATCATCACCATCATCATCATCACCATCATCATCATCGTCATCATCATCATCATCATCATCATCATCATCATCATCATCATCATCGTCATCATCATCATCGTCATCATCATCATCATCATCGTCATCATCATCATCATCATCATCATCATCATCATCATCATCACCATCATCATCATCATCATCATCATCATCATCATCATCATCATCATCATCATCATCATCATCATCATCATCATCATCATCATCATCATCATCATCATCATCATCATCATCATCATCATCATCATCATCATCATCATCATCATCATCATCATCATCACCATCATCGTCATCACCCTTCAGATCCCCAAAGAGCATAGGCTATCAACAAACATAAGCGATCCAGCGTCATTCCTGTCTGTCTCCAGTTTCTGTCTTCAGTCTCCCTGTGTTCAGTTATCACTTACATTACTCTTCATTATCTACTACATTGGGTGTTCAGTTATCTCACTCTACATCTACTACCTTGGGTGTTCTGTTATCTCACTCTACATCTATTACCTTGGGTGTTCTGTTATCTCACTCTACATCTATTACCTTGGGTGTTCTGTTATCTCACTCTACATCTATTACCTTGGGTGTTCTGTTATCTCACTCTACATCTATTACCTTGGGTGTTCTGTTATCTCACTCTACATCTATTACCTTGGGTGTTCTGTTATCTCACTCTACATCTATTACCTTGGGTGTTCTGTTATCTCACTCTACATCTATTACCTTGGGTGTTCTGTTATCTCATCTATTACTTGGGTGTTCTGTAATCTCACTCTACATCTATTACCTTGGGTGTTCTGTTATCTCACTCTACATCTATTACCTTGGGTGTTCTGTTATCTCACTCTACATCTATCTATTACCTTGGGTGTTCTGTTATCTCACTCTACATCTATTACCTTGGGTGTTCTGTTATCTCACTCTACATCTATTACCTTGGGTGTTCTGTTATCTCACTCTACATCTATTACCTTGGGTGTTCTGTTATCTCACTCTACATCTATTACCTTGGGTGTTCTGTTATCTCACTCTACATCTACTACCCTGAGAGTTCCAGAAAAAGAACTCCCTTGCAGTACTATAAATAGGTTTCCTCTATGTCATCATTTTTGTGGTTGAAGTTTTGTGTTGCTTAAGCTTTATAGAGGAATGGTAGCCAACCCCATGTCCAACCTTCCTGTGTCGCTTTTTGCAGCATGCAAAGTAGATTAGAGTTCTACTATTCTTTGCTTCCCTTTCGGGCCTTAGTAACACAAGGGTAATCAATTTACTCCTCAATTACACATCCATCAATAATACTTACTTACTTACTTAGTCGTTCCCCTTCTACCGTGAGGTGTAGAGGTTTGGAAGAGAGAGCGCCAGACTATCCTATCGGCTGTCTTCCTCCTGGCCTGGTTCCATTCTAGTCCTCGGTCCTTCAAAGATTGTCTAATGTTGTCCTCCCAGCGGACTCTGGGTCGTCCTGGGGGTCTGGATCCTTGGCTCTTTGTTTCCCATGCTTGTCGTGGTAGCCGATCTTCTCCCATTCTGTAGACATGGTCAAACCATTACATCCATCAATAATAATAATAATAATAGCCCCTTCAGTCATAACTGACTTTGGGAATGCGCCCCTGAAGTGACAGCCCTCCGCTGCTTATTTTCCTGGTGTATGTTTCGACGTTTTCTCCTCTCTTCTACTTGTTGTAAGAGCTTCTTTTCGCCCAATCTGGGGTAGTGCCGTAGAGAGCAGCGCCACTGTGTGCGATCGGCAGCTTCATCCTCCCAAGTTGCTGAATTTATGTCCAGTGCCCTCATGTCTCTCATGCACACATCTTTGAATGTCAGCTGCGGTCGCCCAAATGTTCTTTTACCATCTGCCAGTTATCCGTAGAAGATGTCTTTCGGGATGCGACCATCTTCTATGCGGCGGACATGGCCAAGCCAGCGTAGTCTGCGCTGTCTAAGCAGTGTATACATGCTTTAGAGGCCAGCACGTGACAACACCTCGACATTTGTCACTTTGTGTAAGAATACATGAGCTAGAAAATATAGTATCATAGAAATTGATCTCAATGTAGAATAGCAGAACTAAAATGGTATGATATTATCGCCAATGTTGAACTGATGAAAAGAACGAGATAAGTCCCGGCGGAACATGAGATGACAAGAACGAGATAAGTCCCGGTGGAACATGAGGTGACAAGAACGAGATAAGCCCCGGTGGAACATGAGGTGACAAGAACGAGATAAGCCCCGGTGGAACATGAGATGAAAAGAACGAGATAAGTCCCGGTGGAACATGAGATGACAAGAACGAGATAAGTCCCAGTGGAACATGAGATGACAAGAACGAGATAAGTCCCGGTGGAACATGAGGTGACAAGAACGAGATAAGTCCCGGTGGAACATGAGGTGACAAGAACGAGATAAGCCCCGGTGGAACATGAGATGAAAAGAACGAGATAAGTCCCGGTGGAACATGAGATGAAAAGAACGAGATAAGTCCCGGTGGAATATGAGATGACAAGAACGAGATAAGTCCCGGTGGAACATGAGGTGACAAGAACGAGATAAGTCCCGGCGGAACATGAGATGACAAGAACGAGATAAGTCCCGGTGGAACATGAGGTGACAAGAACGAGATAAGCCCCGGTGGAACATGAGATGAAAAGAACGAGATAAGTCCCGGTGGAACATGAGATGACAAGAACGAGATAAGTCCCGGTGGAATATGAGATGACAAGAACGAGATAAGTCCCAGTGGAACATGAGATGAATAGAACGAGAGACTGGGGAAGACCTTGAGTTGATGGTACAGTCCAGAAGGACTTGGCATACGTTTGTTGATGTCATATGTTCCTTGGGAAGTTGAAGGTTGATGAATGACAGAAGTGGATCTCAATAGAAATTTGGAAGATAGAACTATAGAAAGACAGAGCTATGTAGAGCGGACGGTAGAAAGACAGAGCTATATACAACGGACGGTAGAAAGACAGATCTATGTAGAACAGACGGTAGAAAGACAGATCTATGCAGAACAGACGGTAGAAAGACAGATCTATGTAGAACAGACGGTAGAAAGATAGATCTATGCAGAACAGACGGTAGAAAGACAGATCTATGTAGAACAGACGGTAGAAAGACAGATCTATGCATAACAGACGGTAGAAAGACAGATCTATGTAGAACAGACGGTAGAAAGATAGATCTATGCAGAACAGACGGTAGAAAGACAGATCTATGTAGAACAGACGGTAGAAAGTAAGAGCTATGTAGAACAGACGGTAGAAAGACAGAGCTATGTAGAACAGACGGTAGAAAGACAAAGCTATGTAGAGCGGACGGTAGAAGGTTAGAGCTATGTAGAATTGACGGTAGAGAGACAGAGCTATGTAGAACAGACGGTAAAAAGACACAGCTATGTAGAACAGACGGTAGAAAGACAGAGCTATGTAGAACGGACGGTAGAAAGATAGATCTATGTAGAACAGACGGTAGAAAGACAGAGCTATGTAGAACGGACGGTAGAAAGACAGATCTATGTAGAACAGACGGTAGAAAGACAGAGCTATGTAGAACGGACAGTAGAAAGACAGATCTATGTAGAACAGACGGTAGAAAGACAGAGCTATGTAGAACAGATTGTAGAAAGACAGATCTATGTAGAACGGACAGTAGAAAGACAGAGCTATGTAGAACAGACGGTAGAAAGACAGAGCTATGTAGAACAGACTTTAGAAAGTTAGAGCTATGCTGAACAGACGGTAGAAAGACAGATCTATGTAGAACAGACGGTACAAAGTTAGAGCTATGCAGAAAAGACAGTAGAAAATTAGAGCTATGTAGAACAGACGGTAGAAAGACAGAGCTATGTAGAACGGACGGTAGAAAGACAGATCTATGTAGAACAGACGGTAGAAAGTTAGAGCTATGCAGAACCGACGATAGAAAGTTAGAGCTATGTAGAACGGACGGTTGAAAGACAGATCTATGTAGAACAGACGGTAGAAAGACAGACCTATGTAGAACAGATGGTAGAAAGACAGATCTATGTAGAACGGACTGTAGAAAGACAGAGCTATGCAGAACGGACGACAGAAAGACAGAGCTATGTAGAACAGACGGTAGAAAGTTAGAGCTCTGTAGAGCGGACGGTAGAAAGTTAGAGCTATGCAGAGCGGACGGTAGAAAGACAGATCTATGTAGAACAGATGGTAGAAAGACAGAGCTATGTAGAACAGACGGTAGAAAGACAGAGCTATGTAGAACAGACTGTAGAAAGCCAGATCTATGTAGAACAAACAGTAGAAAGACAGAGCTATGTAGAACGGACGGTAGAAAGACAGAGCTATGTAGAACGGACGGTAGAAAGACAGAGCTATGTAGAACGGACGGTAGACAGACAGAGCTATGTAGAACAGACGGTAGAAAGACAGAGCTATGTAGAACAGACGGTAGAAAGTTAGAGCTATGTAGAACAGACGGTGGAAAGTTAGAGCAATGTAGAACAGACGGTGGAAAGTTAGAGCTATGCAGAACAGACGGTAGAAAGACAGAGCTATGTAGAACAGACGGTAGAAAGACAGATCTATGTAGAACAGACGGTAGAAAGACAGAGCTATGTAGAACAGATGGTAGAAAGACAGAGCTATGTAGAACAGACTGTAGAAAGACAGATCTATATAGAACGAACAATAGAAAGACAGAGCTATGTAGAACAGACATTAGAAAGACAGAGCTATGTAGAACGGACGGTAGAAAGTATGTAGAACAGACGGTAGAAAGACAGAGCTATGTAGAACAGACGGTGGAAAGACAGAGCTATGTAGAGCGGACGGTAGACAGACAGAGCTATGTAGAACAGACGGTAGAAAGACAGAGCTATGTAGAACAGACGGTAGAAAGTATGTACAACAGACGGTAGAAAGACAGAGCTATGTAGAACAGACGGTAGAAAGACAGAGCTATGTAGAACGGACGGTAGAAAGTATGTACAACAGACGGTAGAAAGACAGAGCTATGTAGAACGGACGGTAGAATGTATGTAGAACAGACGGTAAAAAGACAGAGCTATGTAGAACAGACGGTAGAAAGACAGAGCTATGTAAAACGGACGGTAGAAAGACAGAGCTATGTAGAACGGATGGTAGAAAGACAGATCTATGTAGAACGGACAGTAGAATGTATGTAGAACAGATGGTAGAAAGACAGGGCTATGTAGAACGGACGGTAGAATGTATGTAGAACAGATGGTAGAAAGACAGATCTATGTAGAACGGACAGTAGAATGTATGTAGAACAGATGGTAGAAAGACAGGGCTATGTAGAACGGACGGTAGAAAGACAGAGCTATGTAGAACAGACGGTAGAAAGACAGAGTGAAAAAAAGTAAAAAAGCAAAGAAAGCAAAGACAGAGAACGATCAGAAATAAATATTGTAGCATTAAAATAGTCTCCAAATTCAGGAAAATTAAAATTAAAACCCAGCAAACAAAGACGGGTTTGATAAAGTGGAATAAAATATGGAATCGCAGGACAAAACAAAATAATCACAATATAATAAATACTAAGGCATTGACATAAGAAGCGACATTTCGAAATTACTCTCTGTACACTTCATTACAATTAGTAAGAAATCTGATCATCAGAGGGTCTACCAAATGCTGCTATATATAATCACATCAAATTTCCCGCACTGACCTGGAATTCAACAAAAGCTACTGGTGATCCCCCCTTGTTGTGCATCCTGAGTCGAACAAATCCGTGGAAACTGGAACAAAATGTTGGAAATGTACAAATAATGTGTCATGATCAAAGTAATCGAATGTATATTTATTATCTAATATCTAGAGCCGCGCTAGCGTAGTGGTTACAACACCGCTCTGGCGACCGGGTGATTCAGGATCAAACCCGGGCGACGGCATTTGAGGATTTTTCAAGTCGACCGGGAATTGGACTGGATTAACTCGAGACCTGGCGAGGACATTTGAAGGAGTGTCGTCGACCAGGGATTGGCGGCTCCTGAGCCGACCCAGCTCTAATGGGTACCCCCGAAATCGGCGAGTATCTGCCTGAATGGCGAGGGACACCTGTCTCTGTACAAGAAAAGGGATACTCACGTAAAATCAATGTCAGGTTAGACATTAACAATAACCTGAGAATTCGCCTCGAGTATTAGCGGGCGTACGAAAAAAAAAAAAAAAATCTAATATCATAATATGTTTCAGTTAATTGTTTTATTAACAATTTTTATCGCATGAACTTTGTATATTTGTCGCTTTTAAAATCTTTGAATCTCAAAATCTATATATCGTAGATTATTGTAACTTTGCAAGCAACTCCCTTTCTTGGTACATTAGAATTTATTTTCTTCTTTTTAGTGCACATGGTAACAACAAAACATTTCGTCCCTAAAACATTTTTGTTTGTTTGACTTGTTCTACGCAAGATAAGCCAGGTATGAAGCTTCAAAACGTATTGCTGATTTTATGTGACGTCTTTTTTTTTAATTTAAAGATTCTTGAGTTTATATTTAACCTAAGTTTTTAAAAAAAATATGTTTAACAGCACGTCCATTTCCATGAGCAGCTTTATTTCATTTTAAAAATGGTGTCACGGTGACCAAAATAGTTCCATAGTGGATATTGTCGTTGGGGAGTGAAGTGTTAGAGACTTGACCTATACTAGGTCACAGCTTTATGAAGTGGGGTGACCAGGTCCCGTCCTCGCTGCTTTTCCTTTTCTAACTCAGACCAGAGTCAGGTGTACATTTTTGTAGCTCAGTGGACTGGTGCATGACACAACCTAGCTTTGAACCCGGTTCCTTTGCCCCGTGAACCAAGTACCATCTAGAATAGCTGAATTCATAGGTCGAATCAGTCTTTCAGATTGAAAATCTGATGAAGGAATTCAGGGTCTTTCTATTATTGGCATAGCTAATATATACTTACTTACTTAG
Source organism: Oreohelix idahoensis (assembly GCA_024509875.1). Taxonomy (NCBI): domain Eukaryota; kingdom Metazoa; phylum Mollusca; class Gastropoda; order Stylommatophora; family Oreohelicidae; genus Oreohelix; species Oreohelix idahoensis. Next base: position 4,754 of record JAMPIV010019087.1, on the reverse strand, counting down.
TCGTTCCCATTCTACCGTAAGGTGTAGAGGTTTGGAAGAGAGAGCGCCAGACTATCCTATCGGCTGTCTTCCTCCTGGCCTGGTTCCATTCTAGTCCTCGGTCCTTCAAAGATTGTCTAATGTTGTCCTCCCAGCGGACTCTGGGTCGTCCTGGGGGGTCTGGATCCCTGGCTCTTTGTTTCCCATGCTTGTCGTGGTAGCCGATCTTCTCCCATTCTCCAGACATGGCCAAACCATCTTAGTTGGGACTGTTCTACTTGGGTCTGCAGTGGGTGGGATTTAAGGCCTTGACGTATCGTCTGGTTGCGGACCATGTCTCTTCTTGTTACTTCAACCACCTTCCTCAGATACCTCATTTCTGAGGTTTGGATCTGGCTTTTGTGGGTTGTAGTCATTGCCCATGATTCGCATCCATATGTCAAGACTCGCATCCATATGTCAAGACTCGCATCCATATGTCAAGACTATAGCTAATATATGTTGATATAAAATCTTTGCTTGAAGTAGGAAAAACAGACTTAGATTCATTTCTCAGCTAAGTCGATTTTTTAATTCTCAGGAATCCTTTCGTTAAACTAAACGTTAAACTAGTCGTTAAAATAAACATTAAACTAAACGTTGAATTAGACGTTATAGATGTTAAACTAGACGTTAATCTACGCATTAAACTAAACGTTAAACTAGACGTTAATCTAAGCGTTAAACTAAACGTTAAACTAAACTTTAATATAAACGTTAAACTAGAAGTTAAACTAAACATTGAACTAGACGTTAAACTAAACGTTAAACTAGACGTTAATCTACGCGTTAAACTAAACTTTAAATTAAACGTTAAACTAGACGTTAATCTAAGCGTTAAACTAAACGTTAAACTAAACTTTAATATAAACGTTAAACTAGACGTTAAACTAAACGTTGAACTAGACGTTAAACTAAACGTTAAACTAAACGTTAAACGAAACGTTAAGCTAGACGTTAATCTAAGCATTAAACTAAACGTTAATACAAACGTTAAACTAGACGTTAATCTAAGCGTTAAGCTAAACGTTAAACTAGACGTTAATATAAACGTTAAACTAGACGTTAAAACTAGACTTTAATCTAAGCGTTAAACTAAACGTTAAACTAAACGTTAATATAAACGCTAAACTAGACGTTAATCTAAACGTTGAACTAGACTTTAAACTAAACGTTAAACTAAACATTAAACTAGACCTTAAACTAAACCATCTGTTTAATAAATATCATAGATCGGAGGTTTCCAATCTATGAAGCACGGTGCCCTCTGACTTTTAGAAAAGCTTCATGTACCTCCTATTCAATTTTGGAGGAAATATATTTTACAACACACATGCACACAAGAAGACAAATAAACAGATTAAGTAATTTTTTATGAAGACAACTTTATTCAGTAGATAACATTTTTTTATATCATAAAATTGTTGTTATTATCATATTATCATAAATGTTGTTGTTATTGTTAGTGTTGAGCAGAATCGACATCAGTGCAGTCCAGGCAAAGCCATAAGTGCTGAGTTGAGAACAGGACTCCACGGTTCACTTTCTCTATTCCACAACTTTGTTTTGTTTTTCACTAACACTGCTACTTGTGCTATAGTTCAGTAGGATAATTTAGTTATGTACCAAATACTTGAGCATCCAATTGGCTGAGTGGTTAAAGCGCTGGCTTTGAAAAACGTGGCGTCACGCTCCAGTTTACCCAGCAGTAAATAAACATCTGGACTGCTCTTAGGTTAGGGAAGCACAAGGCAGCGAGAAAGGGATGTGGTCACCCCACCTCACGATGCTGGATCTAGGTTACTGAAGTTTATAACGATTCACTCCCTATGGCAGTATCTGGCGACCTACCTTTACCTGTTACCAAATGTTCCCTATTCTACTTTGACAAGGTTCCCTCTGAGAGTATGAGTACTGATGTTAGCAACCTCTTTTCTAGATCATGCAGTTAATGAAATTATTCACGGGGACAAACCTTTGACCTTAATGTATGAACTTTCTTGGCTCTCTGAACACGTGATGAAAGTCATGAAATGTGCTAATTTACTGACAGAACTAATCTGTGACGTTACGTTACACTTGAACTTATGAGCTTGCCATACCTGCTGAATAAGTCCTTGAGCTCCTGCTCTGAGCTAAACTGACCGAGGTTGGCCACGAACAAAGTGGAACATGGCGAGGCCAGAGAAAGACTTGACGGGGAGTTCGTTGGAATACAGTTGGGAATCTGGAGAAGAGAAATGTAGCTTTCTTTACAAGTGACGCGTGAGTACATCTGTCTGCTTACATCTGTGTGTATCTATTTTTATATGTTTGCATGCCTTTTTGTTGTGTGTATCAGTGTGTCCACTTCTGTGTAAAGAGAAAAGATATCGGTATTTTCATGGTTGGTTATGCATGTATAAAGTACACTTTTGATTGCAACTGATTTGTAAGTAAATCTCTTGTGTGTACATAATAGTTATTAGAACACGGAGATTTCTGAAGAAAGAATAACTCACAAGATGTTTATTATTTTAAATAATAAAGTCAATATTAAAGGTAAGGGAAGAAAGGCAATGTGAAAGAGCCATAATTAGTTTTTGTTTTCCGTGTTTTCTTTGTCCCGTGATTTTGTATGTATATAAATACTCCACCTATGGGTTGTGATTGTGTTTCAGTGTCTCCGTAAAGATTGTTCCATTTTTTAAGTTAATATTTTCATATCATAACTTCTCAGACTTCTTCTCCCAGCCACATTTCCCTTTATTGCTGCTAAATCGTGGCCCTCTTACTTCAGTCCCATAGCGTTTGGTCATTGGAACACTAGTGATGAGGTCTTCGTGAATGTTTGCTGTATTTGTTTATTGATAGTTAGTTTGTTTAGTTGAGCGACAAGTAGGTTTGTCTGTTCTTTTATTCTGTCAATTTAGGCTTTTTGTGCAGATTCTTCGTCTGTTCTTTTATGTTGTTAATTCTTTTTTGCCAGTTCTGCTTCCTTTACCTAGTACTATTGCATTGAAGGCCAGTAACCTCTGTGATTTTTATATTCGGCCGTGCTGTCAGATTCCGTCTCTTCATTGTTGTTGTGAGGTCCTCCTAATATCTCAGATCTAAGGGTCTTTTATATTTGGACATGCGCCCTAATATAACCGACTAGGTTGAACGGGACGCACCTCGCCAAAACGAGGCAAAACGTTATTTTTTAAAAAAAAGGTCTTATGGGCCTACAACGCGTCTAACTGTATGTTTTATATGTGTGCGTGTTACACGATCCATATGCGATATTATGAGGATCTTTCTATAACATCTCATTTCTAATACATGTACTCTCTATGTCAATCAATTACCAAAGTCCGAGTTTACACGCAAATGTACAAGTAGATTTTAAAAGGCAGCTCAAAAGCGTAAGTTTCGTTCAAAGTGAGGTAGTTTGTGATTTCCGTATTGATTAAGTATCGATAAGGCCGCCGTTGTTTGCGCTGGTTGTGCTAGTGTTAATTCTATTCTTCACCTGTAATAATTGTCCCCAGGTGTTTATACTGGGACACATTTACCAGCTGGTGTTCATTTATCATTATAGCTGATTGTATTCGGAGTTGATTGTTAATAAATTTATTTATTTTCGACATGAATATTAAATGTAGCATGTTTGGTCAGTTGTGTCAAGACGAGCCGTTCTTCATTGCTATTCTTAATTATTACTCTGTTACGGCAGTTTCGCCATATCTGTCTTAATGTAGTTAGTTATATTTGTTTCTAGTTTTTGTGTTTTTGTTTTCACTTTATGAAAGCATCATTAACATTTTCTGTTCCATATAAAGCACGTATTTACAGCTGGCACCTGGCACGAAGCTGTGATATACGACTATTGCAGCGATGGGTTTCTGTAACGATTTGTTTTACATGATGAGGTTTCCCAGCCTCGTGCATAACTTCATGTTAGTCGCCTTGCACGACATGCTTTATGAAGGCAAACTTCTTCTTGAGACTATTAGATTTCTTCCAGTACGGAATGTTTTACAGTAACCTTGTCTTTACCGTATACATCTCAGTTGTACACACAACACATTAACATTGTGTACCAATACTCACCGGGCTTGAAGATAAGGATGGGTAGGGCCAGGAATATGTCAGTGTCGGCTGCAAAATTGAATGTATAAAATAAATTGTTGTAACATAACACATAGTTTTGTTATGAAAGACCAGCACGTGGGACATTCAAAAATACTGTAGTGTATTCAAATGTTAGACACTAATTGACGAAATTGTGTGCTGTTAATTTGTTTATTCTTTCTATTTTTTAATATTTTTTCTTCAGACTTGCCGGCTCTTCAGCTGCTTACCAAAACAATCTGTCTCAAGCTGTGAACACAATCTCTTCAATCTGTAAACACATTCTGCTTCTTACTTTATTTCTTCTGTTTTTTTTTTTTTTTCATAAAACTATTTTTCTTGTCCTGCTTCCTCGTAATCATAATAAATCTTCCTGAGCCTTTAAGTGGATAAATCTTCCTTTTGACAATGAAAATGACAATATAAACTAACAGAGTTAGAACTGAATATATACGCACTGTGGCACTGATAAAATGACAACTGAACATCTGCTTCAAAGATGCCGAACATATGTAGAACAGAGAAAGCGCATATGGCCGACACCAGCACCATTCGTGGAAAAGCTCTACGGAGATTCAAATAGCCTCAAACTGACTCCTGCTTTCTTTGAAAACATTCAAGTGGACGACGTCTGAGAGTGT
>JAMPIV010019086.1:0-55472 GCA_024509875.1 Oreohelix idahoensis | reverse complement strand
GTACCTTTACGATCAGTTCTCGTTCAATTGATCCAGCTGGGAGATTGACGTGGAACTATAAGTTAATGGCCTAACAACGCGGGAACGTCACTGAATTCGTGAGTATGGTGATACTACGGAGATAACTGAAGTGTTCTTTTTAAGCCTAACGAAAGGAAAAAAAAGTCACCTTTGAAGCAGACCACAAGAATGGATACGAGGAGCAGGAAGTCAGGGGGCGGCATTAGCCTAGCTGTTGACGACCTATAGCATGATCGAGGCATCGGGAATGATAAGTTTGAGCTGTTTGTAAATTGTCGTCATTGCAAAAAATACCGTAATTTTCGACTCCCATTTTGCTTTGTCAGGACATGTCTATGTATTATCAATGTCTATATGTTAAATTTATTTTCCATGTTATGTTTTCACTCAGAATGTATTTGTTGTTAATTAGTGGGTGGCAGGGATAGATGAAACTGCTGATATTAAATTTCTGCGGTCTCAGATGCCTGAAATTAATTTCGGTCGTTTCTTAGGGGCAGTTTAACGATTGCACCTTTGGCAAACCACATGAGGTTTGTCTTGGACTTGTTGTCCAAATCTGTATCTGTTGAGATTTTGCGTTAGATGTACTGTCACGTTGATAATTTGGTGTATTTTATTTCGTATTCAGTTAATTGAATTTTATTCAGTTCTGATACATGTTCGTTACTATTTCGTTACCTTTCCTCCTTGACTATCATTTATTTTATGATTATTAATTTGCCGTCCGCTTATGTAGTCCTGTGACGTCATCATTTTTCGCATGTCATTTTTTTTTGTGTGTTACCTTGAAATAATTCAGTTTGACATCCGGTCGCCTTGCCCTTCATTTGGTCTGTGACATTTAAGCTTATTTTTTTGAGTTAATATTTAATATTTTTATTTTGTGGGGATAATATTGTCTTGTTTGCGTCTTGACATGTGTTGTTATCCCTTTAGTTGCGCTAATCATTGTTGTGCTTTGTGGTAGTCGCTATCGCGGTGATTCTTATATTAATATAGATCATAACACATTTAATACTGATAACAGATTTATATCTCATAATATTAGTTAACTACTTGTAATTTAATTTAAGATGTCAATTTTGTTTTCTGACATTTTAAAGGTATTATTATGTGGACTGTGAAGCATTAATTATGCATGTGATTTTGTCCTCAGGAAATGTAATAATCAGCTGCTCATCATTTTATAATAAGAGATGGCCTAGGGGCTTAATAATTAATTTATATAATATTGGACTTAATAAACTTATCTTACTATCTAACTTTTGAGGTAATTTGTCACATTGTTTCTTTTTTTTTTACTTTTCTTGTATTTGTGAGTTAGAGGTGAATCTTTGGACAATGATTAATATTATTACTAGGTAATTTAAATTATTTGTCCCATAAATTGTTAATGGTTGTTGTGTGTATGATTAAGAAGTATATGAAGTGAATTGTATTTTTCCTAATTATTTTAACTAATGTCATAACTACTTATGAATTAAGTATTATTTTCAAGGCAGTATGAATATATGAGTTTACAATATTATTGTCTAGTTAGTTGAACTAAGATCAATTTAGTTCAGTAATTATATGATAGTCAAGACTAGACTTGAAATATTCTACATTGATTAAGTATTACTAATTACTACTATGGGATAGCCTACTATTAAACTATTGTATTAATCAGTAAATTAACAATAATGTAAGTGATGAGGAGTTATTGAGATTCAAAAATGATTGGTACTGTAGACCATTTCGTTACGAGGGAAGTATAGGTATGGGGGATTGATGGTGTCTTAGTTATTGGAGGATACTCGTCAGGGAATTGTGATGAAGTCAGAATATACTGTGAAGAGTATATGAAAGATATATTTGTAAGAAGGGAGAGGAGGGTGCGATTAAAGGAATGGAGACTGTGTGGTGTAGAAATGTAAATTTAGATGCATTAAAGATATAGGGATGTTGAAGACTAGGGATGAGATAGATAGAAGATGGGTTAATGAAAGGTGATTTGTGTGAACTAGAGATGATAGGATATTAATGTAAAAGGATAGGTATGTTTGAGAGAGATGTGGTGAAACGCTGAATTTGCACTTAGCAAGAAAACAATATACTTCTTTGCAAGAGTTTACTCTTTCAGGATAAGTTGAAACGATAGTCAGGACTGACCTCAGGCAATTTTATGCATCAATCAGAAACTTGCTAGTTATAGGATAGAATAGAAAAATTGAGAAAAAAGAAAGAAAAAGAATAATGGAATAGAATATAAAAATAAGATAATGAAAAAAAGAAAAAGAAAAAAACTTCTGAACTAAAAGACCTAAGCAGTCCTCAGCCAACCATAGAACACTATACTGCAATTACATAATAAAGAGATTTAGAAATGTTGTATCAACGGCTATTATTGTAAAACTGATGAGTCGTTTCGTCATAGGGTACTTACGTCTAACGTCCATAGAAGTAAGTGAATATGATATACTTCTTGTGTTACAATCTCAGGCAAGCACTAATCTCTATGTCGTTGTGACAATACCGTTAGGTGTTCTGTTCCTGTTGTCAGCTCATGATAACATTAATGCCTCCTGACATCAAGTGCTCATGCATATGCGAGAGATCAAAATGATTCATTCCTCATTGGTGTGGTTTTTGTTTTTTGTGGTGTTTTGTGGTGTTATCGGTTGCCTATACAGTAAGAATTGCTACTGGATGCATGGGCGACTAGGAAGTGTCAGGATAAGGGTATATGTAAGTACAATCCGAGTTAACATGTCCACTACCACAGTCTCCAATTGTAATTACCACACAATAATTATGGGAAGGAAAGATGTTTCTTTGATTCTTCTGGCTTCTTTTTCAAGACTTATTGAATTACACTAAAGACGCTCTCAGTCTTGATTCCGCAAAGAGAGTATTAAATCTCTACCCAAGAATTCTCCTACCCGTTTAATGCGTATTTTTTTTAATGGTGGAGTCTATACATTGCATCCCACGTCCATTTCAAAAAATTGCTGCACGGGCAGCAAAGTTATTAAGATTTTTTTTTCCCCAATTAAGGAGGGCACACGTAATTAAGTTAAAAAAACTTATATTCAGAACTTTCTTTCTTATTTCTTCTTACTTAGTTTGTCTTTTCTTTCTCTCTGACATCGACGTACATTAGAACCTTAATAATTTAACTATTAGTTTAATTAATTAATTTAATTTTAATTAGTCAAATTAATTCCTATATGACATACTAATTCGACAGCCTTACTTTACATTTAATTTTTCTCATTGTCACTATTAACATTGGGTCATTTAAGAAAGTGATTAAATATTATTTAATATTGATCAGATAAACTGTTATTTCACTGATTTTCAGTATGGCACGCGGGGGTGAGAAATAGTTAGCACTAACGAATTGTCAACAGGTTCTGTATCTTCCTGAAAATTTACGTCGGCGATGAATTGAATCAGTCAATATGCGAGATAAATTTAATTGACTAGAAAACATTGACAACGTCGGTTCTAAACGAATAATAAAAATTCTAATACACTTGACAGTTTGTGTATTTTTCGAACGAAATACTAGGTTTTATCACTGTTACGGTATAAGATAACTAACAGTCTGTTTTCGGCTATGACTTACCCAGTACGTGTCGAATTGTGAACAAGATTATGAAGACCATTAATCATATTGCGATGAACGTGTTTCTGAATTTCGTAACGCATTCATTATTCATAATTTGGTTTATTGACCTAATATCTAAGAACTTTGTTTCAGGACATACAGTCAGACGTAAACTACGTCTTAAAAGCCTAGTACCTGTTTCACATGATCCGAAGATGTTTTAAGACCTGTGCGTCCAGTGATCTCCTTCCAATGTGTTGAGCGTAGTCTCAAGTCAGAGTTTATTGGTATGCAATTACTAATATTGTGACTCCATTATCATGTGATACTACGAAGGAATTTAGTTAACCGTCGTTTAAAGGGTCACTAACGCTGCAATAGATAATGGAAGATATAGAAAGGATGATACAAGTCCTTTGTAAGAGTGTTTGCCGCAGGATTATAATCAAATCAGACTCTCTGTTCAACTCGCCGTTGGATAACCCAACCTCGCGAGTGATACAGCATATTTATTATCCGACATAACAGTTATTTGATTCATTGGACAAGTACTGACTAGTGTCTCAGCAACCATATAATATGACATACATTTTCATGTACAATAATTTTTTTCCTTTGTGTTCTAACTACATGAATCGTCTTCACGTACTAAACTGTATTCCATTTTGTGGACTCTACTGAATCCATTGTACCACATCAATCGTATTCCAGAAGGTTCAATTATTGTAATACACCATATGCAGCACGACCCTGCATTCGCGTAATCATTCACACAGAGGCATTGTCTACAGGGCGGAGGCAATTAAGCGACTCATGGAGATGATAGTAAACTTATTTGTTTTTCCAAGGACTACCTGCACAACTATTGTAAGCGATATCACTACATTGGCCACATATGATAATGAATGGGAAATAGACCAAACCACGAAAAGAGAATCAATTCACTACTTGTTACAAAATACGAAATCTTCTTGCTTGTTTCTCACTGAACCTCGAATATTACGGAGAGTTTTAATTATACACTTTTCTCTCCCTTACGACTATCCATACCGAGACACTATTTTATCCAATGTACTTATCGATGTCTTATGGTACTTACCGTGATTTGAATCGTCTGTCGCTGGTCCTTTGACAAGAGGATATACCGATGACTTTTTATTTTCTTAAACCATCTTTATTAAGGTACATCAGTACGTGAGTTTAAGTGGTCGTATAATATACTGTAATAGCCACTTGAATATCTGAGTGTCAGAAAAAAGACCAAATGTTCAACTCCTAACGTATTCTCTTGCACTTGGTCATTAGCTTCTCATAATCAATTGTATATCTGTGCAGTACGACTAGTTTGCGTTATAAGAAGAAAGCTGCACATACAATACTCAGTACGTACAAGCATAGCTTGAACAAAACTACAGCATCATGCTCACTGGTGATCTTCCTCGTGACACTTATCACCCTCAATGATAATAAGCTATTTGAAAATACACCGTTACTCTCACATAGCCACTTTAATCACACCTCCGCTCGGATAATACCAATAAATATCTCAGACCTATCTTAAAATTTCACAGACTGTATTGGCTCCCTAAAAATCTCAAAAAAAATAAAGATGAGATTCAAATTTGATTGTGATCATCATGCTTCATCATCATCTTGTATCATCATCAATCATCATCATCATCAACATGTGTCAGTCATCATCAACATCATCATCATTTGCAACATCATCCAGTGGAATCACCGTTTAAGACTAGGTCCTTGATCAGCGAGCTATTCTAATCACGCATGAGTCCCCTCAGAAACCTTCGTCAAAGCTCACACCTGTGGGTGCTGATCTTTAATTAACAATGCGTTATTGTACCTGATGTTGTTGTTTGACAGTACACTTCATGCACATTTACCATTATACCCTAGTCATCTCTCACAAAATCATGGAGTATAGTTATCCCCAGAATTGATTCTGATGAGTCGCTCATAACATTGTGTGCTGACTAACACACTAAGGGGTATATGACTCATGGACCATCGGCTACAGACGCATCCTCGTTGAAGCATACCTCAAAGATGATGTCAACACCGTACCATACAACTAAGTGCCGGCTATAAGTCGATTATATCATCCGACTTTAGCCAAGAATAAAATCCAGCTCCGGTGTATGCGTTATTTCTGGCTTCAACTAACGCAATGTAACTCCTTTTCAACTGAAGCGAAATGAAGATGTGAAGAAACCACTGCACATTGAAACTAACTGTGTCATTCCTAACAAAAATGGAGACTTCTGCTGCAGTTTCGACGTCTGTGAGATAAATGATACTTTGATTACGCCGAGCGTATACTAAGAACTGACAGTCTGTCTTTTGACCAGAATCATGAAAAACTACACTAACAAAAGCGGTTACAACAATTATACACGAAATTGCATTAAGTTGTTTGCCATTACCCATGGAAATTTGTCCTAAACAGACTAACAGACTAAAACTGTTGCAAATACAAAAAAAAATCACAAACATTGAGATGTCGCAGTTTCGATTGTGTGCTAAAATCATTGAATATTGCATAACTATTGCAACCCAGTGCCCTAGTTTCAACACAGTGTCAGACTAATTCGACCCCGCAGCTCATTTATCTTGAAACTCTTAAAAACAAACACTTTATACAAGACACACCATTCTTAGCAGCGATCAGCAAACGTCCTGAGACAAGGCAAAGTCAAACGATGAGCTAGAAACTTGTAATCGAATTGACTTCGCCAAAACTATCTGTCTTCACTTGATACATTGTTGTGTGCCCCAGCCCATATATTCAAGCAATTAATATTATATTGACTAGACTACTTAGTAACCTTAGTACATTGTAGCACTTTTAATGTAGTTAATTCCTTTGTTTGCTTGAAGGCATACTTGTAACCGATTAAAATTCTCTTACCGATGCTTCACATTCAATAGTCCCGTTTTCCCCACCAAAAATGCAATCTTTTCGGCGTCTGCTAAGTCTTTGCCATCTTAGGAATACCTATTGCCTGCACATTATTTTTTATTTAGATTCTCTATTTTCTCAATGGTTTGCAAAGGAGTAATATTTAACTCGACTGACACATTTTATTAATGAAAGCCACACTTAATCTTTTGGTTTATTAAATTGACATTTTCGATAGGCCATACCACATTCATTTATGCCTACATCCAATAATTGCCATGTAATATGGTTACGTTTGATGATTTTAGAGAGTAAAACGAAAGTCAGGAATTGCTGTGTCACTGGGGTCTCACAGGCAAACGGACAATTGACAAACGTACCCACGATAAGAGAACTTACATGCAAAGTTTCCATCTCTCTAAGTATGAGTGGGAGGGGAACATATAAATATTGGGTCGCAATTGACAGCAGCAATCCGTAATTATATTAACAATTCATATCAGGTTCAAAAAAGTGTATCGATTTTGCAAATTGCTTAAACGTTTGCAAAAAGCAATTTTTTTTATTCGATTGATCCATTTCACAAATGACAAAACCATTACACTCTGGTGTGATGTTAAACTGATATAAATAGACAATTCCCAGAAACATAAACATTTATATTAGGCTACATGTCAACGGATACGCTGTAACGGTAAATGACAATGAGTAGATCATCCGACGATATTCGAGCGTCAAACCATTTGATACGCCAAAAATGTATAAATCAGTCATAATCGGAGTTAAATAAAAGTAGATTTTAACGAGGAAAGACTGCTGGGGAACCGAAACGTCATTTGTAATCGTTTGGTATGCATTCATATACCTCATCCTGGCTTGCTATTTAACGGATCTGATAATAGCACTGCGGAGGATCCCCGTTTACAGGAAAACTGCAACAACGCAAGTTTCTCTGTGAAGTTTTGGTTCCTGTAGCAATAGCTTGTTATTGTACCATAGTGGAGGTTGGCAGCCACAGCACAGCCCTTGCCAATTATATTTCTTTGAGGCGTTAGAAGTCCTTTTTTTTTTTTCTAATTACTCGGCTATACCCATCACAAGAATCTTCAAAGGGCTCATATATTTATGATGGATTGTTATAAAGACATAAACTATAAAACACATACAAGCAAAACACAAAAAGAAAAAAAAATCTAAAAGAAGAGGCTGATTTGAAACATTCTAGTGAACATGAATGCCGATCAATCTCTATTATGGATATGTATTCTCAGAAGGGAAGCATCTATGTACAAGAGAATGAAACCAGAATAAAAATTGTGTGAGTTTGCACGAGTAGCTGAACGGTAGCTTCATGAATGTGTGTGTTGTTGTCCAACCCTGATGTGTGTTGTGTTTAACAGCGGACATTGCGTGTACTGGTCAGGAAAAACATTATGCCGCGGTATACCTGCGTCTCCTTTTCACATTCAAATTGTGAATTTGCAATGAATAAGTATCAATATGGATAATAGCAAACGACGATGGGACCAAGCCTAAAAGTTGTATCTGATTCGTCTGCGGGATTGATGGCAGCGTATTCAACCAGTTGGAGCTATATATTTTCTCTTCGGCTAGAAAGGCGAGAAGGTGTTTCAAAGACAGATCCGTACCAGCTTATAAACAAAAGGGGGGGGGGGCTGTAAACAATCAGCCCTAGGGGCGGTCTTAACACAAGTTTGGAATTCTGGCTGTGCCGAGGGCCACCTTAGTCGTAGGGGAGTGATTTTTAGAACTCTCCTTTTCTAAAATCTTCAGCTTTATGAGGATGGAACTCAGATGCCTTTACTTCGTTGCGTTTTATCTCTGTCTAACTCAATGAGCAGAGACAGATACCCATTTCACAATCATTTTATAATATTTGAATTGGAAGCTTTGTATAATATTTCGAACATCGGTAACTCTTGTACATGAGAAGCAAGAGTTACTATCTCAACTCTGCACCAATTCGCAGCTATTTATAATCATGTAGTGTTCACGAATGATGTACAGTTTATTAAAAATTTAGACAGCTAGCGTAGAAGATTACACTCATCTCCACAACTTCCAGGTTGCTTTCCAGTTATTTTTTTTAGTCTCTACAAGAAAACTATGTTTGAATGGTCTCAGGTTCGTATCTCTTTGTCGTCAACCTTTTTCACGCCCTTCAAGGTTGCGAGCATCACAACTGCCTAGCATTTTCTTTCTCTTAAAAATGTCCCTAATGAATGTCAGACTGCATTGTTTCAATTGACCTACATCTATTTTTGACATTCTTTAACACTATGGATTCTTTTTGGGGAATTCTGACTAGATTTTTTTATACCGCATTGAACTTTTGTATAACTTTCTTTACATATTACGCACAATCATATATACATGGACTCCATTGGATGCTTCATATTATCTTTCTTTTGTATTCATTCTTCGGCACCACTCCCCTCTTTTCATTCAGTCGCTATGTTGTTTATCCTGAAGTCAAGATAACTGTATATGATTGTTATCGCACAATTAATGAAATAAGATGTGGAATGTAAACCATACGTGTTACAATAGATCATCATGGATAGTCATACAAATTTACTAGATTACGTGTCGGATGTGACCAGATCATGTCATTGAAAATTCCTCTGCCTGTCAATTTTGCTAATCTTGCCACATTTTGATCTTCTAACGCTAAAAAAAACCTGGTCAACAGAAACGTCCTTGATTTTGTTATATGACATACTCATCATTTCCCACCCAGATTGTATGTTTTATTGTATAAGTGACATTGTGTTGTGAAGAGTTGATTACTACGTTCAATGAAATAATAACTGAAATGAACTTCTCCACATAGATGCAGATTATGTGATATTGACGTGCATGTAACAGAATTGTTTGATGGAACATCATAATTTACAGCACTCTGAGACCAGATATAGGTAATGTAAAAGTCAGAAGGTATTTTACTCCAGTTAAAAAGGGCTGACAAAACTTGTGTATGGATATTTTTGGTCATGGTGTCCAAGAAATTGAGGTTTTATGTTTGTCCTGTTTTCTGGTTTCGTGTTTGTCAATATTATTTGCTGCACCTTTTTTGATGCACTAACAAACAGGAGTTGGTGGTTAAACTGTCTGCACTCAATGCATGTTATGAATGTATTGTTAGTACTCATTTGAACGTGACTTGTACGTGCATTTGGGACGAGTTTACAGAGTAGGTATATGTACGCCTGATGATGTTTTCTGTATTGTGGCTTATGTTTCTTATGTGGCTTTATTATTCCTTTCTTCTTCCTGAAAATAAACATAAGATTGCAGTTGAATATGTTAGTGGAGAAATTTACAACTGCCATCATATGTAGGATATAAATTTACTAAAACTCAAGATGACAAATTATATTTTCTGCGTTGATATTCACTTTCTTTCTTCTTCTGTGTTTGGTACTGCTAATTTTGTGCAACTTTAACCCCAATGTTTTTCCTGTTGTATGTCTTTGTATCTTTCTTGGTCGCTTCATCTTAATACTTTTGTTTTCTTGGTTCATCTATTTCTCCTTGGCTTCCTGTATCGTTTGTCTGAACTTATTAAATTTTAACTTCTCTGTTTGTGACTGTGGGTAATGAAGGAAAACCTCCAAATGCACATGTTTTGGTGTGTCGTTAAAACTATAAAATATGGACTATATGCGTAATTTTTAGATATATGTTTTTTTTTTATATTTTGACCGATTGGCCTTTCACGCTTGCATTATCCCTCCTACTTCCACGCTAAGGCTTTATATGTGCTTTAATTATGGTATCATGTAAGAATGACAGACCTTTACAAAAGCAAATAAGACGTTTTTTACCACAAAACGCAGATTCATTCAAAGTTCAGTTTGGCAGTTTACTGCTCTGACGGGCAAACGTAGGTAGTCCAAGATAATAAATGAATGGGTTTTAAAGCGCGGAAAGTGGGAAATGAATGTTTGTGTGAAACAAATTCCTTTTGGTTTTTTTTTTATCAAATTGTTAAGTTGGAATATAGATCACACATGTGAAAAAAATAGGTCAAAATAAAAGATTTGTCTAGTGTGCAAAAAAGAGTCAGGAAAAGCCGAGGAAAGGGTGCATATGTAGATTATTGTAACCGTGTGAAAAAAGGACGGGGTCGTGTTGAAAAAATATGGCGGAAAAATGAAGAAATAGTATAAATAGCATGAGTTGTGACGATAGGAGAGATTTCAGGTCTTATGATTCTAATGGAAACCATACTTTAGACTAGAGGATTTTTTTCTGATAGCGTTTAGGATAGTTCGTCCTTTGAGGATACACAAGGACCAAGGTTAGAGTAGGACAAAAAATCAGTATATTATTCTATGTTGGATATTACTGATATTTTTTTCTATTTGGATATACATTATATTATTACAGTTGGATTAACTATTTTTTTTCCTTGGATAACCAAATCTATCAATTGTTGAAATATATGTGTTTGGTCTTATTGACATCATTAAACTCTAATTGAATTTTTCTACATTGTGTTGTGGAACTTTACAGTAATTTCTTTTGGATATACGTTGTTATGCGTGGAAACTGTTTTGCTTATCACCCTAAACTTAAAGGGGAAGAACATTCTGGGTTGAAAACAAAAACAAAAATGTTATAAGTTCTCTTCATCTCTTGAACACAACAAACATATGAAGGTTTAACACTACTGACTAAATGAAATCAATATAAATACCTAGATGCCTATAAAACATTCACGGCCACATTTTCAATAATGGCAAAAGTGACCTGCCTTTTTTTCTGGTGTAGGCAGACAGGCATTATCTACTACAATGATCAAAGTACATGAACAACTGCAGCAACAACATGCGTTGTATACACTACTGCAACACAACAACAAACAAGAGATATAACAACACCGGACACTGGAATAGTCTATAAAAAGAGTTGTCCATGGCAGTCAGAACCTTTTTCGACGGAATCATAACACGAAAGGATAGGCGTCAGTACAAATTGTTACAACACTGATCAATCATAATAATGTATGATTACACAGAAGATGGAATGAGGGTACATAAATCAGGGGGGGACACCCAATACAACAATGGAGAAAACCACCTTAATATAATCACCAGGTCGGTTTTGTACTAAATCAAATGAGGACGACAATGGACCCCATGGATCAATAGTCAACCAGAGATTAGGCTCGAAGTACAGTGAAGAATACAAAAATGATTTGTGTTGCGCACATAACAAACGTTGAACAGGCAGTCTGTTTCAAAATGAACGACTACATGTGAAGATAACTCAACGATGATCTGTGTTACAACACAAACAGATGTTGATTTAACACCGCCATATCGGATACTAGTACTCCAGAAACAGTACACTTCAATACACTCTCTGCCCGTACACAACTCGAACACGCATTAAAACAGTTGGCCAGCAGACAAATTTCTTACGAATTCCCAGTTTACAGAAACACCAGCGTAAGAGTGAAGAAAGAGGATTAAAGCTATCCTGTAAATAGGTCGACCCATATACCACTCACAACTCGAAAGGTGCAGAAATTTACTGGTGGGACAGGTTTGATGTTTGTATGTTTGCAAGACGAAAAAGAAATCCGCAAGTTGCGTGATAAATTACGTTTAAACATATGTCGAGAAAATACATATTCACACAAAGCTCATGAGCACACACAAAATTAAGGAAGCTACTCATCGTCCGATAGCACCAACCAGTTTTATATAATGCAGGGCCATTACATAAAGCCACATTTGAAACCACTATCATCCACCTGATTATGTCTAAAATACCTCACACAGTAGAACCTGACATAAGTTATATACTCGGCAAACAGCAACGTTATATGAAGAAAAATCAGACAGCGCTATACTATGCACACTTGAGAAGTTATTATTCTTCCAATATCCTCCACTGAGAAACACAAACTCTGAGCCTAGATACGCTGTTATCCCGAGAGTGATCACGAAGTGTTGATGTCAGTTCAGAACAACATTGAAATTTCAACACAGCAAGAAGCGCCCACATTATGGATACATATACAGTTGACTCACCCGACCGTTAACATAATTGGTCGGTTACCTCAGAGCACAGTACGTATGATATTGACGTGGGAACGCAGGAACAGCCCAAGCAAAACACGCAGCATGAGGTTGCACCAATTTCAATACTTCACCCTTTACCCTCGACAACTGAGCCTCCACCCACGACAGTGCGAAATACGCCATACTCTTGTGATCAACGATTTGACGTTGAAAAAAGTTATCATTGATGGAAAATACGCTCACTTCTCCTAGGTCATATTAGTAATACGGTCCAGTTCAACGATTATTGGTTATTGGAGAATCAATCTCCTCTCTAATAACAAAAAAGGTACTCATCCCAGCTATAGTACGAACATGTAACCTAAACACTTCATAGTACTTCACGGGGGGCCTCGCTAGCGTAGGGTTTACAACACCGCTTGTGGACGACAGGGCGACGGCATTTGAGGATTTTCGTCGACACAGAGTTTTGGAGGTTTAACTCTCGAGACCTCAGGCGTGGAATTGTATGGTGTGACGTAGGTCATGGGACTGGAGGCTCACTGAGCGGGACCCCCCAGCTCTAATGGGTAAATCACAGAAACGGCGAGTATTGGAAATGTTTGGAGAGGGACACTTGGTCTCTGTTCAGAATATCTGATTCTCCCTATCGTAAAATCATTATCGGTTAGACTATTAAAAATAAAATTATATAAATAGAGATTTTCGACAATCGGACGTATTTAGAGGGCGCGTACGAAAAAAAAATAGTACTAACCCCCGTTCCCCATTCATCTAAAGTCACTTAGTATCCATTTTTTTTTTTTGGAGGATTTTATTTTTTCTGAAAGATGTCAGCCTCAGTCAAGATCCTGTGATGATACTGACGATTTTGAACAGTTATGGGACGTACTGCAAACACCACATTATACATAACAAGTTGTTATGGCGTGATGCCACTGTGTTTTTTTGTTATATATTTTTTAAGATTCTTAGGT
The DNA here is from genome assembly GCA_024509875.1 of Oreohelix idahoensis. Classification (NCBI taxonomy): domain Eukaryota; kingdom Metazoa; phylum Mollusca; class Gastropoda; order Stylommatophora; family Oreohelicidae; genus Oreohelix; species Oreohelix idahoensis. The sequence continues at coordinate 41,906 of JAMPIV010019086.1, read as the reverse complement.
CGACATCTTTTACACATCTATGTCAGAAAATTTGAAGATACTTTCAGCAAAACATTCGGGCAGATCTACACACTATGTTATACCAGGTTAAACAGGAACTTTAAAATATTTCAGTTATCTAGTTATACAACATTTTTTTTTTTTGCAAGGTGTTAGGTACGTATCGTTATGATTAGAAACGTGAGTACCCCACTGTTACAATTACACCAATTTTTGCCTTGAAAATCTTTTTAAAAAACATGGACTTATGCTTTCAACAGTTTTTTTTTTTCCCCTTCTTGATGAATTTAGTGGGACAAAAACCAATACATTCTTTACGCACACACATATTTTTCCTTCGTGGACCATGGAGAGTCTTCATTTTTTGATTGTGTTAACATCACCGCTTTCCTTTTTGTGTTATGGGAAAGTCACGTTTTTATAATCGTTCAATAGCCATCGATGAATGTGAATTTGTGGATTTTTCATTAATGATGCTATTACTGAAAAAAAAAACCCAATTTGTACTAGAAAAACTACGACCCTTTTCATCAGATATTGTGACGAATCAGAAGGATACAATTTTTTTCTTCCCACTAACCACATCTAAACGCTGCCCATCTCTATCACCTTCTCCGACATGCTCACCATCTCAGACGGAGCGTTTCTAAATCGACGACCCCGTTCCGAGCTTCCCCACTATTAACAGGAATTTACCTATGTTTACGTGGTCTATCAAATTTTATAAATAACTTCTTCGCACATTCCTGAGCCAGAGAGGACAACCACAGAGGTCCATGGAACACCTGGACACCACTAGTCTGTTCAGGAATATTGATTTTGCCTAGCAGATAATTGGGGTTTTGTGTAATTTTATGTGGTTTAGTGTTAAATTACCTTGTGTACAAGAAAAATGAGTTGTCCAACAGCGGACATCGGAAAAGATAATCGGAGGACATTGTTACCCCCTCGGACACAGCTAACGCCCCTATGGACACCCAGTTACATTCCCTTGGGACTGTCATTTTCGTTCCACCTCCAAACGGTGATAAACCCTACTACCGGGGGGTCTAATTTATACCATATATACACCCCAATCCACTAAATTAACTGAGGACATATATATTTTCACCTAAAATTTGATTGGTGATTTTCAAGTTATTTTGCATGTTTGGTAAAACTTATATGCTTATCAAACACACAGTTCGCGGTTGGCGAAATACTTAACATGTTAATGCACACCATGGACGTTTCAATGCGAATTCGCTTACTTTCCGGCAACAGGTTATGTTCACATGTTGATAAACCTTGGAATTGAGAAATTTAAACAATCAATCAGTATTGATGTTTACCTGTATTTTTCTGACCATTTGCCACGTTGTTAAGCACGGAACGCTATCACAGTATATTTTTCTTAAACAAATTGTTGTCCCATTATACCGTGTATTGAGAAAGAAAATTAAATCATCACATATTGTTTTGTACCTTGTCTTTTCCTGACCATTTTGTTCAAGTTGTAAAGCGGAACGCTTACAAGAGTATAGTTTTCTTGACAAATTACTTACTTACTAACGGTCGTTCTCCACTTCTACCTGTGAGGTGTAGAGGGTTTGGTGATGAGAAGCGCCAGATACTGATCCTATCGGCATGTCTTCCTACTGGGCCTGGTTCACATTCTAGTCCTCAGTCCTGTCAGAAGGAAACGCTATACTGTATATGTGTCCTCCCAGCTGGACTCTGGGTTCAATACTGGGGGTATGTGAATCCTGGCTCTTTGTTTCCCATGCTTTGTCATGGTAGCCGATCTTCTCCCAGTTCTGCCAGGAAGCATGCCCAACCATCTTAGTTGGAATAACTTTGGTATCTACTTGGGGTCTGCAGGGTAACTGTGTTTGTTATTACTCACAATACACTTGACTAGTTATCGATGGTCTGGTGAGCGATAACCAGTTGTCTCTTCTTGTTACTTCAAACCACACTTCCTCAGATACAATCAGTTTCTGAGGTTTGAGATCTGGCTTTTGTGGTTGTTAGTCATTTGGTTACTCCATGTATCATGCTTCATATTTGTCAAGGACTGGGACATAGGGTGCGAGCGGAATACTTGACAGTTCATCTTCGTTTTCTTACCAACCTCATATCTTGCTGAGGAAGTACCTCGATATACATACTGGCTTTAAATCAGTCTCACAGCAAGTGGCTTTGGCTTTTCGGCGTGGCCAACTTCATTTGTTTGTATGACCTCACTTTCGGTCCAAGTAATCAGCTCGAGTATTTAAAAGTTTCGAGTGCGTACTTGACTCCAAAGACCAATATTTTTAAAAAAAATTAATTTAGATAGATTTACTTTGACCATATAGGGATATCACCATGGATTTTGTTTTAGAGCTGCTTATGTGGGTGACCAATCCCTCTCTTCTCTATAGCTTCTTCCTATCCAGACTTGCAGGTTTGAATGTGAGATGTGCTATGAATTTTTTACTTTTTAGGGAACATGTACATGGAGCAAATGTCCAAGCTCTCGAATAAACTGTCAGACCTGTCGTCATCTTCAGTACCCACTGAATACTTCATATGATTAACATTGTTGTCCCATTATTATGAACTTGCTATTTGTATGCAGATTGGTAGTGGTTTGAGTGATGACGTGAACCTATAATCGAGGATGATATGGTTACTTGGAGCTTCAGGGTATTTACACCAATGTTTTGTGGAATTGTGATTTGGATTTTGTTAAATAGTTATATGTATCGGTATCCAGGTTGGCACTACTATTGAGATTTATTATAGCTCTGATTACTCTGGTTACATGGAAGGTTCTAAGATATTTATTAAAAAGTGTCTCTCAATATTATAAACTATGTAACTGGTCGTTAACGATGTGAGGAGGTCAACTATTCCGTTTACATTAATAATATATCGGGCCGTGTTTGGAGTAGTAAATTATATTTATTTATATTAGATATAAATTTGATACTATTTGATATTTATTATATAGATTAGTTGTTTATTTTTTTTATATTTTTTTTCATTTGTCTTGTTATTTTATTATAAACTCGCATTTTTTTACTTTTTTTGATTTTATAGTGATATTTTTTTTCTAGTCAGTTATATTTGAGACACTCGTATAGATTACATTTTTTTGCGTGTCCACACGTCTGTTTGTTTGACACCCATTAGTTTCTATGCTATGTAAGGACTGATGTTCGTTGCAGCAGTACTACTACATTTAAAGATTGTTTAAATACTTAATGAATATTCAGTCACTTTCTGTTAAATCATTGCCAAAGTTTTTTTTTTGTATTTGTTTTTATTTGTTGTTGTTTGCACACAGCCATGAAAAATTCGTATGCTCGGATTAATTTTTTTTTTTTAATTGTTATCATTTAAGTGCATGTTTATCATTTATGGGTTGATGGACTCTAACGCACAGCGTTGTTAAATTTTGATATTGTTAAGAGTAGTAAGATACATCACAAAATGTTCATATGGCGGAAGTGTATTTAACAAATTTTATGCTATACCCACGTTTTTCGCATATATAATATACTGGGGATCCCTTCGTTTTACGAAAAAAATCTATATATTTTAAATTTTTTCCTTTTTAATTTTTTTTTTCGCTGAGAGACTCTACCAATAGGTTAGTACGTTGTATAAAACTAAGTCACTAGCATTGATTGGTAGTTAAGTCTGGATTAGTACGACAAAATGGTCTTCCTCATGGGAATACATTTGATGTGGTCCATTAGTCGTATGTGACCGATTGGCCTTCCACGCTAGCAATTATCACCTACCTACTTCCACGCTAGGCATTTATATCGTGACTATAATATGCTACATGTAAGAATGACAGACTCAAAAGCAAAATAAGTCGTTTTTTACACAAAAACGCAGTATTCATTCAAAGTTTCAAGTTAGCAGTTACCTGCTCTGACAGGCATACGTAGGTAACTGTTCAACAGATAAATAATGAATGGGTTTTATAAAGCGCGAAAGTGGGAAACTGTTATGTTTGTGTGATTGTTTTTTTTTTTAATCAATTGTTAAAGTTGGGTAAAGATTCACACCTGTGAATAAAAAAGTCGAATTAACAGAATGTCGTGTGCAAAAAGTGTTTGAAGGCTGAGGAAAGAGTGCAAATGTTGATTATTGTAACCGTGTGATAAATGGAGGGTCGTGTGGAAAAAAGGCGGGAAAAAAAAAAAAGATAATAGTATAAATAGAAGAGTTGTGGACGATAGGACAGAGATTTCAGAGATTTATATTCTAATGAAAACCATAACTCTTTAGACTGGAGGATTTTTTACAGAAGTCGTTAGGTTGAGTTCGTCTTTGATGGTACCCAGTACAAGTTTTTTGATGTGGAACAAATCAGTATATTATTCTATTTGGATATACATATATTATTCTATTTGGATATAAATATAATATTCAGTTGGATTTAATTATTTGTTCTTCTTGGATATCAAATCTTATTTCTGTGAAATTTACCGTGTTTGTCTAATGTCATCAATATATACCTCTATTTGAATTTTTTTCTACATGATGTTTGTGGTTACTTTACAGTAATTTTTCTTTTGGATATACGTTTTATACTGAAATACTGTTTTGGATTTCACCTTAAATAAAGGGAAGAACATTCATGGGTTGAAATAAAAAACAAATGATTCAAGTATCACATCTCTGGCGGAAGGCAGTTAGCACTTGGAACGACCACAAAATATGAAGGATATAATCTGACACTAAATAAAATCAAAATATCATTACTAGTGCCGTTCTAAACATACTCGGGCCACATTATTTATTTGGTAGTTTTTTTATTTTTAAAAGCACATGCTTTAGGGATCTCGAGGGAATTCTATTTATACCGCAGGGGAGTTAAGTGTGAGATCTTCGCTGTATTCGTCCAGCCTAATGAGTTAGGGTGACAAGCTCTTCCTTCTTCAACTACATTTGCTTTACTTAATCAAGTGCAGGTCATGTACCAATTTACAAGATGAGTATACTGGCATGTGGCGCTTACCATGATTTCGGTATTAGAAACCGATATACTTTGCACTTCCACTTCATTCTTAACAAATCTTTTTAACTTAGTCGCACAAAAACATAGTAGTCTTTATTACCATCCTATAACTTCGACGCCCACAAAATAGAATAATAATTGCCCACTTACATTTATTAAAAAACTGACTATGGGAATGAGCACCCTGTAGGTGGACAGCCCATCTGATGCTTATTTTCCTGTGTTCCTTTCGACGTTTTTCCTCTCTTCTGCTTGTTGTGTGAAGCTTCTTTTAGCCAAATACATGTGGCGCCGCAGATAGCTCGCCCACTTGGTGCGATCGGCGGCTTCTATCCAACCCTGTTTCCGACCCCAAATATAGGGGTCTTTATATCCATCCTATAACTTCCGCCGCCCCATTATAGACGTATTATAACCATCCTATATACATTCGCCGCCGCATACATATGGTGCGTAATTATAACCATTCCTATAAACGCGCTGCCCCAATATAGAAGTCAATATACAACAATATCTCTAACATACAATGTCCTATTTTATACCTGTACGTTATTCCTACCTTTTGTTGGTCGTAAGTATGGATCCAAGGGGACACCCGTTTATATAATATGGAAACAGTTTAGGGGTGACCGCCCTCTATCTGCCTAATTCGTAAATGGGCGATTAAAGAATATTTAAAACATTATGATTATCATTCGTATAATTACAACCTAACTGCTTCTAAATAACCACAGTGTGTGAAGTACGTGGGAACTGTGGAATTAATGAAACATATGTAACGATTTTCAAAATGAAGAAAGTAATTATTTTTAATGTCAGATATCGGGAAGATAATGACAACAACTAATAAGAGTTGGGAATGAGGAATTATGAATAAAAGGAAGTTAAGAGCACAGGGGGGAGAAAAGAAGGCGAGATGTATGTAAGTGCACGTAAGGCTTGACATAGCAAAAGCCGTGCCGGCAAGGTAAACAATTTTCTATAGAACGAACATGAAGGTCCGGATACACCTTTCACAACCAAGCTGTTGTCCAGGGGAGCTCCTGGCGACAGGGTGCCCCACAAAATCCCAACATCTGGACTGTCCCTGTTTCCTGTATTTTTTTTTTTTACCAGCGCACTTGGGCATTTCAGCCATTCGGCTCACAAATGGGCATGTCATTGCGAGGCTGGGGTGCACTGTGGATTTTCCTTCCTTACGGTCACTTCCCTTCCACAGAGGGTTTATATCAGGGAGACCGTTTGGTTATTTACCAGTCACAATTCCGGTCGCGATGTAATTCTTCATTATGCTCACGCCCACGGCTTGAACCTGGGTACTACCCGATCCGCCAAGCGCAGATGTCGGTACACCATTACACCACAGGCGTGGGCTCCCCGTTTTCTTGTTTGAATGGAGTCTCGGTTTAACATGAAAGTTCCCACTATAAGCCAGAGTATCTATTGCCTTTTTCGAAAATATGCTCTTAGCGCAGCTTTAGGGGAAAGCTGTTAGTTACAAGTGGGCCTTTTCATATTGCCTTAGATTCACAGTGGGGATCTACATTTTGGCGCGTGAAGCTTGATCTCTTGGAGGGCCCTTTTTTATTAAAAAAAAAAATGTTGGGGAATGGGAAAGAAATGTTTATTTGTTAGAGAACAACTGAACTTTTGGGGCCCTAAAGTCAAACTTTTATTAGATTCATAGTAGAACCGCCTCTTGGCTTAGTATTTATCAACTTTTCACTAAAGTTCCGGAACATAGGCTCTCTATTTTTGTACACGCAACTGTCCTCTAATATTAACCGTGGAACTTCACCTGACTATAATGAGAAAGATTTTGTGCATCGCCAAAAGTAGGCAAAGCATCATAGACAAAATACAAACCGCGATGATTTTTGGCCTATATTAATGGTTGAAAGGGGCTTTCTGCACGGGGAACTTAGCGAATGCCACAAATCGGGAAAGACAAAACTAAAAAAACTGAATCATTAAAAAAGTAATCAACACAACTAAGCCCATCTTTCGCGCGCACACGCTCTCAGCTGGAAAACACAAAACAACGCTTACTCCCGAAATGATAGAAAAACTGTCCTGGTATTGGAGAAAGAAGATCCAAATACTGCAACAGAGGAAGAGGCATAACCATAAAATTTCACAGTGAAACTTTACCCAAATCATTATCCTGGTCCCTTGCTTAAAGGGGGGGGGGGGAAAAAACGTTATGTTCCGCATAACAAAAATGCACAGATGAAGGAGGTGCTATGAGTTCTTCTGAGCTTAAAGCACTTGTAAATCATACAAATCTCTCAGTGGGATTAAAGGATCATTCTGAAGTATACTCCGAGCAGAGGAAGAGGGTTTGAACAATGCAGCCACTGAGGTCCAATGACAGTGGAAAGCACAGAGAGACACGTTGCATTTTCTTTACCAGACGAACTGTCAGTGATTGATTAAGCTAAAGTACTATGTATAATGCCTGACATGATGACCTCAGATTAGTGTTTTACAAAACTATGTCAAGCGAGTTCAAAAGAATTGTAGTACAGTGGATCACTCTGCATTGCACCAATTCTTCGGCAATGGATAAAAGGATGACATGATTGGGAAATGATGACTGGAAAAGCTCTAATAACAGCCTTTCATTAACTTTCGATAGAGGCAAAAAAGTTTTACTAGAAGCAGAAAACTGGATACTTACTAAATGGGAAGCATGACGTGTGTGTCCAGCCACTACAAAAAGATGTACTTTTATCAGCTACAATAAAGATATACAGTGAGTAATTCTTACAGACTCACGCACGGTATAACAGGATTGGGATACCAGCTATAAAGATTAAGAACTAACCCTCGATTAGTGTAAAAAAAACTATGGCAACTGTAAAATGACTGATGAACATCTGCTTCTACCAGAATTTCCACATATGAGGAACAGTAGAAAGCAACACATGTGGGCCATCACCAGTACCATTCCTGGAAACGCTCAATGGAGATAGAAATAGCTTCATGCTGAACTCTGCTTTTCTTTGAACCTATCTATGTTGGACGCTGAGAGTATACGATGAGTTGGTAGATATCCAGAAGAAACACCGGTATTAATGCTAGCACTATGCCATTATATACTTAACACAAAACAAAAGTTCGCTTTTACATCCAGGTACTAAAGGCGTATATGGAAAAAGAAGTGGGTAACACGAAAATACATTTTCATGTAACACGAAAATTTGAAAATTTGCACTAATTTAATAGTGTAAACCACATTCCTTGTGCTTCAGCCATAGTTTTCCTATATATAATTTATATATATTTTAATATATATATAACTATATATTATATATATTTTTAATATAATATAATATATATATATTATATATATATATATATTTATATATATATAAATATATTATGTTATCAAAACCTGTGTAAAAACACTTCAGGTTAACTTTGCATACGATTAATTTTCGACATTTGGACAGCTAATTTGGTAATGGCAAGCCCCTCTGGAATTACAGTGCTCATTTATTTGGAATTTGATCTTTGATTGTTATCACATTTTATTTGTTTGCTGTCGATTGGGATTTGTTACTCATCAATCAAACTAGGGTGCAACATGTGTATGGCGTTTTATGGGACACTTCGTCACTAAAGTCAAGGGCCCACACTTGGAAAAAACTTGGGTTGAAACCATTAGGGGGGGTGGGAGGGGGGGGGGGGCACGTAATTTGGCCAACAAGTCAAAACGAACGCAGCCACTGACAACCAACTCGTCAGCGTACATTTAACTGCACACACACCGCTGTGATAACACTTTTCACATTCTCAACGGGTACACTTTATTGATGCTAGTGGGGGAGGGGAGCACGGGGGGCGGGTTGTGTAAAAGCCCCCACAATAGTGTCCCCTTAGACCAAATGCAGGGTCGGGGGGGTCGCGACGACTTTGTCAAGGTACTGACCCAACCGATTGTGGGGGGGGTCAAGATGGGGGGGGGGGGGGGCAGGGAGTCCCACAAGGGGTCGAAGAGTATCACTGAGGGTAACAGCTCTGCAACTACCCCCAAAGGAAGGGCTAATTGCAGTCAGCTGTGCAACATCCTATATGGCACGGGGGTTGAATTTGTTGGGACAAATCTTCGGAAAAAGGACACATCCCAGAGGGGTTGCTCAATTCGGAGTCTAAAGGGTCAGGTGAATGAGTGGGTCACCTCCCATCCTGATGGATTTCCCATGTTGGGGGGACTGATTTTGTAAAACTCATTGCAGGAGAGCACGGTACGCACGTTATGGGCTAATCGAGCTGTTATTTTTCAGTGGTCTTGGAGGATGGCATTACGACTCCAACTAGGTATCTCCAGTGCAGGCTGAAACTGGATTTGTTCTCAGAAGACTTTGTGGGGGTACTCGTTTCTGGTTTCTTCTTGGGCACGGTTCAAGTTGCCTATAGGATAGATGTTAGAGTGGGGTCCTGCCTGTGTCTGTAGAAGCATCACCCAGCCATGACAGGACCGTATTTGGCTCTCTCTAAAATAAACCAACTAACCATGGGTGTTTGGTGATCCCACATTCTACGAAACTGTGTCATCGGAGTAAAATTACGCTCTACTCCTTGGTAACGTTCTCCATAACTCGAAGTTCTTGACCATCATTGAATGACAACAGTTGAAAGCGCGATTGAGATTCATACAGTGAAGAGAAGTCTTGACTCCATTGTTGCAGCCTTTGTCCAATCATCGGGATGTGCTTTCATGCGTCACCTAAGCAACACTCGGGCTAGAATGCGAAATGAGCAGGAGGTGAGTAGAGGTGAGATTCTGGACTGCAGGGGACGTCGAGCAGCAGCTTCTGTCCAAATGTGACTTGTTTTTTTAGGGCGGGGGGGCGGAATGGTGCTTTGACTTGTCTTGACATTTAAGGAGAGGTTTATTAGTTTGTCTCAGCTGAACTTTTAGGAGTGGTAACAAGTCAACTGTTCGATGGCGCAGGGCTGAGCATACAAAGATTGGCGGTACCGGTTCTATCATGTATTTTGGTGCTTTGGTTATCTAGGGCGACCTGGCCACGGTGCGATGCCATCCAACCAACTTACCTGTGGCCTGAAATCTATCCAAAAGTTTCTTTGGATAGTAGTGTGTGACACTTGCAAGCCGTCATAGCAACCTCTCCGGGACAGACTAAACCACTTTCAACCCACGCTTTAAGCCCTCATTCTTTGTAAGGGTGTCAAGACTTTCTTCTCTGGTGGCACGGTGTTTCCTGCAAAGTGATGAAAAAAATACCCCTAAGGTCTCGCTGGGATTAGTAAACACAAATTAAGATTAAGTGATAACTCTGTTCACCTGAAATGTGTATTGCTCATTTGATAGACGTGGAATGTCAATGTCAGCAATGTGATTACATTCACCTGTTTGGTGTACGGAACGTTTGTAAAAAACAGATTAAATATATGTGATATTGTCTGGGTATCTGCTATATGGAAATTGGCAACGTGATTCACGCATGGGTTGCGTCACCTGGTGAGGTTGTTTTTTATGTCTTAACGTGCATAGGACTGTCAGAGGAAGAATATTGCACCTCATTTTTTACTAAAAACTTCCTTTCATTTAAAAACATTCTATGCGCTTATATAAAAGTGTATTGAAAATATATAGGTGCCCACTTGGCTGCTTTTGACGAGTTGGTAATATCTATATTGGTATTTATTAGCGTATATATATATAGTATGGGTATCTAGAACCGCATGGATATAATGGGTTCAATTCTTGCGCGGCGTACTGGGTTGATAATCCGGCATATATATATATCATTTGCACCTTTAGTCTAGTCCCTGGGTCCTTGCAATAGTCAAGTAAGGAATTTGTTGTGGGTGTGGGTCTCTCTCTCTGAAGATCCTCAAATAAGGCAAAATCTTGTTTTATGGCTACATTGGGGTCCAGGACCGATCTCGATCTAATTCTATGGACAGCCATTTTGCTTTATGTCACCACAGAGAGACTAGTTCCAAATAAATTTATTATTTCTGACTGGGCCTAGAGTGGGGGGGTCTACACCAATAATGGTCTTTTTCCACCTTTGACAAGCGCTTCAGAATACTGGTTTTCAACCCGATTTGGTGCTAGAAGGGGGACCGATGCAGGGGTCGTCATAGTGTGGGCTTCAGCAGGTCCTAAAGGAGGTGGCCAGACTTTATAAACCTGACACCCAGGAGTTTTCCTCTCAATTCTACTATTCAGGCTCTCTCGTCGTCCACAAACAATGTATTCCTGGCCAGTTTCCAGACTCACATGGCTGCGCTTCGACATCGATTTGGTGCTTCACTAACATAGTTCAGCGACGTGGGGGGGTTCGGATAACTCTTTGATAACAAAAATAGTGAAGGAAGTGAACTGGGCTTTTGTGGGTATTGCCCTAACACCAAGTGTAACAGATTAAGTTTATGTTGTATAAGCGGGCGGGTAAGTTAAAAGCAAAATACGTCACTGCTACAAACCCGGGCGCTCCATCTATGTGTTTACATCAAATAATTATCAATTCCAGTACAGAAAAAATGCAAACTTAAGCAAGGCGGGGGAGGGGGTGAAGAAGATTCAGTCCGGAGTGGCCAAGGCCGTCCCGCACTTATTAGCCAAATGAAAGATCACAAGTCCACAAAGATACGTATAATAGTTATCAAGGAAACATAGGTTTTTTTATGGGGTTGTTAGGATTCCCGGCTAGGTCTAAGTGGGAGGTGTTTCATAAGTTAATTCCTATCCCCCCCTGGGGGGGTTAGGTGGGAGTTGTTTCAAAACTTTAGGTCGTGTATTTATCATGGTGGGTAGGATGCCTCCCCTGTCTTGGCATAATTGTCTGTTCGCCCAACGACATCTGTTCTTTCCCTTTACTAAGCAATAATGAATAAGGAGGGGGGTTTACTCTGGCAGAAAATTAGTACAAAGGTTATCAAACTTCTACCACAGCATATAAAGGATAATATTTTTTGCAGGGGGGGGTATACCAGAAAATTTGCCCATTATACCTGGTTAAGCATAGTTTAACAATTATATCGAGGTTACAAAATTAGTGATTAAAATTTCCCTGTCATTCCATAACACGCGCGTTTCCAGGCATCCACAACTCAACCTGTATTCCACACATCTTCACCGATTACCACTTGGTTGACAACTCCATTAGTGTCTAAATTTATATAAACAGCAAATTTACATTCTTGTGGCTACATGAATAAGTCTGGTACTTTCGTTGTCCGGCCCCTGTTGTTGACGAGGTTTGGCGGATGATTTTAGCAAAACTATTCAACAATTAATGAGGAACTTGTAGCCTTAACAGAGGTATTGTGTGTTATTATTTAAAAAGGTGTCTAGTGGGGGGGGTTGGATAGATGATAACGTTTTCCTTGACAACAGGGGTTGAAAAATGTAAAGTGGGTCTCTTTAATCTTGTATAGCTATGGTTTCAACTGATTCCTTTAATTTTGCGTGTGTCAGATAGTAACTTAGGACCGGTAAATGATTTAGTTAATCAGTGAGGAAAAAACTTAAGCACGTCACAGTTCTAGGAACAAACCCGTATGTACATCTCTCACTGTAGGGCAGTTAAAATCTTATCAAGTATCGCTACTGTTCACTTCCGTTCACGACTTAACAGTTTATTCTTACAGAAGCGTTGTAATTTTTAATTTGATGATTGTTTCTTTAAAATAGTCTTGGGTAGCACTTTCCTTTCATGTATAATCGCCTCCATGATAGTAGGTACGCATTGCACCCGCCACAAATATTAAATTTAAATTATGTTTCATCAATATGTCTGGAAGATTTCCTTTTATTGCTTCTCTTAATGTGGGGATTCGCACCCCGGTTACGAAACACTTTGTATGGAAAGAAAAAATAAAGGACATGTAATTATCCGAAAAATCAAAAAACCTTCTAAAGCGCGAGTGTATTTCCCGTTTATGGGACTATTTATAAATTATTTATATTTATATCGCGCATTTAATTATGTATTTAATAAAAAACACTGCGCGAGTTCTAAGGTAAAAATCACATCTATTGAAATATAGGGACTTAACTAAATTTATTAATTATAAATTCCTTCGCAGAGTTTTTTTTTTTTTTTTTATTAAGGCGTACAACCGCTAAATAATCGGGCGAAATCTAGGTTATTACTAATGTCTAACATGACAATTGATTTTACGTGAGTATACAACTTTTTTCTTGTACATGAGGGGACAGGTTGGTCCCTTCGCATTCAGGCAATACTATCTCGATTTCGAGGTATATTCGCGACTTTTTAAATGTTAATTAAAGATTTCAGGGGGGGGCAGCTATTTTATACATTTTTTTTTTGGAAATAATATAGCAGGGATTATAGCATTACATTTACGACTGGAACTATTTTTGAGATGGTTTAATTTAAATAGATTAAATAACACATAAATCAAGTGAAATAGGACATGAATGAACATAGACCACTGATCACTTTCACAATTATTATATATATTACCGTTTTACATACTGAAATAGAATTACTGCAAATATGATATAAAAAAATCCCAGGGGATAATCTAGCAGGATTTCAAAATATAGACTTAGTTCTTCTTTAAATGGTCTGCCAACGAGTGTTAAAGTGTATTTCTTTCCGAGGTCCCCCTCCCCCGCCCCCCCTCACCCCCCCCATTCTAACTTAAGTGCAAGATGAGTGGGACATGAGAAAATTGACCACCTTTTTTAGATCTCTGACACCTTTGGGGGTTCATTGACCGCACAGACTTACGAGAGCTTGCCGCCCTGATTTCTGTATCGCCGTTCGCGCGTCCGTTCGGCTTTCCACAAGTTTGCTTTCACACTGCGATAGGTTCTGCGTTTCGACACGGTGATGCAAATACACGGCATGAAAAATTGGTCGCTCGTAAGAGAGAACCCACAGATACTGCACCATTGTTAGCGCCGAGAGAGTCTTTCTGAGATTTCTCTGTCAGTGTATTTGATCGTGGTAGATTCTATCCTGTTTGATTCTGGCGCCGCCCCCATCTGGGCCAAGTTAATGAAAATTCTGGCTATATGAGATTGCTCAAAGAGATTCCTTGGGCGTGATCTTAATCTATCTTAAATCAAATGCCGATGACCAGAAGAAACGATTAGAATTACTGTCCCATATTAAATCATAGCAAAAACGTGTGGAACGGTTGCATAGCTAATGAGTCACTGGTGAAAAGAAATATTACCCGTTTGACCACGAAAGGCTCTAGCAAATATTCGGGGGCACTGTTGTTTTCCAAGGGGTCGCTACGTAGTCGTTACACTAGATCCATCCAACACGTATTCCAGGGTCATTCAGGTCGGCTGAGTTCGTCTGTCAACCTATGGTCACACCTTTTTTCGAGACATGAAAAGACCTCTTTTATTGTTTGTTATTGTATGAGATGAAGCTGCCCTGAAACGGTGACTGTAGAATGATTGGTATCTATACTACTTCATTTTACTTTCTCCGTTAGTCCAGTTTCTTTACTCAGAAATCAAGCCCCGACATTCTAGTCTTTCACAGGAATGTATTCACACTTTGAATTGGAATAAAACAGCTTTAGTATGAAGGGCCCACCGCAGACCCTTGTGTTTATAACTTCTTTTTTAGGCACACCATAGAAAATGCTAACGGAGCGTTGGTCTGTTTGAACCGTGAATGATGTCCTCCTTAGAGAAACTCTTGATGGCAGTCTGATTACAGGTCTATCACAGTGCGATGGACATTCACTCTTTCGGTAATACACGCTGTTGTTAAGTTAATGCTGTATGTAATTTTCACGTCTGATCTTTGGACATCTGGACATTGCAATGTTCAGGTCAATTCCTCGGCTCGCCTGTAGACTGTGTTGAACCGATGACATGGACCTGACGCCGTAGTAACCGGTTTATCTTTTCGGTTTACTTGTGGTCTGGCATCATCAATATTGGGGTTTGCTGGTCTATAAATGTGCTTTAAATTGTCTGCGTGTATGCGTGTTCGCAACTTTGGTTACCCTCTTGTTCATTTATACAGGTCGCCCTTTGTATTTGTGTGGTCTGTCAGTGGTTGCCGTCTGTACGTGGTTGTTTCTGGGATGTACTTCTGCTTAGTTTGCTTCTTAGCGTTTTGATGGTGAGTGTCTTTTCTTCGTTTCGGGGGTTCTTTTGCTGCCAATATTTCTTCACGTTCTTCTTAATAGTCCCTATCTGCATTCCCGTGAGAAATTAGTATGCACAGGATAAGTCTAACATGTTCAAACACCAATGAGAATTTTGCTAGGTATGGCTGTGTGGACCAAGTTTCCTGTAGGTCTCCTGGGGAGCATTGCAAAACCGTATGCATATGTTCTTCGTTGGTTTCGGATGCACCAGTTAATAGTCGTCATTCCATGAAAATTAAAATGGATAATGGGGAACCTTTTGCCAGAAGGTTCTAGGAAAGTCCCTTTCCTCCCAATCAAATCCCCCTGGTGAACAAAACTCCTGGTCCGTTTGCAATTAGGCAAACCGATAACCGGCAAAATCGACTTTTATAAAATGTGTACTGTCTCCCCCTTCAGCTTAGGGTGTCTTTTTATTTGAAAAGCTTAACAATAGGTATTTTAGAATTTTCCCCCCTCACTTGACCTGGTATTTTGATAAATCAACCTTTAATCTTGAGTCCCAATCTTGGAGAAAGAAACCCTTTTTTGGCTATTTTGGCTGAAGCCTTTGGTGAACAAAACTCAGAAACAGTTTGGGACAGGTTCGGGGATGGAATTCGTTACAGGTTTAGCATGCGGTATTCTATTACACAGCCGAAAACTTCCTATTGGGCTATCTTTTGCGAACGCATACACTGGAAGACTGTAAGGAGTGTTGACTATCACTTGATAAATGTCCTGCCTGGGACGACAGTTTGTCTATTTCTCCGCGATAGTTGCATCAGCCACTCTTTAGAGTACGGGATGGGGTAAAACTATGGTTCACCGAATCAGGCGATCTCATTTGTTTAATTCATTATTATATTCCAATGAGATTTGTTCGACCAGGTACATCCGTTAAGACTGCACTGTACTGTTTTAGTAGAGCCCTGGTTTCTGTTTGTTGTTCTGGTGAGAGATTGTCGCCGGACTTGACATCTGTAAAGGATTCTGTGGGTTGCAATGGATACTCCATGCAACCAGTCATATCTTCCTCGTACTTCCGTTGCTATTTGCGACAGCCAGGAAGATGCTCGGGAGGAGGGCTGTCTCATCACCCAAAATATTTACTAGGAGTTTACGTGGAAGGACCTTCTTCTCACTTTCTTTTATCGAGATCTTGTAAGGCGAGTACAGTGAGACTCTTTTTAGGACTGAGTAAAGGGTACTTTCGGCCACATCAGATGCGTAGTTTATTGCTTCCGGTTGGAATGTAGCATATAGGTAGCTTTCTCACCTGGTTGTTAGTTCTCTCTCTTTTGCAGCTTTGTTGTTATATTTAGTAATTTAGAGCGGGACACTTTCTTTAGGTTGGTAGTAGCTAGATCCCATCCTAGCTTTTCTAGCCTTTTCTTGAGCATAAGTTACTTACTTGCTTGCTGATGACGGACTGGTCCTAGTCAGCTCTTTTGTGGTTGTCAGGGGACCGGAAGTAAGATTCTAGGGACCCCTTTATAGGTGTCTGCCAAATATCATATGTGTTGCTGGCGCGAAATCCCCGTAGACGCTTGGGGGTTCTAACTCTCTCGGTAGGCGATATATGGCAAGTGCGATCGCATATAGGTCCAGTCTTCCGAGGTTTCTCTTGAACCAACTGCTTACGTAAAATATGGTGGTGAGGGTGCCGCGTTAAAAACGTTCCACACGCTCGCCCCATATTTCCTGGCAAACAGAGATAAATTAGAGTAGAGACTAGGTGTGGATTAGTGTTGGCAACCTCAAGATCTTAAAGATCTCTCCATTAAAGGCTTCGAATTGGGATCAATTGGCACACCCAAAAAACTTGTTAGCGTAATCCCAACCGTGTAAAAAATTTGCACGAGGGCTATGCGACATGGTTTGAAATCTGTGCATGTTAGCGGTATCAGTTCGGCCCACATTGTGCAAGTGTCGACTTAAAGTTCAGATGTACACTGTTCCTTTCTCTTGTTGGTTCTTTTCCAGGTAGTCAACTAATGATTGTCGAGACAGGCAGAGACCGTTCACAAATTGGCATGTACACCTCAATATTGGTATTTGCACCCACATTGTTCTGGAGGTGTCAATGTGCTGTGGGTGCTACACGTTGGCAACTCTGGGCGGCTCAATGGATTTGACCACATTACACTGTATATAATATGTATGAGTTCATCTCTTCTGCCCACCACAATTTAGTGGTTCTTTTTATTCGCTGATATAAGGGGCTCGTTTTGTTCCGTGCGATGTCCGACTAAAGAGGGATGAGAGTGCCCCATTTCCTAAGACTCTGGCTTTCTGTTTCTGGTCAGGTATTGGTACTAGGAGATGGTTATCCCGTGTTTCCGGGTTGCCCGTTCTACGATACAATACACGACCGGTCCTTAGAAAAGTTGTCTCCTCGTTGTGTCTGGGGTCCCTTAGCCCATGGGCAGTTTTTTAAAGCAGGGCGCCAGAGTAGGGTCCTTTTGTTGGCGCCTCCCTTCAGTTCATTTCGGCAAACAAATTTGGCGCAGGCTCCCTCTCCTTCTTGGCTTGCCCTCTTGTGGTTACCGCTGCCACAATCGGCTCTATTAGGGTCTCTCCAATGAAACTCTCTCAGCATATAGATCCTACATATCCCAGGATAACTGGGTAGATCGGATCATCCTTTATTGGCGCTTTTAATAACATTCCATATGGCACCGGAGATTTTTCTACGCCTTAGTAACTCCTTGAACTTGGACAAGTCAGCCCAGTGTTATTTCTATTCCTGTGCGATAGGAAAGCGTCCTGGGGTGCATCACTTCCTGAAAAATACTCCACTAAAGTTTTGGGAGGTTTTCCTCTGTCTCTGACCGGGTTTGGTCTAGGTCGCCTTCAGCGGACCAATACACTAAAGCGTTAGTCCAGCTTGTCGAATGAGACAAGTCAGTGATTGAGTGTTACGCCATAGTCACACAAGTTTACAGTTCATCCAGCTGTGAGGGTCGGTCTCCCTCAGGTGTGAGAATCAACTGACATCGACTTAACCTTTCGAGGGCTGTATGCATTCTTCCGTGCGGTTCTGGACCGTTTGTTTGCCCTGATCAGACGTTCCTGGTGTAGGGGTCTTTCTCCTTTTTCCTCTGACCTTGGTGGCTCCGCGCTGCCAGTAGAGCTTGTGGTGGGAATTGATCAGATTGTTATTAGGGGGTATCGGTTTTCGGAGGAATTTTCGATTTTTCCTGGGAGGGTCTCTGGTATCTATTTGTTCTTCGTTGGTTTATAAACAAGTTCTGAGAGGCTCAGTTAGAGGAAAAGAGGATGAATGCTCGTAGAATTTTAGTTTAAGATGATTGGTCATCTGTGGGTTACGTTTAGTGCTATGAGGAAGTTCGGCCCATTGCATTGTATAAGCAGTCTGCCTTATTTGAGTATGTCACTCAAGCTATGGAATGCGCATGTTCAGCCATGAAAATCTACAACGGGTGTTCGTTTTGAACTAAAGTCATGTTTATCTGTTCCACAATGATACAAGTTCAAGTAGTCCTCGTATGTAAGAGGTAGGTCAGAATTAATTCAATGCCTTTGTTTCAAATAGCCGAGCATCGTGAAAGAGCATAATCTGCGGGAATTGTTTTCCGGCTCTGCCTTAGCCGGATTGTTTCTGAACAATTTGCATGCAATGTGCGGGCGGTCCATCTCAGTAACCGCTTATAGCCAAGGACTTTCTTCAGCATGTATCGCAGAATCATGTTGGTTAGGTTCCCAGGGCTTTGTTGTACAGATAGTCATTAGCAGTGCTTTTTAATGAGTTGAGATGTTTAAGTGCGAAGCGGGAACTTCTAGACACATATCATCGTTGGCGCAGCCTCTCGTCGGAAAATTTCTCTAGATAGCTGTCACACATTTTCTCAATTAGGGACAGGAAAAGGACTCTAAAGCGCAAAAAGACAATCGCAGTTAATTGGGCAGGGATGATGTGCTGGAGGAGGTACATTGAGCTGAGACTGGGGCACCGAAGGACCACCCGCTTCTCCGTTAATCGAAGTAGAGGCGCCCCAACTCTCTTAAGCCTTAAGACGCCGTTCATTGTGTCTTTCCATATCTCTCTCTCTACATCTCTCTCATCTCTCTCCTTGCGAGCTTCCAGTTCTGCTCAATTTTCTTGTTCTTCTGCCTCAATTTTCATTCTGCTCAAATAGGCGTTCTTCTGTTCTTTGTTTTCTTCCTTCCAATCTCTGCTTCTGCTCTTTGTTGTCCGCGTAATATATTTCACCAGTTCCTGGTTGATAAACAGTTCACCCTCTTCTGACGGTTTTTTTCCTGCTCTTTCGCTTCCTAGCCTCTGGATGGAACTCTCAGATTCTTTATACAACTATTGCTGATTGTGAGAAATGATAAGATGTAGGTAACGGACTAGGATATAGTTCAGAAAAAAGAATCAAGAAGGGAAAAAAAAACTCAAAGCCGCTAGAGAAAAAAAGACAACAAAGTATAAATTTTCTTGTGTTACCTCCTAATTTGAAATGTGCTTAAGTGTTTATCGCTGATTGTATTGTCACTTTATTAGGGACTCTTTACGCAAGCGACTATGCCATAAAAATGGTAAGTTACGAACTAGAAAAGAATTACTTTTTTCTATCAGTAGAGAAAAATTTCATTTTAATAACATCTCAAACTAATTAAAGGAAATAAAATGTTTCCGTGAAAATTTTAATTCTCCACTACAAAACTCTTCACGCCCTGTTGTCTAGTTTATGAGAAGATAAAGAACTATGTTATACGAGTCTTTAAAAGTAAGAACATGCGGCGTCTTTAGCTGTAAAGCCGCAAAAAAAACATCTAGTCAATATCTTCAAAAACCCTTTAGTGACTAGTATAATCACATACGCTGTGTGCCTCAGCAAAGTCTTATAAATGAAAAATGTGTGTGTGTAAGTTTATCTCCGCCAGAGGATAGTTTAGCTAACCGAATTTAATCGATTATCCTGTACGTTCTACTGCTGTGGAATAGAAACCAAAATAACACTGTAAATATGCTGTGTGGGACGACCCAAATACTGTAAAAGGCGTCGTCTAAGGGGTAATTAATTACACTTGACAAACAACATTTTTTCTTTCTTTATATATAGAATAAGTTTTATTAGGGTCGTTTCTTGCGCGATTTCATATCTGAAATCCGTTTATCTCTATCACGTCGGGTTTCTTAAGATAATTTGTGAATAAATATATTTTTGAGAATCCGGTTATTTGCATTCGTTTGTGTGTTACTATATCACTTTTTAAAAACAAATTATTAAAGATGCAATAAAATAATTATACTTTTTTTACTGCTAAATAAGTATGGCAATGAACATATGTTTCGCTAATTTTTGATAAAAACAGTTATTTTTTTTTTTGAAAAGTTTTCACGTTTGAGCGATTTTTTTTTCCCCTTTGCTTGACAGTCCCCCCCCCCCCCCCCCTCCCCCCCCCCCCCCCCCCCCCCCCCCTCTTGTGTTGTGGTGAACAATTTCCCCCCCCCCCTGTTGCAATTTGTCCGGATATTTTACCGACCTGTTTTTTGGGGAAAAAAAGAATCGTTACACACATTACTTAAAGAAAGCTTTTTTCTTGGGGACTGCTTTTTTGTTTAAGTTTCTAAAGTTGTTGATGTGCTGTTGTGATGGCCCGGAAGCCAGGATGGTTCCTTTTTTTTTATGTTGGGGGGTGATTGGGTATCTTTAATTATCTGGACCCTTTGTTTCGAGTTAATTAATAAATAAAACCGAGCAGTTTTGGGGGTTGCTTTTGTATGTGCCCCAAGACTAGCAGGGGGGTCTGGGGAAAAAAAAGCAGGGAGAAAAAGTAGATTTAAGGGGGAAATACCCCAGCTACTAGATTCCTTACTTCTGCCTGAGACAAATCTGTCCTCCTTTTTTTTTTGTTTCTTTTTCTTCTGTGTGTTTTTAAGGGGGGGGGGGACCCACAAAGTTTCTTCTCTCTTTTCCATCCACACCACTCGCGCTGGTAGGAAAAGACCCGCCGCGGTGAGTTTTGAGTGGTTTGGTGGGGTGGGGGGGTTTCACGTGGTAGAGGGGAGGGTTCTTCAGGTTTGACCAGTAGCTCATTGATACGTTTGGCTTTTGAATGCCTGGTGTGCCACCTCAGAAAAGTCGATGAGTTTTTACTTGATGCTTCCGCTGGGGGGGGTAGATGGGATTCTGTCGCGCGTCGGATTAGGGTGTGGCTGATGGTGACATGTAGTGTGTTGGGGTCACTGTTGAACTAAACCAATTCTGTCGAACTGTTCTGGGTGGTTGTTTGGTGGTTTTGTGTATATGGTGTCTGTTGCCAAAGCGACATGCGAAATTACTCGGTTCGCGAAGGGGGTATGAATTGGAAGTAAAAATGGGGGCCCCAGGGGGGGGGGATTTCTAAAGGGAGGGGGGGGGTTTTACACACGAAGAACTTTTTTCAACTAATTTAGCTGGATTACTCTGCCTCGGCAAAATTTCGCTATTGCAAAGATATGGTTACAACGGCTCCTAATGGTCCTTTTCTTTCTATTTTTTCATGGCACTTTTTTTTTTTTTTTCTTTTTTTTTTCTTTAGAATAAACCAGTATTCTTTTTTTTTTTTTCTCCCCTCCTCCCCTCCTTTTTTTTTTTTTTTTGCCCAATAGGGGGGGAAAAGGGCAGGGGGGATGGGTGTGGTCGGGGGTGTTGTTGTGGGTGGGGAGAACTCTCCCAAACAACTGGGCGTCTTGTCCATACGGTTTTGCACCACCCTCCTTTCACCCCTTATTTTTTTTTTTTTTTTTCTCTTTTCACGCTTAATTTTTCTTTTTTTAGGTTTATTTTTTTTTTTTTTACAGACCAATTTTTTTTCCTATCAACAACCAATGGTCTGAAAATAATGTGTTAGAACACCTAAAAAGGGGGTCCCTCCCCCCCCATACCCCCCCCCCCTTCCCCTTTTCAAACGGGCAAAAAATGCCAATTTTTTACTGGGGTTACAATTGACCTAAAAAAATTGTTTTTGTTTTTTTCCTTTTTCAGAACTTTCCGCGCCTTCATTGGGAAATTGGACTCTGCGCGCGCGCGCGATCTGCCAGACATTATACCCAATTTTTTTTATGTTGTTTTTCACGCCCTAATTGCTTCATCAAGGGAATCGTTAAAAAAAATGGGACATGACTCGGGCAATTTTTTTACAGGAAACATTTTGCAATATTAGGGTGAGGCGGACTTTTTTTTATTTTCTTTTTTATTTTAACAAAATTTTTTTTTTTTCACAAGCCATCAAATTTTTCGTTAAATTTTATTTTATTCGTTTTATTTTTCATTTTTATAAAAGGTCCATTGGGGGCAATCAAATGGGGACCAGAAATTTTTTCTTTCACGTTACCTATATAAATAAAAAGGGGGGTGTTTTAAGCTCCTCAGGGGGGGTTTGACTTAAAAGGGGCTTAGATAAAAAAGCCGAGCGATAGGCCCTTTCACTTTAATCGCCTTCGGAAGGAAAAAAAAGTTTGCTGTTTTCCGACAAGTGCGCCCCGAAATGCCCAAAAGGAATTCTAATTTGGAAAGGTAAAAAATTCCCATTATGTGTTAATCTACCTCCGCAGATTTTAGGAAGACAAAAGTTTTTTTTTATTGCAAATACAGGAAGCCAACCCTTCAGTCGGCTCGAAACTTTTTTGTTAACATGGTAAGTGAACCCCGTTTTTTTCGCGCCAATGGATGGGGCCAAGAAAATTTTCAAAGTCCGTGTTTATTGTCCCGAAATAAAACTTTTTTTTCTGGGAAAAATCACACATTTTCCCTTGTCCCGAACCCCTACTTTTTGTGGCCAATATTGGGGGTTTTTTTTTCTTTTTTTAAGCCAAAGTTGTGGGCCATAGAAAATTTTGAAAACCTACAGAATTTTATGGGGCTTGTAAACTGTTATTTTTTTTTTTTTCGCCTTTTCAAAAAAATCCCATTTTTTATTGCTACCGATTCCGCTCGAATTTTGTTTGATTTTTAATTTTTCCCCCTGGACCAAACCCTTGAGCGAAAAAGTAATGCCCCAAGCGGAATGAAAAACCATGGAGAAACGGATTTCCTCATCAAGATTTATCGCCGTTAATGGGAGTTTATTCGGATTTATAAAGTGGACGGTGTCAAGACGTTTGGGACGTTGGGTTATCAACCGCATTCTTTTTGCCGAATTGCCGATTATTTTTGGATGCACTTCAATCGCGGGAAAATGTAAAAAACTACCAAACATGCCATTTCACCCGCGAACGAAAAAAGTCGATTTCGCGGCAAAAGAAATTTAAAGCCCCCCCCTAATACATAACTGTTAACAACTTTTTATTTCTTTTTTACGAATGATGTTGTGTTTTACTGGTATGGCGTTGTATTAATAAACTTCAAAATTTTGCCGTATTTTTTATTTATTTTTTTGATTTTAGAGAGAATACGGTTTGACTAAGATTTAACCAGGGTTCCCACCGCATTATTCAAATGTGTGACCAGTAAAAAATACATATGGTAAATGTTAGATAAAGGAATATAAAACCCGGCTTTTTTCTTGTTTACGTTAGTCTTTTCCGCGGCTTGTCCGTTTCTATCCCGCATGTACATTCACCAGGTTTTTGTGGCTGAACACTTCTCTCTCGCGCTCGCGTCTCTCTCTCTAGATCATCACCCACCACCCGCACTGGGCTTCGTATTGGGGGCGTGATGCCATTGCTTTAGGGTGCCTCAATTGTAGGCACTAGGGGATCATCTTGGAGAGCTTTCCCTCCAGAAGCAAGCTTCTGTTTGTAAAATTCCTTCTGTAGGGAAAGTGTCTTAGAAACCCCATGGGTCCGGTGGTAGACGGGGGGGGGGCGGTGAACTGCGGTGTGATAGGTTATCTCTGAGAGTAAATAGTTGCTTCACCGTGGTGGCGGTGGGGGGGGGGGGGGGGGGGGGGGGACGCATTGCACGAGAGAGATCGGGCGCGGGGGGGTACTCGGGGGGGGGGGCGCGGGGGGGTACAAATTATGGGGGGGGTGGGTGTGGGGGGGCGAGGAGGGGGGAGGGGGGGTTGCTCTCGGGGGGTGGGGTTGGGGGGGGTGGGGTGGGGGTGGGGGGGGGCCGGGGGGGGGCGTGGGGGGTGTGGGTGGGGGTTAAACAAATTGGGTGGGGGGTCCACGTGGGGTCTGTTGTGGTTCGCGCGCGGCCAAAATCTGGGGTGTGGTGGGGGAAGAGCAGTTGGTGTGTTTGGTCTGGTAATGGCAAATAATTGTTCTTGACCAGGAGAGCCTAAAGAGCTAAGCTGGAGGAGCAAGATAGAATTGAGAAACGATTTGTCGTTAATACAGTCTGTCATTTTACTCTCCTCCAGCACTCTGATGAAGCAACTATTTACGTCTATTACATTCTAACTCACTGAGGTACGAATTCACCATCATTCTACACTCTAAGCCGGACACATTATTTCTAAGACCTAACTTCCTCTCAGAATAACTTTACGGGGGCTGGGGGGGAGGGGTGACATATTTTGGTCGGCCTCGTTCGTCGGGATCTAGTGGTTATAGCTTACATTTGAGGCAATCGGCTATAGCCGGGATAAGATATTTTTGACACGTATGAATCTAAGTCCTGGCGTCTATACTGTAGATAGAGTGTGACATGTGAATGCTGTGCCTGTTTTGAGTGTTTAGGAAATAGCAATAAAATAACATGGCATAACAAAAAAAAATTTTTTTTTTTTCTTTGTCTTAACATTTTCTATGTTTTTCTGGTCAATTTTAGCTTCTATGCGCTGTTTTTAAAATCTGGCAAAACGTTTTTCTCTGATCAACGTGTCGGGATCTCTAGAAATTCGCTACACTAATTGAAGTTTTTAAGAAGCATACGAGTACCAGAGTCTATCTCTCATTTCGCTACAGAGAACGTTACACAGTTATGTAGGCTTGAATTTCTTTTGCAGTCGACTTTTAGTCGGTGAATGGAATGTGTTACATCGCGATGAAGCATCTAACAATAATCGCAGCATGGGTCACCCACCTCCACCGTCCTTGACTAAAGTGACTCCTTTACAGGCGATTATGCCTCTCCCCCGTGCCCCCCCCCCCCCCCCCCCCCCCCCCCCAGCCCCCCCCCCCCCCCCCCCCTCCCTCCCCCCCCGTTCACTACTCCATGTTCATCGCCTTACTGTCGCCAAGGTTTGTCAGGGCAAAAAGCGCAAGATGCGAATCGAGCACAAAATGGATTATTGAGGGACATGTTACAGCACCATAAATTCTGTAGCATCTTATGCATGCTTAACACACAAATATGCACATAGTCGGACAGATTTGTGATTCCCAGAAAGAAAGATTCATCGACGATCGATATATGAAATGCCACATCCATACTGATGCGCTGTGAAGTTAGTTCACTACCTCATATGTAAGCAAAGTTTACGAATTGCTCGCATGGTGCAATAAGACACTCTAATCTGAATGGCTCTCCTTCTCAAAGATACTTTCCTTTATCGTTGCATCGCTAACTGCCGGAAACCCTTTTCTCGAAGATAAAGTGGAATAGCTCTTTTTTTTGCTCGATTCTGATTCACGCTTTTAAGAAATTATTCATGAGAGAGCTTAGTGAATTTTGTTTTTATTGTAACGGTGGTGTTGTTAAAATGTATGCTGTCTTTGTTAAATAAATGAGCTAGTGTATTTATTTTTATGCGAGAGCAGAGTGCACGATGATCCCTGATAGGCCACACCTATTTTATTGCTTAATGTTTCTCTGTCTAGTTGCGGGCTGTTCCCATTTCACATAAGGAAGCAAACAAAGATTTAGTATCACCCCCGTGAGCCCCCTCTGCATGCCCGTGAGGAATGGCAAATGACCTGTTAGGTACTCCACCATAGACTATCCAGCACATGTCCTGGTTAGAGTCCATTGTACTTTATTTGTGTTGCCCCCAGAAAGCCCCCTCTTGCCATCTCCCCCCCCCCCCCCCCGCCCCCCCCCCCTCCCTCCCGCCCCCCCCCCCCCCCCCCCCCCCCGCCCCCCCCCCCCTCCCCCGCCCCCCCCCCCCCTTACCATAAGCTCTTCTTTCAGACACTGTTGAACAGAGTAGGCGACTGAGGAAATTGATGAAAATAAATCTTACGTTATGCAATAAACAACGGGCTTTACTTTTAGACTGAGTATGGGAAGAGTCGAGGAGATAAGGTCGCCATTCGGTTGAATTATGTTGCTCTCACTATGACACGAGTTGCTCCATTAGACACACTGTGTGTTTCATCTTGCAAATAGCATAGTGTGCTTCATCATACTCACAGTATTGAACAAGGTTTTATCTGTGTACTTATGACCGAAATTAGCATATCGGAGTTTTGGGCGCTATGATTCCCCATTCTTTGAGTCGCGCGTCACCGAGTTAATTCCGCTTTGTCCTTTGGTAACGGAGCGACAAGAAATCACGTACTCTAGATTCTGGAAAGTTCTGTAATGGTTATTAGTTAAAGGAGTAAATACACTCATTCAGATTCACCGGCATATATTCCGTGAGTCAGTATTAGTTTTCTAATAGAGCAGGTAAACTATCTACTTTTCTGTGAGGTGTTCGATTTCGTCGTCCAACGGATATTGTTCTGGTGGAAGCTGGGATCGGGTCACGTGATTGGATGCATTTGAGGGCGCTGGTTCTCGAAACACGATTTCAATATTTGGATATATATAACCACACACAACAATACTTTCCTAGTATTTCAATATAAAGTGAAACCAAGGATATTTGTCAAGCAGATAGTAATGCTATTCAAGTCTGTAGAGTGTGATGTGTATCGGTTCAACGCCATTATTACTGGACAGCTCCAAAAGGCATCCATCTTATTGCTTCGGAGATTTTCGTAAACCAAACCTGCTCCAATGTATTTGCACAAGTCGAACACAAACATGCATTTTGGCCTTCCCTAAGATTTCATTTGCATTCCATCAATACTTTCAGGAATCGAAGGGGGGGGGCGGGGGGGGGGGTAATAAAGCTTAATTATTTGCTATTGTTAGTAATGGTGTTAAAGTTTCTTCTGGATCAACAGGAATCGGTAAAATACCCGCCACACGTAACAGGGAACTAGATCCGACCGAGATTTCTACCAACTTTCTAAGAAGCACGCAATAATTTCGCTCAGAATTATTTTCAAAATATACATGTAACTCACTATGTTGTAATGAAATAGGCGTAAACAATAATGTCATGACGCATCTTTTAGCCCTCAGCAGTATAAAAATGTAGAAATTATTTTGCTTTTTATTAAATTTTTAATAACGTAATATAGTATAAAATGGAGAACGAAGCAAATAAAAAACTGAGCTTTTCTCAATATAATTATTATTCACAAATACTCTTAAGAACCCCGAGGTGATAGAGAAAAACGGATTTCAGATTTGAAATCAGCCCCGCCCCCCAAGTGAAACTGACCTAAAGAAAAAAATTTATTCTTTTATTAAGAAATGAAAAATGTTGTTTTGTCAGTTGTTATTAAGTACCTACCCCTAGGACAACGCCTTTTTAGTATTTGGGTGTCCACCACAGCATATATACAGGTTGTTTTCTTTCCACAGCAGTAGATAGTAGGTTAAAGAATAATATTCTAGTGTTAGACCTAGAGAAAGAGCTATCCTCTGGCGGAGAAAATATAAAATTAGAGATCTTATATAAGAAGTTGCTGGGTATTGCGTGAGAAGTGTTTCGCTCCAGTCATAAAGGTTTTCTTGTGAATGATTACTGAGAAGTTGAGCTGCAAGCTAATAGAACGCCTTGCGTCTGGGACATTTTAAGTCTAGTTAAACATTGCACTTGTTCTTCATCAACATGACCTTTCAAGGGGCGCGAGTTTTGTAGTGGCAGTAATTAAATTTTCAGGAAATGATTTTTTTTTTTTTTGTCCTTCTTTAAATTGTTTTTATTTTAATTTAAATTTTTCTCTTCATGTTAGTAAAATAGTGAGGATTCTTTTCTTGTGTAAGAATTTACAATTTTGTAGTAGGCCAATAGTAGCTTAGCGCTATAGATACGTTAAGTCGACAATCACTAGCAGCGATAAGTTTGCACATTTCAACTAGGAGGTAACACAAGTTAATTTAATTACTTTGTGTCTTTTTTTCTCGAGAGCGGCTTGTGAGTTTTTTTTTTCCCTTCTTGTTCTTTTCGTACTATTCTTAGTGTACTACATTCTTATTTCTTTCACATTGGCAGAGAGGATAATAGTATGTAAGATTCCTATCTCCTGGTGCGCTGCTGGGGAAGTTAGGAAGGCGAGAATAGACCGGCAGGATTAAACGTCAGAAGAGGAGTGAACCTGTTTAGATGTTATCGACCACAGGAAAACTGGAATATTATGACGACGGAGCTAAAACAAAGAAGCAGAAAAGCACCGAGAGGAAGAATAGGAAACACAAGACAGGAAGAAAGCCTATATGGAGCATGCAGCAGAAGGAATAATTGAGGCACGAGATACAAGATAATTGAGGCAAGAAATGGAAAGCTCGCTAAGGGGAGTCACGAGTGTGAGACGAGCGACAGAGCGTCGAGAGAGAGAGGGAAACGGATCAGCATTGTAAAACTGGCACGGCTTAAGGCTTATGAGAGTTGGGGCGAAATCTACTTCGATTAACCGGAGATGCCGTCTTCGGCACACCAGGTCTCAGGCAATTGGGACCCCTCTTCACAGACACTTCCTCGTTTCTGCCAATTATACTGCGATGTCTTTTGCTTTAGAGGTACTTTTTCCATAGTTCCACCAATGAGTGAAAATATTGGGACATGCCTATATCTAGAAGAAAATTCGAGAGGCTCGCCTAATCTGGGTTTGATGGCGTTATGAGAAGTTCCAAGCTTCGGCACATTAACAAACTATCAAACGTCATTAAAAGAAGCACTACTGCTCTATGACGTGTACACCATAAGCTTCGGGAACGTATAAGCGGGCAAAATGATTGCACGTACATGTACTGGAGAGTCAGATAGCCTTGCCGCTGCATGAGCCGGTTTGAGATGACCGCCCGAATAAGTGTGTGCATGTGCAAATGTTTCAGCAAAACAACCGGAAACGAGTAGACACGGAATATCACTTCCCGCGCAGTTGCTCTTCTTCTCGTCTCACGAGTGCTATTTGGATACAGAAGTGCATTTGATATTATCTGGACATACCTCTTACATACGAGGGAACTACTTGAAACTTGTTCGCTTGTGGTAAGCTGAATAAGTAATGAACTTTGTTCAAAAAGGGATGCAAACCCGTATGATATTAGGGCTTTGCAGGCTGATCGTGAACTGGGCGACTGTCAGGGCCTTGAGGTATCATACTCTATATTAGGACAAGGAAAGCAGCTATTCCACCCCCCACAATGCTAATGGCCCGAACTTCCCCAGCAATAAAACGTTAATCCCACGTTGAGCATGAGACAGAGCGTTCTCTTTTGGAAGAGTGCACTGGCATCGAAAGTAGGCGAGTTCTAAACGATTCCTGTATGGAGTCCTATTTCGTGGGGATGATAACCAAAACGAGATATTTTTTTTTCCCAAAGTCTCACATCCTCCATGGAGTGGCTTATTTTTTAGCGTGTTCTCTGGAGGTATAATACCACGTTAACTCTCCCACTGTGAATAACCATAACAATTCTGATCAAACCACAACCAAAGCCTAACGTGTGACCAGGCGACCGGCGCACAACCAAGCTGTCATAGGGTGAAAGGGAAAAGGGAAGACCCCCCTACACACCAGCAAACGTATGCATTCAGGGGCAATACAAACACGGTCCAAACCGCATCGGGGTGTTTTGCATAACTAGCACTCGAAAAGGTAGAGTCAATGTCAAGTGATTCTCAACCTGAGGGAGTTACCGACTACACTCATCAATATCGAGGTACCTGTAATCTAATTTTGAATGCGTACCTGACAACTAACTTGGTCTCGTTTGACAATGGACTAAAGCTTTAGTTGTTACTGTGTCGCTAGGCAACCTAGGTCACAAAACACGGGTCTGGAGGACAGAAGGAAAAAAACCGTTCTAAACTTAGTGGTAGTTTTTTCAGCGAAGTGAATTGCACCTCAGGGGGGCTCGATTCCTATCGAACATGGTAGACAATACACTCTGTAACTTTGTCTGGAGGAGTTATTAAAAGCACGGAACATTATGAGATGTATTCCTATCTACCCAGTTACAATCCTGGGGATGTAGATATGTGTTTATGTGGGAGAACCTAATGAGCCGTTTATGTGGCAGTGTGGTAAACCACCAAGAGGGCAAGCACACACATGAGAGGAGAGAGGGAGCCTGCGCCATAATTTGTTTGCCGAATGAACTGAAGGAGGCGGCGCGACAAAACAGGTCCCCTTACTCTGGGTGCCATGGCTCTTAGAACAACTGCCCCTTATGGCTTACTGAACCCTCAGGTACAAAACGGAGACATCTCTTTCTAAAAACAAAAAAAAAAAAAAAATTAAAAAAAAATAAAAAAAAAAAAAAAAAAAAAAAATAAAAAAAAAAAAAAAAAAAAAAAAAAAAAAAAAAAAAAATTAAAACAAAAAAAATAAAAAAAAAAAAAAAAAAAAAAATAAAAGGGACGCGTATTGTATCGTAGAAACGGGGAACACGGACACGGGGACCATAAACCTAGCTCCCTCAGTACCGTCGCAGTTTGACTAAGAAGGCCTGATTCTTAGAAATGGGTTGCAGGACTACTCTTCCATTTAGCGGACACATGGAACATAAACGCCCACTAGATTCAGAGCGATTAACAGAAAAAAACCATCTATTATGGTGGGCCAGGGAATGTAAACTATGGACCTTTAATCAAGAGGTAATGTGAAAAATCCACTGCACGCCCCCATGTGCCAAAGGAGTACCCTTTGGTCAGCACCAAAGCACTTGGACTATCACACCCACATGATGTATACTACTATGGGGGCATAATGCCCAACTAGTGGGTGTACTCACAATTTGATAACTGGGTTGCTGTCGACTCTCATTGGAAACCTGAGTAATAGGACCAAAACGAATGAAGAAACAGGGTTCATCACTGGACTTTAGGTACGGAACAATTGCCATCACGATGGTGCGGCCCCGAAGCCTATACAGCTAATACATGGACAACAGATTCTAAATAACCATGTCGCAGCAAGCAATAGTGCAAAATCTTTACCACGGTTGGGATTCCCTCCTACAAGGTTCTTGGCGGTGACAATGGATCCCAACCAATTCCGTAGCCTGTTTAATGGAGGCGTTCTCTTTAAGATCTTGAGGGGCACACAAACATATGCCACAACAAGTCACTACCACATCCGAGCCGGGAAATGGGCTCTGTGGATACGTTTTGTTTAACGGACCACTCACTCTCCACATTTTGTTACGTAAAGCGTGCGGGTTCAAAAAGAACGAACACCGGTAAAGACTGGGGACCGTAATAACCTATCGGCTGCACTTTTCTCGTACTACGCTGAGGTACCACCCAAGCGTTCTACGGGATTGTTGCGACAGCTACACATTTTATTTGCAGGCAGGACACTTATTAATGGGGACCACCTAGAAAGCCACAACTTATTACAGGTACTCCTGAACAGGAGACCATATAAGGTCCTGGACGAGTCTGTTAGTCTTCTGCGAAAGCAAGGTATGTAATCTTGCAGCTCAAGAAATAGGCTAAAGCTAGGATGGCATCTTGCTTACTACACTAACCTTAAGAAAGCCCACGACGTTAAACATAAATTTACTAAAAGACGATAAACATAACTAAGATGCAATAATGACGTGGATAGAATCTTACAAACAGTGGCGCGGTGAACGAAGAAAGTCCCATATTGCTACTTCCTAAACCGGAAGCAAGCAATAATTTCGCAGTAGGATCGGCAGGGACCCTTTTTACCGTCCTTTTAAAATATGAATCTCACGTTCTAATTATCAAGAGCTCCGATATATAAGGATCCTTGGGTCGAAGGTCTTCCTCGGAAAATCTCCTTCGGATATATTTGGTAGGAGGACACTAGTGGCCCATCCTACACGTGCTTTATACCTGGCCTGTCGCCAATTGCAAACGGATGACCACGAGGACCGATGATGATGGTTGCATGGTGGTATCCACTTGCAACCCACGAAATATCCTGTTAAAGTTGTCTCAGGTTCCGGGATGGCAGACAAATATTCTCTCACCCAGAAACAACAATTACAGATATACAGGGCTCTATACTAAAACAGTTACAGTGCAGTCTTAACGGATACTGTACATGCGTGCGAGACTAAATATCGTATTGGACTTTATTTATATATGGAAATCCAACATTATCAGAATGTGATCCCTCTGTTCGAACCCAGAGTTTATCCCCCATTACCCGTACGCTATAAAGCTGATGCACTATATCCAAGCGGAAGGGCAGAAGAAGGAAATAGGACACGAATAGAAATACACGCAAGCTGCGTCAGGAGGGTATTATCAGTTGAGTAGTATACATCTCCTGTACCAGTCTCCAGTTGTTAGTTGCTGACTGCACAGCAAGCCCTATAAGAAAGTTCGGTGTGTGTATAGATTACCGGCTGCCTAAACGCTGTCACTCGGAATTTCCAGCCCGAAAACTGTCCAAAACTGTTTCCTGAGTATGTTCACACAAAGCTACAGCAAAAGCAAAGATTTTCTCTTCAAGTTTGACTCTCAGGAAAGGTTTATTATCATTACCCAGTCAAGGAGGAAATTTTTAAAATCCACTTTGTTTTCGGTTTGCATAACGCACCAGGAGTGTTCACCAGGATGATGAGGAAGCTTCTAGAACCTCTGCAAAGTCCCCATATCCATAATTTCATGGATGACATATTAACTGCATCGGAAACCTACGAAGAACATATTGCTACGGTTGCTATGCTCCCCAGGAGACTACAGGAAACGGGTCTCACAGCCAGACCTAGCAAATTTCTCATCGGGTTTGAACAGTTAGACTTCCTGGGGCATACTATTTCTCACGGATGCAGTTGGCCTATTAAGAAGAACGTGGAGAAATAGTGGCAGCAAAAAGACCCCGAACGAAGAAAGACGTACGTTCCTTCATATCGCTATGTGCATACTATCAGAAGTACATCCAGAACTTCAACGGACTGACAGCACCTCTGACTGACCTCACAAAGAAAGGGCGTCCGGATAAGGTCATGTGGGATCAAAAGTGCGAACACGCATACAGCACTTTGAAAGGACAGTTGTCTGCATACCCCATTTTGAGGTTGCCTGACCTCAAGAAACCTTTTGTATTACGGGTCGACGCGTCAGGTCAGGGCATCGGGTCAACACTGCTTCAAGCCGAGGACAGTGACCTGAACATGTTATGTCCAGTTGCCTTTGGCAGTCGGAAATTAAATAAAGCTGAACGGAACTACAGCGTAGTCGAAAGAGAATGCCTCGCACTGAGTGACGGTATCAGACGCCATCATGAGTTTCTCTATGGGACATCTTTCACGGTGCAAACAGACCACGCTCCGTT
Source organism: Oreohelix idahoensis (assembly GCA_024509875.1). NCBI lineage: Eukaryota > Metazoa > Mollusca > Gastropoda > Stylommatophora > Oreohelicidae > Oreohelix > Oreohelix idahoensis. The sequence continues at coordinate 8,349 of JAMPIV010019086.1, read as the reverse complement.
AGCATTTCTTGGTGCCAAAAAGAATTTAACACAAGGGTCATGCGTTGGGCCCTTCTTCTAAGCGTTTATTCTTTCAAAGTGGAATACATTCCGGGAAGACAGAATGTCGGGGCTGATTTCCTGAGTAGAAACTGGACTACGGAGGAAGAAGAGGAAGTTGAAGATACCAATCATCCTACAGCTACCGTTCAGGGCAGCTTCATCGTCATAAATCAAACATGAAAAGAGGTTTTCATGTCTCAAAAGAGGGGACGATTGTGACAGACGAACTCAGCCGACCCTGAATGACCCTGAAGTGTTGGATGATATAGTACGACCTTCGTAGCGACCCCTTGGATAACATCAGTGCCCCCGAATATTGTAACCTTTCGTCAAACGGGATTTTTCTTTTCACCTGGACTCATTAGCTATGCAACCGTTCCACACGTTTGCTGATTAATATGTGGACAGTTTATCTATCGTTCATTCTGGTCATCGCATTAATTTAAGGAGAGATTAAATCACGCCCATGGACATCTCTTGAGCAATCATATGCAGTATTTTCATTAACTTGGCCAGAGGGGGCGACGCCAGAATCAAACAGATAGTAGCGACCACGATCAAAGACACGGACTGGAGAATCTCAGGAAAGACTATCGGCGCTATCAAAGGGCAGTAGTGGTCCCTGAGAAGCGACGCAAGTTTCTTGCCGGTATTTCGCATCTCCGTGCCAAACGCAGAACCGATCGCAGTGAAAGCGAACGGGGAAAGCCGGAACGGACGCAGCGAACGGCGATACAGAAATCCAGGGGCGGCATCTCTCTTTAGTCTAGCGGTCAGAACCCCCAAAGTGTCCTGAGATCTAAAAAGGTGTCAATTTTCTCATGTCCCACTCATCTTGCACTTAAGTTAGATATATACAGACCACGAAGAAATACACTTTATCACTCGTTGGCCAGACCTTTACAGAAGCACTAGCTATATTTGAAATCCTGCTAGATTATCCCCTGGATTTTTATATATATTTGCAGTGAATTCTATTTCTGTGTAAAACGGTAATATATATATTGTGTAAAGTGATCAGTGGTCTAGTTCATTCATTCTATTTCACTGGATTTTGTGTTAATTTAAATCTATTAAATTAAACCATCTCAATAGTTCCAGTCGTAAATGTAATGATATATCTGCTATATTATTTCCAAAAAAAAAAGATAATAGATGCTGAAATGCTTTAATTAACTTTTAAAGTCGCGAAGGAATTTATAATTAATAAATTTAGTTAAGTCCTATATTTATAGATGTGTGTTTTAACCATTAGAACTCACGCAGTGTTTATTAAATACATAATTAAATGCGCGAATATATATATATATATATATATATATATATATATATATATATATATATATATATATATATATATATATATATATATATATATATATTTATAAATAGTCTTAACGGGAAATTCATCGCGCTTTAGAATGTTATTTGATTTTTCGGTATATTACATGTCTTATTTCTTTCATACAGAGTGGTCGTAATCTTTGCGATCCCAGCAATAAAGAAATCGTCTTAAAAAACTTCCAGACATATTGATGAAACATTTTTAAATTTAATCTTGTGGCGGTTCAATGCGACCTAGCTATCATAATTACATGAAAGAAAGCCTACCCAAGACTATTTAAAGAACAATCATCATATTAAAAATTACAAATCTGTAAGATAAACTGGAAGTTGAACCGTCCCAGTAGCGATACTTGATTTACTGCCCTACTGTGAGAGAGTACATATTTTCCTGAACTGTGACGGCTTAAGTTTTTCCTCACTGGATTACTAAACTTTTCCGGTCAGTTACTATCATCACGCATTGAAGGAATTTTACCATAGCGGAAGATTAAAGAGACCACTTCATTTTCACCCCTGTGTCGAACTGTGTCAGTGCCATCCCATAGACTCCTTTTATATAATAAAACACAATAACTCTTAGGCTTCAAGTCCGGCGATAAGTGAGAATAGTTGCTATCAGCAAACCTCGCAACATCTGGGGCGGGACACGGAAGTACCAGACCTTTTCATGTGTCAAGAGTGTAATTGCTGTTTATATAATTCTATTGGAGTGTCTGATGCTGTAATCGGTAAGTGTGTGAATATATGAGTGTGGATCCTCACGCGCGTGTATGAATGACGGGAAATTTAATCTTTTTTGTAACCATTTTGTTAACTTTCTTACCTGGTAATATAATTTTCTGTATACCCTGCATTGTTCCTTTAAGTGGGATAGTTGATAATTTGTTAACTCTGTTTAAAACCCCCTCCTTTTCATTTGCTTAGTAAAGGGAAGAACAATTGGGAAGAACAGAATTCTTTCTACCACCCATACCTACTTTTGAAACACCTCTTTCAGAGTAATTAACTTGACTGTTAGGTTAACGTACCTATGTTCCTGATAACTATCTATCTTTGGACTGGGTTTATCTTTGTCTAATAAGCGGGACGGGCTTAGTCGATACCAATCTTCTTCACCCCCTCCCTACCTTGTTATTTGCATTTTTCTGTACTTATGATTATTTTTGCTGTAAACACATGATTGTTGTAGTGATTGTGTTTTTTAACTTTAATAAACAACATAAACTTAATTGTTACTGTGTTGGAATACCCAAAGCCCATAATTTCCCCTATTTGTTTAATATAGTTGTATCCACGTCGTCTGTGTGTTTGAAGCACCAAATCGGTGTGAGAGCAGGTGTGTGTCTGGAAACTGGCAAATAATTGTTTGACCAGGAGAGCCTGAAGAGTAGATTGAGAGAAACGATTTGTCGTAAATAAGTCTGTCTTTACTCTCCCCTAGCACTCTGTGAAGCAACTATTTACTCTCTACATTTCTATCACTGAGCTGTTCACCATCATTCTACACTCTAAACCGGACCATTATTTCTAAGACTCTTTCTCTCAGAATAAATTTACGACATGCACGTATATACCAAAAACAAAATGGCGTCCTATAAAACTTATGTCGGGGTTGCCAATGTCTACCCAAGATTTTGCCATAACAGGATCTGCAGATAAAACTCGTCCACCTCAAAATTCCTACTGGTCTTATGATCAAGGACTAGACTAAAGGTGCAAAGTGATTTTTATTGCCGGATTTACAATCAGCCCTTCAAAATTAACAAAATCCATGGGTTCGGAACCATCCTATTAATAATAATAAAATATAATATACTACTCGTCAAAAGTCAAGGGCCGCCCTATTATTTTCAATACACTTTTATATAAGCGCATAGAATAATTAAATGAAGGAAGTTTTTAGTAAAAATGGGTGCAATATCTTCCTCTGACAGTCCTCTATGCACGTTAAGCATAAAAACAACTCACCGACAACCATGGTGATCACGTGCAATTTGATTTGCTGACCATAAATTCACATTTTTAATCTGTTTTTTCAAACTTCCGTACAACCAAACAGGTGAAGTAATCGTGCTGATTGACATTCCACGTGCAATGGCGACTTTTCGTGAACAGAGTTCACTCTTAATTTGTTTTACAATCAGCAGACTTAGGGTAGTTTCATCACTTGCAAAAACCATGCCACCGAGAAGAAGTCTTGACACCTTACAAAGAATGAGGGCTATAGCGTGGGTTGAAAGTGGTTTATCTGTCCGTGAGGTTGCTAGACGGCTTGCAGTGTCACACTCTACTATCCAAAGAATTTTGGAGAGATTTCAGGCCACAGGAAGTGTGGAGGATCGCCACCGGCCAGGTCGCCCTAGATGCACCAATAGACATGATGACCGGTACCTCTTGTTGTCAGCCCTGCGCCATCGAACAGTGACTTGTTCCACTCTAAGATGTCAGCTGAGACAAACTGTAAAAGTTAATGTCAGTCAAAGCACCATTCGCAGACGTTTACATGAATTTGGACTGGCTGCTCGACGTCCTGCAGTCAGAATCCCTCTTACTCCTGCTCATCGCAGAGCCCGTGTTGCTTGGTGTCGCGAGCACATCCGATGGACAAGGCAACAATGGAGTCAAGTTCTCTTCACTGATGAATCTCGTTTCACTGTGTCATTCAATGATGGCAAGATTCGAGTTTGGAGACGACCAGGAGAGCGATTTACTGATGAGACAATTCAAGAGGTGGATCGTTATGGTAGGGGTTCTGTCATGGCCTGGGGAGGCTTCTACAGACACGGCAGGACCCCACTCTACATCATCCAAGGCAACTTGACCGGCCCAAGATACCAGAACGAAATCTTGAGACCAATTGTTCAGCCTGCTCTGGAGGCCTTAGGTGGTAATGCCATCCTCCAAGATGATAACGCTCGACCCCATCGAGCTCGTGTGGTGAATGAGTTTAATCAGCAACATGGGATCATCAGGATGGCGTGGCCAGCTCATTCACCTGACCTTTCTCCGATTGAGCACCTCTGGGATGTCCTTGGTCGAAGATTGTCAACAAATCACCCCCTGCCAATGGATGTTGCACAGCTGACTGCATTTCTGCTTCAGGAATGGCAAGCTGTTCCTCAGGATACTCTTCGGACCCTTGTGGACTCGATGCGTCTACGCTGTCTTGAATGCCTTGCTGCAATCGGTGGTCATACCCGATTTTGAAATGTCTATTTGTCCAATATCTATTGTGTGACTTTTGAAAAGGTGGGTGACACACTTCACAGCTTCATTGCGTTTGAATGTGTGTTTCCATTTCTTTACGTGACATGTCAATTTGGTATTCAATAAATGCCGTTTTGACTGATACCAATTACGTTTATATCAGATTTGTTTTATGGTTTCAACCAAGGTTTTTCTAAGTGGCCCTTGACTTTTGACGAGTAGTATAAAACAAATAAACATGTTGCACTAGTTTTTTGATGAGGAACAAATCCGCAAACACAGCAAAACAAATAACATGTGATAACAATCAAAATCAAATCCAAATAAATGAGCACTGTATTCCAGATGGGGCTTGCCATACAAATTAGCTGTCAAATGTCGAAATTAATCGTATGCAAAGTTTACCTGGAAGTGTTACACTGTTTGAATAAACATATATATATATATATATATATATATATATATATATATATATATATATATATATATATATATATATATATATATATATATATATATATAGAGAAACATATGGCTGAAGCACAAGGATGGGGTTTACACTATTAAATAGTGCAATTTCAAATTTAGTGTTACATGAACAATGTTTTCGTGTTACCCACTTCTTTTCCATATACGCCTTTAGGTACCTGGAGTAAAGCAGAACTTTGTTTTGTGTTAAGTTATAATGCATAGGCTAGCATTATACGGTGTTTCTTCTGGATATCTACCAACTTCATCGTATACTCTCAGACGTCAACTTGAATAGGTTCAAAGAAAGCAGAGGTCAGCTTGAAGCTATTTCTATCTCCATTGAGCGTTTCCAGGAATGGTACTGGTGATGGCCACATGTGCTTTCTCTGTTCCTCATATGTTGGAAATCTGTGAAGCAGATGTTCAGCAGTCATTTTATCAGTGCCATAGTTACACTAATCGGTAGTTCTTATCTTTAGCTGGTATCCCAATCTGTTATGACCCGTGCGGAGTCTGAAGATTCTCACTTGTTTTCTTCTATTGAGCTGATAAAATACATCTTTTGTTGTGGCCTGGATGCTCTGCTTCCCATTTGTTCCTGTTTCTGCTTCTAGTAAAACTTTTTGCCTCTTCAAAAGTTATGAGGCTGTGATAGCTTTTCCATCTTCATTTCCCAATCTGTCATCCTTTTCATTGCCGAAGATTGTGCAATGAGAGTGGATCCACTGTACTACAATTCTTTTGAATCGCTGACATAGTTTGTAAAATACTAATCTGAGGTCATCCAGGTCTGCAGTATTCTAGTTCTTTAGCGTTTCAATTACTGACAGTTCGTCTGTAAAGAAAGCAACGTGTCTCTCTGTGCTTTCCACTGTCATTAGGACCTCTGCTGCAGTTTTCAAACCCTCTGCCTCTGCTCTGAAGTTACTTCAGAATGTTCCTGTTACCACTGAGAGATTGTTTGTTTTCTAGTGCTTAAGCTCAGAAGAACTCATGCACCTCCTTCTTCTGTTGCATTTGTTGCGGATCCATATCTCTAAGCATGGGTCCAGGTATTGTTTGGGTAATGTTTCTCTGTGAATTTTATGGTTATGCCTCTTCTCTCTGTTGCAGTATGGTTCTTCTTTCTCTCAATACCAGGACTGTTTTCTATCATTTCGGGGAAGCGTTGTTGTTTCCAAGCTGAGAGCGTGTGCGCAGCGAAGATGGGCTTAGTTGTTGATTAACTTTTAATGATTCAGTTTTTTTGTTTTGTCTTTTCCGATTGGCATTCGCTAAGTTCCCCTGCAGAAAGCCCCTTTTCAACCATTAACTATAGGCAAAAATCATCGGTTTTATTTTGTCTTTGATGCGTTTGCCTTCTTTTGGCGAGGCACAAATCTTTCATTATAGTCGGAAGTTCCTCGGTTATATTAGAGGACAGTTGCGTGTACAAAAATAGAGAGCTATGTCGGAACTTTAGTGAAACGTTGATAAATACTAAGCCAAGAGGCGGGTCTACTATGAAGCTAATAAAAGTTGAGCTTTAGGGCCCCAAAGTTCAGTTTTCTCTATAATACGTTTCTTTCCCATTCCCCAACAGTTTTTTTTAATAAAAGGGGCCCCTCCAAGAGATCAAGCTTCACGGCCCCTAAAATGTAGATCCGCCACTGAATCTAAGCTATGAAAAGGCCCACTTGTATCTATCAGCTTGCACGCTAAAGCTGCGCTAAGAGCTAGTTCTGAAAAAGGCAATAGATACTCTGGCTTTGTGGGAACTTTCAGTTAAACCAGGACTCCTTTGCATACAAGAAAACGGGAGCCACGCTGGTGTAATGGTTACCACATTGCGCTGGCGACCGGGTGTTCAAGGTTCAAGCCGGGGCGTGAGCATTTGAAGAAGTATCATCGACCGGGATTTTGACTGAATAACCTGAACGACTCCTGAGATAAACCCTCTGTGGATGGGAAGGACCGGAATGGAAGGAAAATCCACAGGCTCCCCAGCCTCGCAATGACATGTCATTGGGCCGAAAAGCCGAAAGCCCAAGTGCCGCTGGTTAAGAGAAAAAAATACAAGGAAACAGGGACATCCAGATGTTGGGATTTGGGGCACCCGGCGCCTGGTGCGTCACCTGGACAACAGCTGGTTGTGATAGTTCCGGACCTTCATGTTAGTTCTATAGAATATTGTTTTCCTTGCCCGGCACGGCTTTTGCTATGTCAAGCCTTTCGGCACTTCATACATCTCGCTTCTTTTCTCCCCCCTTGCTCTTACTCCTTTTTATTCCTTTTTCCTCATTTCAACTCTTTTTGTTGTTGCATTATCTGTCCCGATATCTGACATTTAAATAATTACTTCTTCATTGTAAAATCGTTACATTTGTTCATTAATTCCACTGTTCCCACGTACTTTCTCACTGTGGTTATTTGTAGCAGTTTGTTGTATGTGATACGAATGTTATCATATGTTTAATATTCCTTTATCGCCCTTTACGATTTGGCTGATAGAGGGCGGTCACCCTAAACTGTTCCTTATTATATAACGGGTGTCTTGGGTCCATACTTACGACCAACATAAGGTAGAATAACGTACAGGTATAAAATAGGTCATTGTATGTTAGAGATATGGTTATATTGACGTCTATATTGGGGCAGCGACGTTATAGGATGGTTATAATGACGCCTATGTTGAGGCGGCGAAGTTATAGGATGGTTATAATGACGTCTATATTGGGGTGGCGAAGTTATAGGATGGATATAATGACCCCTATATTGGGGCGGAAACCTGGGTGGATGAAGCCGCCGATCGCACCAAGTGGCGATGCTATCTGCGGCGCCACTTGTTTGGGCGAAAAGAAGCTCACACAACAAGCAGAAGAGAGGAAAAACGTCGAAAGGAACACCAGGAAAATAAGCAGCTGAGGGCTGTCACCTCAGGGGCGCATTCCCATAGTCAGTTATAAATGAAGGGGCTATTATTATTATATGTTGGGGCGGCGAAGTTATAGGATGGTTATAATGACGTCTATGTTTGGGGCGACGAAGTAAAAAGATGGTTATAATGTTGGGATGGCAAAGTTATCGGTTTCTAATACCGAAATCTGGTAGCGCCACATTCCAGTATACTCAGCTGTAAATTGGTACATGACCCTGCTCTTGAGTTAAGGAAAGCAAATGTAGTGAAGAAGGAAGCTGGTCACCCTAACTCATTAGGCTGGACGTAGTACAGCGAAGTCTCAACACTTAACTCCCCTGCGGTAGAATAGAATTTCCCTCGAGATCCCTGTAAAGCATGCTTTT
>JAMPIV010019085.1:0-18245 GCA_024509875.1 Oreohelix idahoensis | reverse complement strand
TCTTCGGAAGGCAGTTCAGCTAATGGAGATTCACCCGGAGCAGGAGCGAGAGACACCTCAGGAAACGGAGGGCCCCGGATGGCAGCCATGAGCTTCCCATTTCACTCGTTCCCTAACAGGAATGAGAAGATTGACGTGTTCTTGGAGAAATTTCAAAGGATGGCAAAGGCATACGGGTTGGATGAGAGTCTTTGGTGTCTGAAATTATCACAATCGCTCAAAGGTCATGCGTATGAAGTTTACAACAAGCTGCTCATAGACGATCAGAACAACTTTGAGGCACTGCGAAACGCTTTATTGCAAAGATTTCAGTGGACACCCCGTAAATGCCAAATCATGTTCAGGGAGAGCAGGCCAGAGAAGAGAGAGAGTTTTGCTCAGTTTGCAGAGCGGGTGAGAAATTACTTAACCCGGTGGAGGGAACTGTCAGGACTGGCAACAACTTTTGAAGGGTTGGAGGAGTTAGTTCTATGTGAACAGGTAAAAGCAAACATGTCCCCCGACTTGAGGCGGTATCTGGCAGAGCAGGGCGCTCAGCAACTCGATCAGATTATCGTGTTCACCGAAAGGTTCCAGACAGCACAGGCCGAAGTAATGGGACAGAAACTGAAACACCCAGACCTGCCAGCCCCAGACCAAGGAGCTTCATCATCGCAGTCGGCTACTTCACCAGCTCATCAGCAACCAGGGCCTTCTTGCAAGGAGCCTCATTCTGGTTATAACCTGCGCCCCCAGCCGCATAACAGAGCACAGCCAACAACATCTCACGAACTCTCTAGGAACAGGGGAGATAATGAGAGGTACTGTCGGAATTGTTGCACGACTTCCCACTGGACATCACGGTGTATGAACAAACCCCTAGCTCATCATGCAGCTTGTTTAAGGCCGGTGAGAGTGACCAGAGGGAATAAGTGGGAATCTGTCCAGTCAGAGAAGTTGTTCTCTAATAGTGGATCAGCCGTAGTGAATGGGATGGCCACTACGTGTTTGTTTGACAGCGGGCTTACATATCCCAGTATCGTCGCTCGTCATTTGGTGAAACCCGGGCAGTGGACCGGAGAAATAGTTGAGATTGGTGGCATTTTGAGAAGAGGTATCTCACAGCGGTTGCCCGTAGCCAATATTGAGGTGAAATGCAAGTTTGTGTCTGGCACCATCAAGGCAGCTGTAATGGCACAGCCAGCACATGATTTCATCCTGGGAAGCCCATACTTAGTTTTGGGAAACCCAACCACGCCGATCCTTGCTAATGCAAGGGGGCCCACTGCAGGCCAGAGAAGTGAAAGGGGAAAGCCCCAAATTCACGGAGCCCCAGGGGAGCTCAAACATCCTTGTCTTGCGATGAAGAGGAAAGAAGCCTCCAAAGACAGTGGAATGTTATTTACAGAGGCGTATTCGCCTGTCAGCCCTGTTCAGCCTAAAGGTCAAACAGTGGTGACGCCTCTGATTTCAGAAGCACCTTCTTTTTCGTCGGGAATTAGGCCCCCGATGGTATCACATCTCTCAAGGGAGGGAAGTACTGACAAGAAGGAACATGTGCACGGTTCTTCAGTCAACCGCAACCAGCTACGCCCTGTTACGGCGATGTCTGGCCAAGCCAGTCAGTCTGTTTCAAAACACTGGGAGGTCGCACCATTTGGTAATCATTATTTACCACGCGCCGCCAGGAAAATTCGTGGGCGAAGGAAACACATGAGAGGGAGGAGGAAGGGCGATCAGTCAGGTTGCAGTCGCCAGGAGGAAATTACCAGGCGTGACCCTCACAATCCAGTGCTTGCACAGATTTTCAAGGATATGGAGAGGGCCTGTATGATAATGCTAATTATGACAGTGATTAGATCGGGATGGAGATCTAGATACGGGCCAGTATGAAACCCAGAGATTCCCGCACTTCAAAGGGGGGACTTATGTGATGCTGCACTGTAATTCTGTCCTTCAACCGGCCCGATTCTGTGGTTCTATTTTGAATTTTCATCATTTTCTTCTTCTCATTTGTATATATATCGTGTTTGGTATTTTTGGGTAGATAATTGAATGGGTTCTTTTATGATGGTAGGTTTATTTCTTACTCCCACCAGTTTTACTTTCTTTCGATTTTCCGCGATTTTTCGTTGTTTACGGAAATCGCTATTTTCGGGCACGCCTGTATGACGCGTCAGAAACGCACGTGGACGTGATGCAATTTTTGGACACGCGGTTTGCGCGGTTTCAAATCTGATTGGCGCAGCTCGTAGTTATTTTATTTTTCTAAGCATTTCCATTGGTCCGAGTGAAAGCTTAGGTTATGCGTAGGAAGGGAATCCGCGGGGGCGGTTCGCTTGTATATATTGAGATAGAAAATTGCGGGCAAGTCTCTATCGTAAGAAATAATTGTCAGCGTCAGACTTCGTATTATCGTCTCCACTGTGGGAACAAAGTGGTATTGCGAGTCACGGCGAAACAGTGGGGGAGCATAATTTTGTCAAATAAAATTTTCCACGGCAAAAGGACATATCTCAGGGTCAGAGTACTCGAGTTATCGTCAGGAGCAAAAAGAAACATAAAAACCTAAACGGTCTATTGCAGTGAAGTTCAATTCTTCAGCGAGACTGGTTTCAATTGCGTACAGCCGGAAATCAAGGCTGTGTTTTTTCCTCTAACTCCGGAGCGGGTTAAAAGAGGGAAGCTATTCAGCAGCAGAGAAGTTTTTCGACAGTTAATCAAGTACCTCATGCTTGATGCCAGAATTTCATCATCATCCTCCCCAGCTTCAGGAACAGGTGATAGGATTACCATACCTGGGTCTTGAAAGAAACGAGAGAAGAGCGTAACGGAGACGCCGCATCATCAGTCGTCGAGTATTAGAGAGACACTGAGATCAAGAAGGAGAGAGGGAGAGAGAGGAGGGAGAAAATAGACAGGACCAGTAGGGTGTGTTCAGTGTCCACTCGAAGGATAGACACTGAGCCATTGTGTTACTCCAAGTCTATTATTTTAGCATCTCCAGTGGTGTTAGTTAGCGGCGCATATCGCCTACCAAGTTGGAAGCTGTGTAGACGTTTCGTTGAGGAAGAGTCAACCAGACTGAGACAGTAGAATCTTATTTTGTTAGAGAGTGGAGGCTAAAGTGGACAGCCCCCACAATAGTAGAGTTATTTTAATCACTAATCATTTTATTGTTCCTCAGCAGGGTGACAGAAAGAGTGAATGTGATTTGGGTTTTTTTTTCTAGTGTCTATCAATGTACTTGTTACTTTGTTTTTTTCCAGGCCGTGCAAAAGTGCACGCTAATTTTTCGATTTGATGTATGATGAACTTTAATGATTTCTGTGTATAAATAAATTTATCTATAATATATATACTGGATCAGCTTCTACACTCTATACTTACTCTATGTTGTCTGTATAGTGATGTCTGTGGTCGTTTTATACACCTTATCTCCTTGTGTTTAAAGGTAGTCAGAGGAGGGTGAGATTATAGCCATTCTGAAGTCACGAAGCGGCAAGGGGAGAGTCAAATCCTGGTTCTATCCCTTGAGCCAATAGTCTCATCTGTCCACAGGCATGTCATTTTCCATCTAAATTCTATCTTCTCAGACTTTCTCATACTAGGGTCTTGCTTTCATTCAGGCAAACTCTATAAACTTAAAACCACTTCGTGACAAGGTCTACTACATTCTCGTAAGTTTCTAAGTGCTTTAATTGTTGAAAGAGAGTCAGTTAAAACTGTTAGTTTTTTGGGAGGTTTATTGGAGAATATTTCTAGTGCTTTTAGTATTGCCACCATCTCTGCAGTGAAAATGGATGTATTTTCCGTGATGCTATATTCTTTTGCAATTTTCCATATTGGAATATATATTCCTATCCCCAATTTGCCATCCTCTCCCTTGGATCCATCTGTGTACACAGTAATGCTGTCTTTTGATATTTGTTGTATATATTTATTGGCTGTGTTTTTAATATTTTCTATATTATTTGTTTTCTCAAGTATTTCTGCTAGGTGGTAGTCCGTGTCTGGTTTCTTGATCTCCCAGGGCGGAATCACTGGCTTGTATTCACAACTGTTATTAATTGATGTAATTAATCTACCCAGATGGACAATTTCCTCCATACACTTCCATCCTGTAGGGTTATCTAGTGGTATTCATTGGATTGGCCTGAGTTGTTAGTTGGCATCTGGTAAAAGCTGTATGTGCTGGGTGAGACTTATCTAACATAACTCTGTTCATGTAATTTAGTCTTAACTCCTTTCTCCGTAATTCTAAGGGTAGAATTCCTAAAGCCACCTCTTTAGCTCCCATTGATGTTGATCTGATTGCACCTGCTATTTTACATAAATTCCTGATGCTGAATTCTAATTTAATCTTGTTACTACTGTGTGCAGCAGAGTCATATATTATACCATATATTATGGTATACCATATATTATGGAAATAATCTATTTTTCTTCTAATAAAAGATTTATAAAAAGTGAGCATTGTCTTGGTGCTTGCACCCCATCCATCTGCTGTAACTTTATTTCTTTGCTTGTGCCTTGCCATAGGTTTTTCATCTGTATTAGTTTATGTGAGGCAATTGCAAGTCTTCTTTTAATTTCTACAGCAAAGTCGCCAGAGTTCTTCGTTATCAATTTCAATTTCTGGTTTGGTCTTTACTTTGCCTGTTGTAAAGATCCAAACCAGAAATTGAAACTGATAACGAAGAACTGGAAGGTGTTAATGAATTTTAATACTTAGGAAGTGTGTATAATTTTTAAAAAATATTAATGAAGAAAAATATCACGTTCAACCTCTGATGGGTTATAATTAGGATATATATTGTATGTGTAGGCCCTATACACAATTTTTAAACACCCTGTATGATAAGAAACAAACTATAGCCCCACTAGTATTAAAATAAAATAACAAACCAACATTTAAAACAGTCACATCATTATAAAAACAAAATATAAAAGCTGCCATGAACAACAGCCACTCCATTATCGACATAAACTGACAAACCAACATCATCATACCTTGAATTTGACGAGATGTCAATGCTGAAGCCTGATTACTTCCTGTATTTTCATCCATGGCGTCAGAAGTTTCTGGTAATATATTTATAAACAACAAGTTTTGTCACTGTACTAGGGCTTCTCGTGTAGTTTTTTTAATATTTTGGTAATTTCCTATTACTCGTGGGTTTGTGCTCCGCAGTGAATACTATATTTTTTTTAAAATCATTTGGGTATTCATATTTACAGTAGTTATTTTCATAAAAATCTGAATTTTCAATCCTGTGATTTTGTCTGGCCCTCATTATGACTGGTGTATTTCTCTCCAACTTGTGAGTTATGGCCAAGTTGCCACTCAAGTTCTAGAGATAACCCAGATTTTCTTCTAAAAAAGACACAGAAATACCCAGATTATTTTATGCCTCAAAAACACAGGATAGACGATGCTTACACAATCTTTTAGTGCAACTTCTGCACAAATAAGCTGTGTGCTACCAATTTTTATTTATTTCTTCATTTTTATTTTATTTTATTACCAAAAATTCACAATTATATAAAAATGATCTTATTAACACCCCAATATATGAACTCTTGAAAATGAGATATTTTAATAGTAACCTACTTACAGTAGTTACATTAACAAAATGTTCCTCAAATCAATTATAAAATATTAGTTGTAACTTGTTACTGTTGAAAATTGTCACTTGTCAGCGACTCGGCATCCATGTCGACAACTTCTCCTTCGTCAAGATCAAATGCATGAATTGACAACGTTGAATCTTGATTGTGGAGTTGCAAAATCTTTGCATATCTCTGCCGACAACGTCCTTCATGCACATCTTCAACCACGCTTTTACTAGGATTAAACTTATGACAAACTCCATCTTTGGCAACTGCTTGCTTGGCTAGTATTCGATTGGAAACTGTTTCACACAAAAGCTTGTTGGTTTGTTTAGTTTTAACTAAGTTAACTTCGAAAACACTCTTTCGACGCATGCTGAGGAGTGAGGTGGCGTGTGTGTTGTCATACTGCTACAACTACCTAGCGTACCTTCATCATTGCTCATTTTAAAATCTTATAATAACAAAAACCCAATATGCTGTTTATATGCTTAAGTCTAAAATTTAAAAGGAATACTTTAAAACACATCGCAAAAATAAAAATGACTGAGTATTGTAGATGACAGCCATTAACAGAATAAAAGGAAATAGATTGCTGATGTAAACGAGTAAAAAAAACCGTAATTGATGTGGTTAAAAACAATAGTTAAATTTAAATAGAATAAAAAATATATAGCACATAATTTTTTACATTTAATTATATAATAAATATAATGTATAATGCTCAGTGCGCAGAATATACATACATTGTAAATGTCAAATATACTCGGATTAATGCAGATTTGGAAAAAAAATACACAGATACCCGATATATAATGAAGCCATAAAACCCAGATCTAGTAAAAAAAATACCCAGCTATGGCAACACTGGTTATGGCCTTCATTTATTGGTCAGATTAATGCCACTGGTTGTGTATGTATCAACATTTTAGTTACTCTTGACACAAGAAATGGAGATGCAATGAGCTCCAGCTTTTCCGTTTTTAAAAGGGATTTGCTCATAACCTTTTTTTTCTTCAAATATACAAGTAATAACTGGGCTCTTGCTTGAAGTGTCTTGTGAAGAAAATTGTTTAGCACTGTTTATCATTTTTGAGTGTTCAAGTGGCAGGGTGGTTACAGTGCTTGCTTCCTGAAGCAAAGAAACTAGGTTCAAAACCAGGTAGCATCACGGTTCAGTCTATCCAGCAGTAAAAATGGGTACTTGACTCTGCTCTTGAGGCAAAGGCAATGAGGAATAGAACTGGTCACCCCACCCTATAAAGCTGAGACCTAGTGTAGATGAAATCTCAAACACTTCCCTCCCCTTTGTCTGTTCATGGGTCCTACATTCCGTAGCTGGGTATAGTATAGTGAAAAAAAAAAGAGCCTGGCCAATAAGGCACTTTGGGGGGTGTGTGCTAATTTGGCTGTGCTGTCCTTTCCCAATTCACTTTAGCAGGCGAGGTGATGGTGCCATTTAGATGGTACTTTGTTTAATTTTCTGATGAGCATATCGCTTATATTTCTTTTCTGTTGTCTTCTTTCCTTCTGTCTTATGAGTCTTCTTCTTCTTCTTTGATCCATAACCGCCAACCGTCAAAGCAGTCAGCGGCCATCACGCCTGGTGGCGTCTTGTAGGGCAGCAACAAATTGATTCCACTTTGCTCGGTCGGCGGCCATCCTTCGTACAGTGCCCCAACTGTGGTTCATTCTTTGCATCTCAGCTTCCACAGTTCTCCGCCAAGTTGTTTTTGGTCGGCCTCTCTTTCGCTTTCCCTCGGGGGTCCATAGCATAGCTGTTCTTGCGATGGTATCAGGGTCCCTTCTGAGGACATGGCCAACCCAACTCCAGCGTCTGCCAGCTATGATGGTGTGCATGTCCTCCTGGTTACTCCGAATAAGTAGTTCTTGGTTGCTGATGGTGTTTGGCCAAAAGATTCGGAGAATTTTCCTTAGGCAGATTGTGTGGAAGGAGGACAGTTTCGATATTTCCTTCTCTGTTACTCTCCAACATTCCGCACCATAGAGAAGCACAGAAAGTACGCAGCTCTCATACAGTCTTAATTTGGTGTTTGTGCTGTACTGGGAAGACTTCCAAATGTTGTTGAGAATAGCAAAGGCTGTTCTCGCTTTATTCATTCTGTTGTTAATGTCCTTGCTTGTTCCGCCGTCAGGTGTTACTA
Organism: Oreohelix idahoensis; assembly: GCA_024509875.1. NCBI lineage: Eukaryota > Metazoa > Mollusca > Gastropoda > Stylommatophora > Oreohelicidae > Oreohelix > Oreohelix idahoensis. The sequence continues at coordinate 10,488 of JAMPIV010019085.1, read as the reverse complement.
TGCTTCCTAGGTAAGTAAATGTGTCTGTCTGTTCTAACTTCTGGTTCCTTACTGTTATTGGCTCAGGATTGCCCACATTTAGTGTCATGACCTCTGTCTTCTTCAGATTGATGTTCAGGCCAACCTGCGGCCATACTTATTCAGTCTATCAGTTTTGTCTTGAATGTGTTGGTGTGAATGCGCGAGCAGTGCAATGTCATCTGCATATTCCAAATCTTCCAGTGTAGAAAACATTGTCCATCTAATTCCTCTTGGACTGCCCTCTGTTGTCTGGCGCATCACCCAATCTATGACTGTCAAAAATAATGTTGTTGATAAGGGGCATCCCTGTCGTACTCCTGTTTTCACTTCGAAAGTTACATTACTCGATCCAACACTGCACGTAAAGTTAGAATAGAGGCTTTTTATAATGGAAACAATGCGGCTGGGAATTCCATAAGCCCTCAGAATTTTCCATAGGCTGTCCCTGTGTATGCTGTCGAAAGCCTTTTCAAAATCAACAAAGTTAATGTACAGCTGTCTCTGCCATTCTGAGCACTGCTCTATAATGTTCCTGAGGGCAAATATATGATCTGCACATCTTCTGTTCTTTCTGAAGCCCGCTTGTTCTTTCCTCAGTTTATGGTCAACTGCTTTTGAAATTCTCTGGATGATTATCCTGCCTAGTATTTTGCTGGGAACTGAGAGGAGGGTAATTCCTCTCCAGTTGTTGCAGTCTGCAAGGTCGCCCTTCTTGGGCAATTTGACAATTGTTCCTTTACTCCACTCTGTTGGTGTTGTCTCAGTTTCCCAGACTTGTGCAAATAGTGGTTCTAATAGTTCTGCTGCTAGTTCAGGGTCTGTCTTGAATAGCTCAGCATTCAGATTGTCGTGACCAGGCGCTTTTCCATTTTTTAGCCCTTTGATAGCTGTGATAATTTCTTCTTTTCGTGGAATGTCTGTATTTACGTCTAAGTCACTTTCAGCCTCAGGAACATTCAGCTGAGTCTCTGGTGGTTCCTTATTCAGTGTTTCTCTGAAGTGCTCTGCCCACCTTGTTTCCTGCCCTGTGCTGTGGTGATGAGATTTCCTTGCTTGTCTCTTACTAACGTTATGTTGTTTGCACCTCGTTTTCCACTGATAGCTTTAGTTATTTTATAAACTGTGCTTTGTTCATTTCTCAGTGCTGCCTCTTCTGCCTGTCTTGCAAGGTCATCCAGAAATGTCCTTTTGTTAGCACGGGTTTGACGTTTTACTTCCTTGTCCAGCTGACTGTACTGTTCACTATATATTGCCTTTAACCTGGGAGACTTAGCTTCTGTTTTCTTCCTTTTCATTTCCTTTCTCTTCGCTATGGTGTTTAGCGTTTCTGGTGTTGAATTTCTGGTCCACATCGTCGGTCTCTGTTCTTTCCTGGCTTTTGGTAATCAGATATCGTCTCTTTACGTCGACCACAAACGCTTTTCTGGTGAGGGGGTCCTTAAGTTTCGTGATCTCCCAGTCCCCCTGAGTTATATGACTGCAGAAGTTCTTTCCTCATGTGACCTATGTCTCATTTACTGTTCCATTGCACTGTTTTCACTGATTACGCTTTCGTTTATGCAATGGCTATTGTGCGCAGCGTTCACAACGATGTCAGATCCCCTGCCACCCCCCCCCCCCCCCCCCCCCCCGGTAACCGATCATCAGCTCATGAATCTGTCACTTCATTGTGTCGTAATGTGTACCTGGTACAGTTTCGCATTTCGCCCTTTATGGTACACTGTTGATAGAACTCGTCTTAATCAATCTCTCATCGAACGCTGAGTCATTTGTTGTGTAAACATAAGCGATATGTATGTATTTGTTGGTAAAGTTGTGAAATCTCCTCTCAAATGAAGGGATGCTCTTATTAAGTTCTGTTGTTAAATGGGTTTTCCTGATTCCAGTAGAACAGATTCATTTCTCTCAAGGATTCTAGATTTCAAGGGGGTTGTGCAAATAGACACATGTTGACTTCAGGTGTAAAATGGCGCTCTGAAGACAACCTTCGTCTTATGAGAAAATTGGATGATCCTGTAAATCTCCTGGGAGGAATTTAGAACATACCTGTGTGATTCCCCATACTATAAATAAAGTATCACCCCCACCATACCCAATCACATTAAAGGGATAACCCTTTTTTCTCTCATACTAGGATGAACTAACCACAAATTTTACAAAATAACTCAAATCAATCCCCACCCTAACCGGACTAAATTCCCAAACCCCCCCCCCCCCACAAACACTTCCCCCACCCCCCTAGTTTTGCTTCCACTGGGCTTATAAATAGTGTGGGGCGTTTTGGATCTGCAAGTGGAAATCCTTTCAGGTATACCTATAGTTTTGCGTTTGGACATACGCGCCTGATTACTAACCGACTAGGATTGTCGCGAGACTCCCTCATCAAAGTCTATTTCCTGTTTAAAATCCCCGAAACTCGCCCCTCACGCCCCCCCTAAAAATTCGTAAAGTGCAGTGATTTTTTACCGACGAATAGCAGGAGAGAGAGTATGTTCTTGGAATCAAGACTCATTCAATGTGTCTTACATAGGACAGTTCGAAGCACTGTGCACCAAAGCCTTCAGTAATTTTACTATCTGATTTATCCCTAGAAAGGGGTAAATAATATTACAACTAATAAAATAATATATAATTTATGAATCTTAATCGCTTTGGCACTAGCATGCTGTATCAGTCTGGGAAGATAATTAAGGGTGATTCTCCCCTGATCACAATCGAGATAGCAATAGAGCTCGCTAAACACTGTATAAAAATAAAAGGAGACAGAATGAGATTGCAGATAAGAGCGCAACTACAGAGGCATCTCCTCTTCTTCTACATATTTTGGTAAGGTTTTTGCCAAAGTATTTAATGCGACTACACAAGTTAGCTGAACATTATATCCAGAGTCACGCGTGTGGATTTGAGCTGGGCAGACAACAAACAGACATGAGTTTTCTCAGTATGCAGCGTTCAGGACAAATGTTATAGACGAGCAGAAAATTTTGACATCTATTGATATCGCTTATCACTCACAAAGTCGCATTCGACCTGGTTGTAGGGATGGACTCTTTAAAATCTCCTTGAAAATAGGCATGCCCTTCTAAAATGTGGAAAATGATAAGTCATTCCATCAAATGACGGGAGCAGTCCTCCCCCCCGCATTGCCCCGTACACCCCCCTCCCCCCCCTTGATAATGAAAGTGGAAAGTTAAACAAGGCTTATGTTCTGGCTCCGACACTCGCTGAGGGAGATCGGAAAAATTCTTTTTGAAGCGAACTGACTCGCTAGAAAATAGTGCATCTGTAACTTAGAAGCATGGAACCCGGTGAAAATATGACTTGTGAATGACTAGGCTCAGTTATTGAAACTTGATAAGGCCCTAGAGAAAGATGCAACTAGGGATTCACAATCGATGGAAGCGTGCTAATAAGACAGATTAAACTTTATCGACTGCTGATTATCTTAAAAATCTTCTTTAGACTCCCTGTTCAAAATTAATCGCATTTTCCAAAGCACTGAACACCATCATAGCGGCAATTCAATTTGGTGTTTTAACCCACACACAGACGACTGTAGATACATTACTAAGTTTATATTTAACGAATAGGGGAAATGTTTGGGAGTTTGTATGTCTAACCCTGTATTAAATTCGTTTATGTGCATTTTATATTAACTTAAGAAAATCAATCACTAACAAAATATCAGGTATTACATAAAATTAATCATAAGTACACAAATGCCATCCTTAACAAATCCTGGGAGTTTCATGTTAAGCGCAGTAACAGGAAATACTGCATAACCGCCATCCATTAAGGGAATATTGCCGTTCCAAGATAAATCAACCATGTCTATGATTGTTGGATGGATTCATTATCATCTTAACAATATGGTACCTTAACTCATTCCCCACAGATGGCAATGTTAAACACTTGGAATCTCAAGGTTTTACAACAGTTACGTCTATGGTCCCCATAGGTGATATAATTGACAAATCTAGTATCATTCCCAGCCCATTATTTTACTCAAGCAATTACTGGATACAGAGACCATTGTTTTCAATAATCTCAGATTAACAATTAATAACATAACCCCATCAAAACAATCACCTTGAACAGAATTATTAACCATAACATTCTCCCCATCTCCAGCTTTACGCAACTGTTTTTACCCTATGCACTATAACTATCCTACCGGCACCTACCCTTTCCAGTTTCAGCACTCCCCAAACGATTTATTTGTCACCTAATAGAATAACAAGCTAAGTTATCCAAATTTTGCTCATAGGAATAAATCAATTTGCCTGAAATATACATGCTGATCCTCAACTTACATACTCATCCTAACTAAACTCTCTGCCAACTCGATGCATTCTCAATTATACATACCTTTATCTTTCTTACTCTTATTGACCAATGTACATAATCCATTCATTAATTTAATCTATTAAAAATACAAAACACATCAAACCACATCACCTCAATTATCAGACACTATTTCATATTATCCCCAAACAGATAGATACATCAAAAACTCAACGGACACAATAATCATTTTGTAGTAAATCATTTCCTCAACAGATCCCTAATGTTGTGGATCTTTATAAATCCTCCACATCACTAACTTTTTCAAGACCCAAGTAACCTGATACCATACTACCCTACTCAACCCATCCTATATTCCACCCTTACGCTAAACTGTAAATAAACCATATCTAATACACAACTTCACTACCCATGTACCCTAATTCTTTACTTAACATCAATCAAACCTTCACTAAATCCCTACCTACAACACCTAACCCTATAATTCCCCTAATAACCAAATCCCTAATACCCACAATATTCCATGATTAAAATGTGGACGCTTAACACCCTCCACAAATATCAAAGAATATAAACCCAATAAAACATTTTTTCAATCAAAAGTCCAATCCAACATAGTTATAATTATCCCGCAACCTACAATCAAATACCTAGTTTTCAACCCTTTACAATTCCCCCCCACTAAACAACAGTTACATTCAACCCTCCCCACCCAAAACTTCAATCAACCCCAACAATAAACAAACAAAAAGACCTTTACACCAATCCATCATTGAGCCACTCCCGACAACCCCATAAACACTCTCTTTTAAACCTCCAAATCAACAAAAACCCTATATCACTACAACGCTGTCAACCAATCCTGATTCAAACCAACCCAAATTCACCCCCATACCCAACCAATTAAACAATTAAAAAACGAGAGACACCCAAAAACACGGTGCGTCCATCCATAGTGTCACTAGATAAATGTTTCCAATACTATTATTTCGTAGTAACTCATTCATTTTCTTTCATACACAACAAACAACTCAACGCTCCCTTAACCCCACCAAAATTAACACTCATTCCACTGTGACACATATACCCATCCCCCTGCATTAGTAATTAAAAACACTCCACACCCCCCAAATCTCATTTACCTCCCATCCTAAAATACCGACATCAACTATATAGGCATCTATAATATCACATTCTTTTTTATCTAAAACACATAACCTTAACCCCCCTTCCAAACAAATTAATTATTATATCAACACATACCCATCATCATATCAAAACTATAATCCTATATCAGCAAATACAACCCCCAGTTCCCATAAGTAAATTTTGACACCAAAAATTAAAAAAACTAACAACAATCCTTATCAAATTACTAAAAACATATATAAAATTAAACCATCAACAAAAAAATCATCATATAATTTTTACAATTTACATCTAAAAACCAATCTAAATTCCATTAAACCACCTTTTAATCATCACCTAACTGCATGTATAAATACGTATTTATATCCATAATAAAAAAACTCCAATTACATACAAACTCCCCCCTGATACACATCCCCATTCACTTTAAATTTAACATTAATCAAATCCATCCCCTATTACCCATAACAATCACCTTCCCCCTATAACAAAAACACCAATATCAAAAACAACTATTATTCAACAATACCCACAATATCCCAAACTGAATCACCCAATAATCACCCTTAAAATCATCTCAAACATCAAATCACCAAACCCCAAACACAACATTATAAATAAAACATTAAAAATTATAAATTTTAATACCATTCATAAACACCAATCCTTTCAAAAAACAAACCTTCTTTACCCTCTATAACCTGTAACCATACCCATACCTCACATCCAAAACAAACTCAACCATCTCATACGTAACCAATATACCAAAAATACCCCCTATATCAAAATTTAATCATAAAATCCAACACCCTCTAAACAATCCTATCTCCCAACTAAAACCAAAAACAACATCTATATCTATTTCCCTCATCCCTAACATAATACTCTACCCTTCTCACATATAACCCTACTTTACATACTATACAAACCCAACTTTTACCCCCAAAAAACCCAACCAAACACCGTTTATAAACCAAATACCACATACAACATAACTTCCAACTCAACCCAAAAAAATTACAACCAAGTATTGGCGAAATTCCCTACAAACATTACCCTCCTAAAACTTATCTACCCATCCTAATTCAAACAATTCAAACTAACCAAATACCTCAAACACAACATCAAAAAATAAAATTACCATACCCCCCCATAAAAAACTTATACCTTTCACCCACCAACCCCATCAACAAACTCAACACCCCTACACTAAACTTTGTCCAAATCATCCACTACATTTCACAACAAACACAAAATCCAACCTATCCTACCCCCACTTCACCCCCTTCTAACATACTTTAAAAGAAACTATCCCCACATAACCCTCCCAACATAAATTTTTCCACAATACTTATATCCCTCATACCCAACACTATATTTTTTCAAATACCCCAAATCAGTCTAACCATCATATTACCAAAATATTTACTACCCGCAACTTAAAAAACATTCAATTTACCACACATATTATGTCCCTTAAAACTATCTTAACCAGACACTATTCCCCCCACCAATATCCATCCCTCACTATCTACCATAATCACCCACCCCCTTATAATCTTAAACCAAAACTAACCCCCAATTTTCCCCAAAACATCACGCGTACTATAAGCCAAAACTCACACTAAACTCAAAAAAAAAAACCCATCTAACCCCATTTTTAAAATAACCTGTTCTCCTTAAAAACTATCATCCTAATCTACTATCACCTTAACTTATCATCACCTCCCCTTCTAATCCTAAAAAAAATCATACAACTTTGATCACAATAGTAGACCCCTCTATACTACTCACAAATCTCATATACCCCAAATCTCTCAAAGCCCATAACCATTACAACAAAATCTCCTTTACAAAACTACCCCACTTCACCAACAAAATAAATCAAACCATCAACCAACACATCACTACCCACCTATAGTTTACACCAAATCCCTAAACCCCCCCTACTTAAATCACACTCTGTCAATTACAACACATACTATACCTCCACCTTCCACATATATTCCACCCAAAATAACCATCCCACCTCCTTCACCTAATATTTCAAATAACACCATTCCAATCTAATTCCCAACAAACCAATCCTACCCCAAAACCTTAACTACACCATTATCACTTACTAACATTTGCCCCTAATACCATTTCTAACAACTTATTCCATTTAACACATATCTCCCCATAATCTAAACTCACCCAACCAAATTGAATTCTCACACCATTTAACCTATCAACCCCAAATCAACCCAAACCACCCAAATAAAAAAACAATCAACTTAAATTTCAACCCTATCTTCTACCCCCATAAAAAACCACTCTATCCTTTCCTTTTCTACAATACTTCTCCCTCCACACCATCAACACAACAATTAATATCTTCACATATCCTTTACAAACTATCACAAATTTCCAACATACCTACACAAAACAACTCCCATCACTACCCACACTCCTATCCTTTATTACCCCCTTCATTAAACCCCATCACATTCCTATACACTCATTATCCCACAAAACCACCTTATAACTTCAACATCTAATCCTAAACCAACTAACCACCTTACAATAATTCACAACTTCACAACAACCCATCTAAATATATTAAATACCTTTTACCTCCCCACATCTTAACCTCTTCCAACACTCAAACACACAAACCTTCATTAAACAAACCTCTAAACTCCCCACACCCCACACTATCCCCTAATTCCCAAACTATCTCTCCCTTTTCCACTCATCATCAATCTCCTCAACATCCCCCCCCGCTCTTACCTAACCCAATCTCTCACTATCCTTAATCGCCCATTCACACAATTTCCTAACCCTTCTACTCCCACTTATATCATTAACAATACACCTATTATTACATATCATAGCTACATCCACCGATCTCAATATATGCAACCAAAAAATTATACCCTCAAGACACCTTCCAAAATATCACCTAAATAATAATCTCATAACCACTCCATAACCCTAACATCACTCCAAACCCTCAAATCCCACCCCCCACTCAATTAACATTTAACACATTCTATCCAAATCTAAACTTCAAACACAAATATTACCAAACCCTCCACTACATACAATTTGCCTATAAACCATCAGTCTAATTAAACATCATTCCCATATCCCAATCACCACTCAAAATCCATTCCTCAAATCCACATAAAACTCATATCTATCTACACTTACATAAAACCAATAAAAAAATCACTTACCCCTAAAATACTACCCACTACAATACCAAATCACATTCAAAACATTTCACCCTACATCCTAACAAATAACTTCCAAATATCTCATTACAATTTTCCCTCAACTCACCACATCTAATCCTAACCTCTAACCAAACTTAACTATCTATCTCTTTTACTAATTAAATCCATCAAACCTCAACCCAAATCAACAATCCTACAAAACCTACACTATCCACCATACACTCCTCCACCAACTAATTAAATCACTACAGATCTACAAACCTATCTCCATCCTCAAAAACATTCAATACTTCTCCTGATCAATCCATAACTCCCCTCCTTAATACCAAAAATTTCACCCCTCCCATAACTAATCTCACCCTCACTAACCAAAATACCCTTCTACCACACAACACACTTCTCAATCAAATACAAATATCACCACATACCCTAAACATCCTCATCTATTAATTACTTACACAAATACCCACATATACCTACCTCTCATCCCAATAACCCCCATCAAACCCCAATCCCACTAAAATCTTTCACAACGCCACATTATCCCTCATCACCTACCGATCTACTAATCCAGCTTTCAATAAACAAAAAATTATCCCTCTACCCCTTTATTACCACACTCCCTTACACCACAAACCCCATCACCTACTATCTCAACAATTATCCCTAACACCCTAATCTTATTATCCAATACATACAAAAAACAAAAACCCTACTCATCAAAACAACCATTTCCCAACAAACCACCTCTATAGTTTTCTCAAAATCTTCCCAATCCACCCTTAAAATAATCAACAAATATCCTTAAACCTCCCCAACACTCTCATAACTCCTTCATAATCCACTTTCCCTAACCTCCCAACCATCACACACAAAACCACCCGACTTAATCTTAATAACCCATCAGAAACAATCTACTAACAATCTCCATAATATCATTAATAAAACTTCCTATTCTCTCATATTCCTATTTATAATTAAACATCACTCTAATTTAAAACCCCCTTTCAAAAATCCCCCCCACCCTAACAATATAATTATAACACTATTCACCCCTATTACACGATTTTTTCTCATCATTAATATCCTTACTCCTCCCTTCTAAACTAATCCCTTACATAATTACCTAATTTACATACCTCCTACCTCCTCTCAATTACTCCTAATTACTCCCCTCACCCATATTCAGCCCCCTATTAAGTCATACCTGATCCTCTATAAGTCATCCAGTCTACTAGGGATTCACTGACATTAATATCATACTCCACTTATTACTTACTCCGTCACGCTATCCTATCATTAATTCTCCATAAACAGAGAAGATTAGCAGCTGTTAACCACTCAATAAAAAATCATCGATTTTTACTCTGGACACACTCATAGTTACTTCGATTGACTCCTTATATTACTCCCTTGAAAACATCATTTCCCCCACCCCTACCCGGCCTTACTAACTCGCCTCCATTAAAAATCATCACCTATATCCTCCGTTCACACCCCCGCTTACTCCTCGCTTTAAGGCCCCCCTTGATCCTCTTCCATTGCCCCCCTTTAACTTACATCCTCCACCGTACAACTCAACAAACATCTGATAAGTCCCTACACCCTTACCTCCATAGACTCCCCACCCACAATTTGTGATGCCACATTTCTATAATTACCCACTTGATACATCTTGGGACTTGATACTATACCATCCTACCTATAATTGATTACATTAGGTACCTACCAATACAGAGGTTGAAGGGATATTCCCCCAACATAAATTCCTTAATTCCACTAACACACAACC
>JAMPIV010019084.1:280000-505994 GCA_024509875.1 Oreohelix idahoensis | reverse complement strand
GACAGGCCGTTAGCTATTCTAGATATATTTCCAGTTTACCAACAAGACTATTGTCTGTGTTCCAGGATTCGTTATATCAGAGATCACGTCCAAGTCAGATGGTTAGACTTAGGAAGGTTATAAAGGTCGAGCTGACCTGTAATCCAGGTATGCTATTCACGTGCAGACAGTAAACGGACTTATTGTATACATTTGGTCTGCTAGCATCAGGAAGGGAATAATTATTATTGTCTATGAACATTGAAGATCTGCAGCTGACACTGTTGCAGAAGTTATATGTATTATTTATAAAGCTTCACGAACCAGAACTTTATGATATCTGTTTACCATACAACTATGGAGTATTGAATCCTACATGACTATCAGTTAATATGATTTTGAATGCTGCATTCGTTATACTGTGCTGATGATGACATAAATATCATGACTGTTTTGTGGCGTGCAATAAATGGTATAAAACTAAAGCGAAGTTACCATTTCTATGACTCTACACGTCATGTTGCCTGTGGTGTACCCTGTGAACTGTTCTACTGCAACACACACATCAACATTCTAAATCAGAGAAGACACCTACATCTTGCACTTTAATACCAGGTGTCGATAGGGGTGGCAAGTTATCATTTCAGCTCAAATCCACCCTTATCAAGCACTTAATCACTTTTCAACATAGTTGCCACCACGTTCAATGCAGGTGTGCCAGAGCTTCACTATTGCCTGGATTCCACGAGAAAAAAAACTCTTCTGACTGACTGCGTAGCCACGTATGCACCACCTCTTTCGCCTCATCGTCCGTACTGAACTTCTTGCCACCGAGTGCCTCCTTGAGGGGTCCAAACACATGATAATCACTCGGTGCGAGGTTCGGTGAAAATACAGGATGTAGAAGATACTCCAAACGCAGATTCGTGATTTTCATTACTGTCGCACGAGCTGGGTGCGGCCGCGCGTTATCATGATGTAACAACACACCAGAACTGAGCAAGTTTGACCTGATTGCAGGTTTCAAGTGGTTCTAAAGCAGATCACAGTATGATTCGCTGTTGATAGTGAGTTCCCTGGGCATGGAATGTTCCAGGATTGGGCATTTACATTCCCAGAAGAGCGTGAGCATCAAATTGCCGGCCGACCGTGTTGTACGGAACTTCTTTGCTTTCCGTGATGATGAATGTCCTCATTCCATACTGGCTCGCTTAGTCTCTGGCTGGAAGTAGTGGACCCAGCAGCCGTCACCAGCGACTATACGGTGTAGAAAGCCATCTCCTTCAGCTTTATAACGTTTGAAAGAGTGTTTCACAAACATTCACACAACGTTAATTCAGTTAGGGGGTGAGTTGATTTGGTACCCACCTAGCGGAGACTTCATCAAACACATGCCAAGTCTTTCTGTTACGTGCCATCACATGTTTTTTTACAGGATGGGGGAACCAGCAGCATGTCAAACACTCCTTAAACGCTTTTTACTACAGGCGTGGTAGGGAACAGAGTTACTATTCTTTGCTCTGGCCCTGGATTAACATGGGTGATAATAACATTCTCTGTTATTATGTGTCAAAATTATGATAAAATTGTGACTAATTAATGTTTTGAATATCCAATGACGTGGAATCCTCTGATGCTATTTCTTTCCTACCTATTTTTCTCTATACATGCTCTAGTTTTCTTAAATTGTCTTGGGTATCGTTTATTGTTTATTTATAACCGTGACTCCACATTATTTTTTCCTTTTTTTTTCCATTTGATATTATTAGTTTTATCGCAGCCCATGTCATTGTTTATGCTCGAGTGTTTGCTTGTTTATGCTCGAGGGTTTGCTTGTTTATTTTTGACGTGCGTCACATTTTGCGTTTATCCTTGTGATCTCGCTTGTCCAGGCCAGTGGTTCTCAACGTGGACCATGCCATAGTTCCAGGGGACTGCAGTAAGATGTTAATGTATCTTTCTCCAGCTAACAGCGATTACGGGGAGGGGGGAGCCACAGTGGTAGATGAAGCTCAGAAGGGGGCCACTAGCACAAACAGGTTGAAAAGCCCAGGTCTAACCACTCAGTTTTGTTGCTATAGTTCAAATGTTTTTCTATTCCGGTTGTTCGGTGTATTGTTCAGTGGGCGCTGGCAACAATTATAGTATTATCTTGCTTCTTTGCGACACCCCAGATAATGCAACAATAGTTTTATTTTATTGTTTTAGAAATTCCCTTCTGCCTCCCCAGCAAGAAAAACAATAAGGACAAGCGATCACATCAAATAATGCAAAATACAGCGGGTAAATAAGCTAAATGTTTATATTATAAATTAACTTTTGGCGAGGTGAGCCCTGTTCAGCATAGACACAAGGTCCGTTGGTTATATTAGGTCACATGTCCAAATATAAAAGACCGTGTGGTTTGAATGAAAGGTGCAGAGCAGTAGTAATTCAGCTAAGTGTAGAAGCTATCATAACCTGAACATCATTGACAGCATTCCTTTTGATAAGTCTCTCTCTCACCCCCACCTCTCTCTCTCCCTTTTTTACACACAGATTAGGCAAAATGATGTAATGAAAGATTTAATGATAAGGAACAATGTAGAGCAAGTAGATGTTTTTGTGTGGTTCGTCCTTCGTCTTCTATCTTTTTTGTATCCAGAAGACAAGGCACTGAGAACTAAATAACGTATTTCATGTTATAGAAAAGGACTACATTTTGATTTCCATTATTTCTAGAAATAACCGAACATTTCAACTATTTGACACGTGTCACAGAAGCCCTACGTGCCAGTGATGTTCACAAGACGTTGTTCGTTCGTCAATAGCAATTTTTTATTTTGCTGTCTTGGTTCGTTGTACACGCAGAAAGGTCACCAGTAGCCCTTGACTGTTTTATCACATTTTGTCAGGTTTAGTTCGTCTGTGTCGAAGATAGCAGAATTTGATAAAGATGAAGGAAAATTTAGAATTTCCACTCCAGATTATTTACCAACGAACAAGCGTCTATTCAACGCATAGCATACAAATTCATCTTGCGCAGTTCATCGAAAACAACATACATCGCGGGAGAAGTTTATTGCAACCATTACAGTATGCGCCCCGCGTAGTTCAAGGGCGTCTCTGAAGAGACAAAAAAAAAAAAAAAACGGGCAACTGCACCCTCATGCATGTCGTACAAGGCACACTAATATGAGGTTTGAATGGGGTTGACAACGTCATCATATAAAACACATTGCCACAGCAATCACCACAACAAGAGCATGTGCTTGTTTGGCGCAGGATTTTAAAAATGTAATCCATCCAGTTCTCGATTTTGTTCCCCTTTTTTTTTCACTGGCATATCCCTGATGAAAGCCTTGTGGCCGAAATGTAGGCAATTTTATTTGTCATTAACTTAAATCCTTTGTCAGACGCATTACCTATTTCTGTTTATTCTACTTTTCTAATAGCTTGAGAATCTTTAGAAATAAATCATGAGAGCCATAACCTCGTTTCTCCTGTGGCTTGACATTTATTGAAAAAAAAGTGACTCGTGCTCCCCACCAAGCATATCGTTAAAGACGAACAAGGGGGTTGAGAATTGGGGCTAGCGCCTTATCACGGAAAAAAAATAGATTAATGCAAAAATTTTACAATTTGAATTTTTCCAGCTTCCAAAGTACTTTGAACACATTCTTAAAACGGCTAGGCTAGTGCGGCAGCATTTACTTTCTCAATGACCCTACAAAGAAATTTTGGTAAACACTGTCCCACATAAGACCAGGATTCAAGTGTTATCGTTAACTTCTCTTTCTCTTCTCTTTTATGTTATTTTATCTTGCTATATTTCTAATATCACTTGGTTAATTCCCACGTTCACTATAAATCATTATTCATTTCTTTCCCACTCTTTCTCTCTTGATTTATCCTTCTCTCTGCTAAGTTGTGACATTCTCACTTTTTGTTCAAAAAAAAGTTTACCACACAAACGAGTAAATTTCTAGAAATAATTTATTCTTGAAAATTTAAAGTAAGAAGCTGCATTTGTAAACATGAAATATGAGTTTATTTATTGTTAACATAAAGTCGGGCGAAAACAACATAGCAAATAATAAAAACCTAGCAACACACCAAACTAAAGTTACACATATACATGTATGTGACAGCCTGGTCGCTGTATCATGAATCATATTATGTGGCAATGTCTGCCCAGGTTCTTTTCCTCTTTAGTTAGCAATGACATGCTGCATAATTATAACAGTTACACACACACACACACACAAAACGTGATGCGATTACGCCATAGTACAAGGTAATTGAAATACTGTTTATTTACACGTGAGAGGATCATTGCTGTCTTGGACCTCCACAATCGTGGTCAATCCTAAAATATACAATGTATCTTCTTCTTCTTCTTCGTTCGCCCTGAAAAGGACGGTGGTTGCGTTGTGTCTGTTTACAACGTAGCTGTGATATCTGCACCTTTCGGTCGACACATCCGACTTCTGCACGGCATTTTTTAGGACCGGGTTTGCCTTCCCATTTCGATCCACACTCGCTCAGCCAGCCTGCACAGCTGCAGACTGTTTCCAGGACCACCACGTGGAGGTGGAGTGCGGTCTTGACCAGCTCTGGTTCGCTGGTCCTGACGCAGGCAGTCAAGCTATGAGTCGCTGACTGCGGTCTCTATTGCTGCGTCTTGAGGTCCCATACAATGTATAAGTTCTTCCTTAATGTTTATTCCTTCCCTCACTCTCTCTCTCTCGTTCAGTATCAAATCTACACCTTTTGACCTTTAACCATCGATGATCACTCAGGTGCTATAGTCTCTAGTTCTGTTTTTTCTTCCTTACAATTTCTTTGTCTATTGTTATCTATCATAT
Source organism: Oreohelix idahoensis (assembly GCA_024509875.1). NCBI lineage: Eukaryota > Metazoa > Mollusca > Gastropoda > Stylommatophora > Oreohelicidae > Oreohelix > Oreohelix idahoensis. The sequence continues at coordinate 501,168 of JAMPIV010019084.1, read as the reverse complement.
CAGTGATCAGGTTATCTATAGATGGAACCGGACCTCTCCGGGGTTGTTACTTTCCCTTTCATCACTGAAGAATAGGCCTACTGTATGAAAATGTATTAGATTTCACTCTACATACCTTTTCTGAATAAAACCTAACTCACACCGGTTCTCCTTCTAGACAAGAATTCTCACTATTCAATCTGTTGGGTTAATCATCACCCAAACTCATCTCCTTGTCCGCGAAATATTCATCACTCAAACTACTTGAGTACTGCCTTCAATATGGCTACTAGTGTATATATGCGATCTGCACTAATTACCCACGCCTCTGGACTGCTGGCTGGATAGCGTGCCTCACTGGATTTCTGTTCACCTATATTCTCATGCCCATCCTTATCCGCGCATCCCCGTTTTGTACTCTATCTGAACCTTCCTATTTATAATTCTCCTTATTCGTTCCCTTGCTGCCACATTATCTCCTTATCCCCCCAAAAATAAACTATTTATCCGTAGGAGAAAAAAAATTATTTTCATGACTGTACCAACACTATTGTACTTTTCTATGTACCAAAACAAAACAAAAAATACTTAGCAATGTTCTTTTACAACCCTAGTTCAGCACGTCAGACAATTTCTTTTTACACAACATAATCAAATTGTATTGGGACGTTCTTGTCCCGTCCCCTTTAGCAGTAAATACATTCATCAACATCATCTTCCCTTTCATATCTCCAATGAAGAATAATTTTTTTTATTTCTCCATTTCTTTCATTCACAATTGAGTAAGTTTATTTCCTGACATTCATTCTTTCATTTCTGCTATCTCACACGCACATCATTGTGCTAACAATTTTAAACCTGGTGTGGTTTCCTTTTACCTTTACTTCCCACACTCAGAACCTGCTCCTTGTCCTGTCTCATTATGTACAGTTTTCATGTCTGCATGAACGTTTCAGTCATCAACATGTCTGCGTAAATCATTCCATCGTCATAGCCTCATTCTAATGCTGTCCCCCTGTCTATCCCTGGGAGAATTGTTTACCTCTCATTTACGGACACTTATGTTTCCTTTTTCCTATCTGCTCATGTTACATGACCTACTTTTGACATGTTATATTTTCCACTTCCTTAGTGGTCTTCATTTTTTTTCATATCATTTAACATGTCATTATTTTCTTATGTTACAACATATTATCATACCAAAAAGTAGAGAATACTCTCTTCCCGTCACTTTTCTTAAGTGACCTTTCCTCTTTACATTTATGACTTGTTCTTAACCCTTGTCTTTCTCTCTCACATTCTGCCCACTCTGTATATATCCATACAAAGTTTATTTCCTTTTACTCATCCAATTGTCATACATGTAAATCCATCATTTCGTATTATTTTCTGTCACCACACACCTGGTGTGAATTGTTTGGCCTTTTTCTTATCTCGTATAAAGCCGAACAACTCGGCCACTGCCGCAAAAATCTCTCTTTGCCATTTTCTCCATGGCTTCTCACCTCTACATTCGTTCCTTCTAGAACTATCTCTTCTATATGTCTGTGCCATCCTTCCTGTGGCTTCTCAATACTCCCGTCACTTCTCCATGACTCTCATCTCTTATCTATCTCCCTATGGTTTCTGTTATGTTCGGTGGAGAATGACTTCCCTAAAAGTCTACTCACGGCTTAGCTAATGCCGCCATTTTTATTCCTCTCTTTCCATCGTTTATCCGCCTCTGACAATTCCCTCCATGCAGTCCGACTGACCGTCTCTGCATATCGTCTCCACGTTTCTGCTCTGCCCGCAAGCATTTTATTCAGGTTGTATACTGGGTAATCCCGTTCTCTACTCCTACTTCTATATTTCCTCCTTTCTTCCTTGCTTCTTCTATAATTCTCTCGCCCTCTGTAACTCCTTTCGTGTCTGTGACTACCGTCACTCTCCTCAGACACTACATTGTCTGAGTCAGTCGACACCGATTTTGAAGACCAGCTCCGTCTACTGCTATATTCTACTTCATTAACCGTCTGTCGACTTTTCCTCCTGGTCGATCTATCCTCTTCCTCTTCTTTATAATCTTCATTCCCTTTGTCCTCCACATCTGTCTCTCCATTCAATATTTCGATCACAAGTTTGCGAATTTCTTTTTGCCTTTTTGATAAGTCTGTATCAAACTATACTTCCAGCAATTTCTGTACCTTCCTTGTTGTCAAGGTGTTGAGATCGGCTCCTCTTATGATACTTTTATATCCTTCTTTATCACCTTTACACTTGGTTCAGCCATTTGGCTAATTTTCTTCGTCTTTATCTGATTTATGCATCCATGATCACTATTCTCATTTTTCGGCCAATAAAATCTATTGCCTTCGTCATCCGTTCTATGATCGAGTTCATCCGACCTGTATCCTTGTTCGTCGGAGTCCATAAATCTATCTTCTCCACTTGACGAATAGGATTCTGATTCTATGTCAAACTGGTACTTTTCGTGAACTTTATCTACTTCTTCCTGTCTTGTCTTCTGTACTGCTCTTGGGTGCCTATAGGATGTGTCCATGTCCTGTACTTCTTCTATCCTCTCTTTCCTATTGTCCGCCTTCACTGATCTTTCTTTCTCTTGCAGTAATATCTGCATGGGTTTATCTTTCTTATTCTTTACCTCGGTGTTATCCCTATGCTGTGGTACTATTTCTGTTTGTGTGCCGATACTCGTAGTTGTTTCTGTATGTGTACCAACGCTGACCCTGTCTCTCTGTACGTTTTCCTGCTTCTGGACTGTTATCCTAACGTGACTCGTCCATTGTCTATTCCTATTACCTTCTTTCTTTATTGTGACATGTTGCTGGCAAGATCCTATTATTTTTATCCACACTCTTAGCGGTTCTACCTTCATTTCCCAACCATTCTGTGTTCTTATCTGGCACTTCTGTTCGTTTGCTATGTTGATGTTATTTATTTCTATGGACTTCCCTTTTCTAACTTCTGCCTCAAAATTCCTGACCGCCATTCTTATTCTTCTTTTATTAAGTGTGTTCCAGTGTGCCCGTACAGCAGCTGTTTCTAGGATTTTGTTTTTGTCATTATTTTCTCTATCACAAGTGTGAAAATGTCCTTTCCCCTGGTACGTCCTCCTCTGACTATAGTTCTTTGCGTGTCTACTAGTATCGTAGACTATAGGGTGGTGCATTCCTCTGGTGTTATGTGTATATGCTCGGGTGTTACCATAGAAGGCACGACCTCTGTTATCCCTAAATCTAGAATCTGTCTGGTGAGAATAAGAGTACTGACCCATTGGTGAACTTGGTCTCTCGTACCTTTTCTGTTGCTCACAAAATCTTGCTATGTGTCCAATCTTTTGGCAATACCGTCTAACTAACTCTGCTTTAAGATCTTTCCACGTTTCATTGGGGCATGTGTCCAATCGCCTTCTCATAAAGTCAATGACCAGAACAGCAGACGAAACAAAATGAATTTTTAACTTTCTCAAATTCATCGGCATTTATTGACATTGCATATTTATCAATGTCTGTACGTCACTTACGGCATGCGTGTGGGTTACCTGAAAACAAGTCTACATTACCTTTTATGTTTGCGTATTTAGCACTGTTGTCTACCTTGGCTAATGTGTCGGTAATCGTCTTTACGAGGGCTAGAGTCTGACTGTCTTGCATGTTATACTGTGTCTGTTCGGTCTGTGCCATCATACAATCTGAAAAATAGTTGCTTATTTCTAACGTTAACTTAAACTAACTTGCACCTGAAACTGAACGGAAATTTTTCTATTAATCTTGGGTTTCCTGGAAAAAAAAAATTAATGTCACGGTTACCAAAAAAAAATTATGCAAACACTGTTACAATTCAGTATTAGTGACACTACAATACTAATAATAATAATAAGAATAGTAATTAAACAATAATAACAATATCAATAACAATAATATTACTATAATGTCTAATTAACCTAATTAATTCAGTCGTATGCGTTGGAGTACTCGTGTTTGTCGCGATGTTGTACGCGTGACCGACGTTTCTTTTTAACAAACACTATTGTTATATTTTTATACCATCCGGACTACACACTGTATTCTTTGCTACACACAGGCTTCTATCCGTGAATCGGTTACTGTACTGCACTCTATGACCTGTCTTACCCTACTTGGTGAGCGATGCACGTCGACCACGTCTGCTGTGATGAGTCGTCCCCGTGCTGGAAGGTTTGAAGGAAAACAATTTGTTTCCGAGTTGTTGTTACAGAACAGCGAATGTCAATCTTGCCTTGTTGTGGCGACGTATTCTCGTGCAGGTCAGTTTGAAAGACGGAAATTCTGACTTGGTTTCCAAGTTGGCGTTTTTGCTTGGCTGGTTCCGATACTGTTCACTTTTTCTTTCTGTTTACAATTTCCACTGTTGTCACTCTGCTTTTTTTCATATGTTATCGAAACGTAAATATGAATTTTTTTTCTTCGTTGTACTCTGCCGTCTGTAGTTCGTGAGGTCTGTCACAGATCCGAAAACGTATTATGGTTTCTTCTCTCTGTGTTGTGTTCTGTCGTCGTGTTTGATGAAATCTGTCACAGCGCCAAAACGTCTCTGTGTCTTCTACCTGATGCGAGGAGAGATGACAGCATGAAGCATTCTTGCTGAACACCCGTATAGAAACAATGTGTATGAGCTGCTAGAGATCCTGGTCACGGCACCAATTATATCTGATGTGACAGCCTGGTCGCTGTATAATGAATCATATGTGGCAATGTCTGCCCAGGTTCTTTTCCTCTTTAGTTAGCAATGACATGCTGCATAATCATAACAGTCACACACACACACACACAAAACGTGATGCGATAACGACATAGTAACTGAAACACTGTTTATTTACACGTGAGAGGATCATTGCTGTCTTGGACCTCCACAATCGTGGTCCATCCTAAAATATACAATGTATAAGTTCTTCCTTAATGTTTATTCCTTCCCTCACTCTCTCTCGTTCAGTATCAAATCTACACCTTTTGACCTTTAACCATAGATGATCACTCAGGTGCTATAGTCTCTAGTTCTGTTTTTTCTTCCTTACAATTTCTTTGTCTATTGTTATCTATCATACCAGTGATCAGGTTATCTATTGATGGAGCCGGACCTCTCCGGGGTTGTTACTTTCCCTTTTATCACTGAAGAATAGGACTACTGTATGAAAATGTATTAGATTTCACTCTACATACCTTTTCTGAATAAACCCTAACTCACACCGGTTCTCCTTCTAGACAAGAATTCTCACTATTCAATCTGTTGGGTTAATCATCACCCAAACTCATCTCATTGTCCGCGAAATATCCATCACTCCAACTACATGAGTACTGCCTTCAACATGGCCACTAGTGTATATATGCGATCTGCACTAACTACCCACGCCTCTGGACTGCTGGCTAAAAGCGTGCCTCACTGGATTTCTGTTCACCTATATTCTCATGCCCATCCTTATCCGCGCATCCCCTTTTTGTAATCTATCTGAACCTTCCTATTTGTAATTCTCCTTATTCGTTCCCTTGCTGCCACACGTATGAAACAATATGCGACTGCATCACACAGCAGTAAAGTGTAAGTATCTGTCATTAAAAACATTCAAAATAAAAGTAAAATATTTTTATCTCGTGAAAAAAGGCAAAATATTATTTAAAAGTGGGAGTTTTACTCCGAAGTAAAAAACAAGCACATTTTGTGGTAAGAAATGGTTTTTTACTTCCCAAAACACATGCAAATTATTGGTAGAAATTGGAAGCTTTATTTTCTACACAGAAGCAAATTATTGGTTTAAAAATAATGAGGTTTAGTTGCCACCTGTCGTCAACACAAACTTGCGAATTATTTGTTAAAAAATGAAACAAAACATGAGTTTTAGTTTCTACTTGTCGTCAAAGACTTTGACAAAAACAAAATGAGTTTTAGGTTTGTATTAAGTTAACTTTTTATTTCAATCTATCTGTCGGCCTCCTACTTAATAAATTTGTTTCTTTAATGAAAAAAAAATGTCACTGTCATGAGTATCACATTTGATATGTTCATTACAACATAATAAAATAACAAATAGGCAACTGATACACATTAAAACACTTGACAAAATAATTGCTAGGGATACAGAGTGTTTAGTTTTTACTGTCAACAAAGAATTTATTTACGTTCCCATGTAAGGGAAAATGTAAGAAGATCGGCTATCATGACAAATATGGGAAACTAAGAGCCAGGGATCCAGACCTCCAGGACGACCCAAATTTCGCTGGGAGGACAACATTAGACAATCTTCGAATGACATAGGACTAGATTAGAGCCTGACTAGGAAGAAGACAGCTGATATGATAGTATGGCATTCTCTCTGGCAAAACTCTACATTCCAGGGTGGAAGAGGAACGACTAAGTAAGTAAGTATAAATGAAAATCAACATTATGAAATGTTGCTGTAGTTACCGATATTAAAGTAGTTCTGTAGAAATATAAATTAGCATATATAATTGAAGGCTCAACATTAATATATCAGATTAGAGCTAATTTAGAACACTCGTATGTCATACATTATTTACATAATAGTTAGTTGCTTATCCTTTACAGGACGTGACAATCAACCCCAGCTTTTATTGGCTATTTGTGATTTTTCTAGGCAATTTTTTCATTCAGTAGTTTGCCATTGCTTTCTGAACGGTACGGCGCTTATACCATTGTTAAAAATCCACACAAAGCGATCTGCTACCAAACCGCCTGCAGCAGGTTTCGAACCTGGTATATCTGGATTATGAAACTGCGTTCATATCCATTAGGCCACAGATTTACATAATAGCCGTGCTAAAAATTAAACCTACCAAAGGTAAGACGGGCCATGTAGCTCCCGGAGGGTGGTCTTATAACACCAATGAGTAGGACTATTGCTTCCTTAGGCAGGTCGTACAAGGCCACTATATGAGTTTGTGCATGAGTCTAGCAGTCTCAACATGTAAAACAAATTGTTACAGAAGCTACTGATGCAGGAGATTGTAGATGCTTGATGCAGGTTACTGCACGTGATCTGGCTGTAGTGGAGACTCCTTGCTCAGTCAGGAGCGTGATGAGAGGATGAACATGGCGCCTGATACGAGGAATCTAGCAGGTAAGAAAATTCAGTTATCACTTGTCTAAATCTGGGAAAAAAAACCAAACACCACCCACCCACCCACCCTCACTCACTCTCACACACACACACTCACTCACACTCACTAACTCACTCACACACACACACTCACTCACTCACACACACATTCACTCACTCACTCACACATACACACACACATCCACAAGATAACCTAGGAGGCTGAGAGAAGGATCATGATACTCATGTTATCAACACCTAACATGTTTATTAGACCAGGAAGAGGTGTGATTCATTAAAATTATTTAGATAAGATATGTGGGGAAAGCATACTTTTTAAGTTCTGTAGATATTGCTTGAAGGTTAAAGAAACGAAATTGTATATTGGGACAAGATCTTTAAATGACTCAGAAAGATATAAAGAATGAGCATTTTTGCGCAGGGTCTAGCCATTTTTGCAGCTATAAACACACAATCAGAAGGTCTTTTATATTTAGACATCAGTCCTAATATAACCAACGAACTTTGTGTCTAAGTTAAGCCGGGCACAACTCGCCAAAACGAGGCACAAAATGTTATTAAATATTTGCTGCAGAGCACATTTCTTCACAATAACTTAAACAAAATCAGACTAACTAACGAAAAGTTAAAACAGTGGAGTAGAACTTCCATTAAAGAATTATGTAATGACAGCATGGCAGATTTAGTAGGTTCCAGATGATTAAGCTGATGTTTGCGTGGAACGAACGTATCTAGGCATTGTCATAACTTCTATTCATATTTTTGACACAGAGCAATTATTTTCAAGCATTGTGAAGACATAAAAAATGTAAGAAAATGTAAGATTGCGTTAGAACACAAATAAACTCTTTTAAACTTCAAATTTGAAGATGGATAATAAATTTCAGTCTCTATGTTTCCTTTACATGAGATTTGGTAGCCAGTTTCCCGTCATTCATTATTTTCCATTATTCGCTCCCACAACAGAGCATAGAGCCACAGTTGCTGCACTTGCTGGAAGCCTACCCCAAAGCTTTCATGTACTCTATTAGCAGTGGTTTCTTTAGCAAATAGTTTTACATGATGACATTTTCAACCCATGTACAACCACATCACGTCATGTGTGAGAGAGTACTAGTGTTATACTTTCTTTGCTATGTTACAGACTCCTGGGAACTACAAGAGATCAGTGTACCAATTCTATCTTTGTTATGTCACAGGCCCCTGGAAACTACAAGAGATCAGTGTACCAATTCTATCTTTGTTATGTCACAGACTCTCTGAAACTACAAGAGATTAGTGTACCAATTCTGTCTTTGTTATGTCACAGACTCTCAGAAACTACAAGAGATCAGTGTACCAATTCTATCTTTGTTATGTCACAGACTCTCAGAAACTACAAGAGATCAGTGTACCAATTCTGTCTTAGTTATGTCACAGACTCTCAGAAACTACAAGAGATCAGTGTACCAATTCTATCTTTGTTATGTCACAGGCTCCTGGAAACTACAAGAGATCAATGTACCAGTTCTATCTTTGTTATGTCACAGGCCCATGGAAACTAGAAGAGATCAATGTACCAATTCTATCTTTGTTATGTCACAGGTCCCTGGAAACTACAAGAGATCAGTGTACCAATTCTATCTTTGTTATGTCACAGACTCTCAGAAACTACAAGAGATCAGTGTACCAATTCTATCTTTGTTATGTCACAGACTCTCAGAAACTACAAGAGATCAGTGTACCAATTTTGTCTTTGTTATGTCACAGACTCTCAGAAACTACAAGAGATCAGTGTACCAATTATGTCTTTGTCTCGTCAGGAAAGTAGGACTTGGCATGAGTTTGTTGAAGGTCTATGCTCCCTTTCGGAGCATAAAGGTAATGAAGATACCTCATAGCGTATAACAAATGGTTACATAAACCACCTCTGTAAGAGGAAATGATGTGCTGTGATGCAAGCTTGCTACAAAAAAGCCAGGTGCATTTCCACGCTCCTAATGAACGTAAAAGACGAATTTAGCCGATGGTCGGAAAATGTCCTCTCTTTTGATTGCAGGATCTTAATTAAAGAGGAATAGAGAACATTGCTACAAATCCTAAAAAGCAACAAGAGAGGGTTGGGCAAGTGTCCATTTATCCCACAATGCAGAAACTAAGAAAGATATACCAAGGTAAACCACACCAAGAACAAGTCATAAAAATCAAGTCACCAAAACCAGACCACATGGTCTTTTATATTTGGACGTGCGCCCTAATGTAACTAACGACCCTGTGTCTAAGTTGAATGGGGCGCCTCGCCAAAACAAGGCAAAATTTTATTTAAAAAAATAAGTGTATGAAATAGGTTACCCAGGAAGGAAGAAGGTCGTCTAGCGAGAAGGATGATAAAGATAGATGGAGAACGGCAACAAAGATTTAAAACATACAAGAAGAAAAGAACTCAAGACAGACATAAGTATGACAAGTCAAATCTTAAATCGTTACCTTTTCATGTGACAAACGTTTTTTTATGTGCCCTTCCTTTTCTCTTTCTCACCCGCTCCTTATTGTTGTTTTCGCTTTCATAGTTCAAGGTTTTCTTTTAATATTTTGTCCTATTTGTCACTCCTCCAATTTTTGCTTGATCGCTTGACCTGTTTTGAAACAACATTGACTTCTATTTGTGCAGAACGAACTTGCCACTTTAATTTTTCACTTACCGCCAGCTCCAGACGGAGTAAGAGTCCACACTGACTGACATTCCTATTGTTAACCCAGACATTTTGTCTGGGACGATACACAAACCATGTTGTTCTCTGATTCCAATATGAATAGACAGAAGGTATTGGGAGATGCGTTGTCAGTTCGCACCTGACTTATCGGAAGATGTCAATCTGGTTAAAGATTAAGACACTGAAAGTAAGATAACAAATGTGATTTTGGGGCACGGAAAGCTGCGCAATCGCTTCCAGCCAGACCTTGTCGTGATAAATAAATTAATTGAAAGATATTATCAGTGATAGATTTATGAACTAGTGAGTTGTAAAATTGATAATTACCCACGGAAGTAGCAAAACCTTATAAGGCGATGGAGTTTGAAAACAGTATCTCATGGTGTCATGTAGAATGTTCTACATGAGAGGGTTAGGGGATAAATCCCTACCAGTGTCAAAAACCTGGATGATGGTTGGTTTAACATGAAAAGATAGATTGCTCATGGTTGGACCTCTCCTCAACGTAGCAGCTTGAGTGTGTGCCCGAAAATATTTGTTATAACCTATCACATTGAAAGACATACTTCACTTACTTCTAATTTTGTCATGTAGTGATCACAGCCAGCCAAAATAAGAACACATAACCAGGACACACTAAAGAACCTGCCTAGGATTAGGAGTAGCTGCTTACATTAGAGAGTGTAAAACTCCCATAATAATTCGGAAATCCCAAGCCTTAGGACCCTCCTCAAGTGGAAATAGTAGAAGGATTCAGTATACTGTAAATTCATTTATCTGAGAGATTACTGTATCTTAAACTACTTGCAGTTAATTACGGCCATTTTGAGCATCAAGCCTGGAATTACTTCGCCCGATAGCGGGGTAAGTTGTAATATATGCATTTTATTATTTCATATTTTGCTTTCTGAAATTATACTTTGCTTGTTGATAGGAAACTCTTTACAGAGCGATACAACAGGAAGCAATCTGATCATCAGAAGGAGTCCCCCTGTCCGACAAGTGTTTCGGCCCTACATACTCCTTTACACTTTAAGGGGGGCGGGCCCACTTGGGTCATGACTCCTAAGCGTCTCAGCCTCCTGTTGTCTTGTATCGAAAATGAACCCATTTCACTTATGGTAGCAACTTTAATCCACAACTCCGCCAGCCGTGGAGGCAATTGTGAAAGTAACAAAGAGAAGACAAATTATTCCGTTCGCCCCGTAGCACATCACAACTACGGACACACACTGAGTCACCTGCGCAAAGCCCACGAGACTTGACACTGCCCGCTCGCCAGTGAATTTCTTCCTGACACCCCTTATAGTATACATCGTCTGTCGCCTCTCAGCCACAGCCCTTTCACTAGTACGCATAAAAACTCAGCGTATTGTGGACTTAGAAAAATTCCTGGTGTTTTCTGTACCGCAGCGTTTATTGTCACCATTTCCATTGCCCATTGCGGTTGTTCCACAGCCAGCCTGATGCCTTTTCGGCAGTTTCACTAAGCCTCTTCAGTGCCCTTGTTCTCGACTGTCCCTTCAGCCCCAACAGTTTCAATAGATCATACACTGATGCAGCCACAAGCCCTCTTGCGCCCATTTCAACAGCCATGACCCTTGCAGTGAACCCATCGTGTCTCAGATCCGCGGCCAGATCATTATACTTGGCCGCTTTGAACGAAAGTTGCTTGTCTAATCTGGATTCAAATGGCACGGTCAGTTCAATCAGTATAACCTGAAGCGTTGCTGAAGAATGAAGTACTATATCCGGCCGTCTCCGCGATTTTCTGATACTCTCTGGATATGCCTCTCGTCCAAGTAGGTCTACCGCTATCTCCCAGTCGTTTGCACAGTCAAGAAGAGATGGTAAACTGCTACCAGGTTTACTCGGTTTGGGGTGTGCTGACTTTCCTGCCCTCAGAAAGTATGTATTTGCGGTGCTCGTCCCGGGTTTGCTATTCGCCTTCATCCTTGCCAGATCTATTGTCGCAGCAAGCTCATTTAGCACTTTGTTATGGCGCTAAGTGTATCGCCCTTGCCCTAATGCCACCTTACACGCTGAGAGCACGCGTTCGAGTGTCTGCCTTCCCTGGCACAGGGGGCACTGCTCATGATCCGACTTTCCCCATTTCACAAGGTTGGTGGCCGACGGCAGCAGGTCATACATTGATCTAACAACGAAGCTGAGCCTAAAAGGTGCCATATGCCATATATCATTCCATGTCAAGGACCTCTGCAGGGCTCCTTCCCATGTAGTCCATTGACCTTGTTGGACCTGCTACACTGCTTTTTGCAACCTCTTATCATTCTCAGCTCCTCGTATCTCCTGAACTACCATGTCTCTGCGCTCCCTGCCTGATGCCTTGGACCACCAGCGGATGTCTCCATGACCAAATCCCCGTCTATTCGTTTGTGTGTATCCGATTACCTCTCTCAGTTTGAGTGACTCTTGGGCAGCATCAACAGCTTCTTCCACTCTCCACTTCCTTCCCGTTTTCAGTGTGGGCTGAATGGACTTAACCACGTCATCAGCTGACTCACGTAGCATCATTGCAAGCCTTGCCTTTTCAACTTTGTACTCTTCAACAACTGACTTGAAAGGAAGCAGAAGTTTTGACTTTTTGCAGTACAGTGCTACATCTGACAGACCTGGTGATACCCCTAGCCACTTTCTCATGAACTTGTTGACCTTCTGCTCTATAGCTTCCACTGTACTTGTGCTTATTTCATATATAAGCAAATGAGGTTGGCAACCTCATCACTGTAAATAACGTGACACATGAACCACCACTGCAAGAGCTGTTGGCGGCTTCTCGCGGGTACCCTCATAAGGAACCAACAGTATAGGTTGTCCCAGGATCCGTAGAGAGCAGGGAGTTGAAGATAATATCCTGGTTTTCATATGTGTTACACAAGCACGTTAGTAAATTTCATACATATGTATGTATATATGTTACAATTGTTGTCCTTGTCTATCAAAACTCACTGGGGTTAAAATTAACACTGGGGGGAGAGAGAGAATTACAATATTCTGAGGAAGATGGAAGTGATGAATGGAAGCAGCGGTCACGCATTGCTCATATCTGGAGACCCAATACTTAGGAGAGACTCTTGTCTCCTTTCAGTATGTGATTCAAGTAACTAGCAGTGACGGAACCCAACATCAACTTTGTGATACAAGTTGCCAGCAGTCGACGTTAGTAACCTCAACAGACGAGTCTTGAAGACGCTTGACTTGACAACCTAAGCAACCACGGCCTCGTGCAAGAGACGTTCTGCTGCCACAATGGTTGACTATTGACAAGAAGTACAGTCCAAAACACCGGTCGGAACCAACAGCCGCTGAAGCAAGCGCCAACCGACTCTACATTGGAAGCCTGTTAGCAAACAAGCAAAATCAATTAACATCTCACACGTTTTCCACCACAATATAAATCATCCGATGATGATAAATATCAGCACTTCATTTTTCTAAACAACGTTATTTATTTTAAATCTCGCTAAACTCTAAGTGATTATTAAACTTGTTTATCTGCAACTTTAAAGTTATAGTTGGATTAATCATTATTAAGTGAATTGTATGTCTGCACCCGTGTGACTGATATTGTTTTAAATACATAAACGTAAAGACCTATTTGATTAAGATTTTATTGAATCATTTCAGTTGGGGGCTCAGACAATACGAGCAGATTTTTTTTCTTCAAAGAAGAGACGGGAAGATAACAAGTTCACGACAGCTTAGATGATGTCAGTTGTTATGCTTGGTTTCTTAAAATTCCCGTGAGGCTCCCTGAAGTAGAAGCATCATTCTTCTATTTATATATCTGCCAAAAGTAATTTTGAGTGAATGTTGATACATTGGAATACCATCATAATTATACTCTAAGTCTGGCTGTTGTTTGACCACTACTGTCGAGCAGGGGAGACAATCCTGGGACAATGCGGATAGAGAAAATATAAAAATAAATTGAACGGTTCCCTATTTAATTGGAAAGCAATGGTAATATTGTGGATACGACGTGGGTTGTTGGGTGCCTGTATATATATATATATATGTCTGCTTTTTAACATGTAGATAAGGAGTTGGTTGTTGGGTTTCTCATAGATACGAAGTCTACTATTTCATATAACATGGTGATATTGTAGATAAGGCGCGTGTTGATGGGTACTCAGAGATATGAGTTCTGCTATTTCACAAAATATTTATTTGAATTCATTTATAGCCCTTTAGCTGCCCGTGCTGCATAGGTCGTCAATACTTGTATGTACCACGCCTTCCTGTCTTGTGTCACTGTTGCGTGATAAATTCTCGCAACATCGTTTTATTTCAATATCTGTTTTATAACGCAAGGGCAACAACTGCTTGAAATTTATAGTCACTTTTCTCGGTAAGCATTTGTCTTCTCGCGTTGGTATCGAATGCAGTTAAGTTTGAGCTGTGGTCATTTTGCGCTGGACTGCGCATGACTTGTCTTGCTTCTTTGTCGATCGGTTTCCGCCCACCACTAGTGGGAGTGAGCGATTTGGAATGGCGAAAGAGATGCCTCGTTGAAGAGGGGATCTCCGCTATTTTTGTTCTGTCAGGGATGTGTAGTCCTCTTAATGGATATTTCGTTTATTCGAGATAATACCTCTAGTGTTTCCCACATGTCGGGAGGCGTGATATTTCTGTGTATTTCATGAAAGCAAGGTAAATTGACTTTTTCATTAACTCTATTGATTTTGGGTCGTGAGATTTCGATTCATAGCCTGTCTTCGAAAGTCGTCGTCACGAGATGTTTTTTCCCAGCTCACATGTCGCTGCATTGTACTGCATCGGTGGATGCAGGTACCAAGGACCATTACTTGCTACTTTGTTAAATGAACTAGGTTTGGAAAACCTTTATTATCTAGAGGATATTTTTGAGAACATTATTTATACTTCGGCAGACGTGTCTGTCTTGCTGAAGTCAAACTAAGGAGAGTGAACTGATCTCATACATCTGGTTATCTCCTGGCTGTTATAGAAAAGGATGGAGTTTTCCACCTGACTACATTTACAGCACTTTGAAATATAACATGCATCTGACTCATCATTGTAATGCTGTCTACCGTTTATTGCTGTATTGAATGTTGCTGTGATAATGACTGTTTGATGTGCCTACACATTTGCGTAACCATTTTGTCACTGTGGCGTCCACAATAAATAATGAAGAAAAACGTCAACGGCTGTTTCAAGACTCATTGACTTTATACGTCGTGAGTTTACTGACGTCCTATGTGGATTGCCCTTTTATTGTTGCATGAACATTGTTTTGACTGAACACATCTACACACTACACAAAACCAGACATGCGGATGCCATCCATCATCATATGGCATCACGCATCATTTGGTGGCCATAAGCTGGTTTGATTCTGGTACCAGCAAACACGGGGTCCCTTACCCACTTCATTTTCAACAAGAATTCATCAGCATCCTTCAAGAAATTAACATTCTTCAATACAGTCAACATCTTCAAAATTTTCAAAGTACTCGGCGTTGCCCGGTAAAAGTCAAATTTCAATTTTTTGACGGAAACAAGAATTTGACAGTACCCGGCGTTGTTACATGTTGCCGGATAACTCGGACTGCTGTTATCTTTTACGCAAGTCAAGCAAGTTGCTGCTGTCAAGGTTCCAGTGCTGTCGTTTTTTTGAGAAGGTCAAGTGCCGGTTGAAACGGGTTGTTTTCTGAAGAAGGCCAAGTACCGATTTCCATCAACTTACTTTTGGATTAGAAGGTCAAGTGCCGAAACAACTCAACACACAGTATGTCAGAAGCTCTTGTACCATCGTGTTAGCAGTGGAAGCAGTTCAGATGTGCCATCATCGTTGGAGCTTCGCTCTTTAGGACGTTGATTGACATCCGTTTTTCTGCTGTTCTACGATTGGAAGCCTATAAGTTAAGTGGCCTGTTTGTATGTAAACTGTGCCCTTATACTTCTGCTGAGTCTTCTGTGTATCATCTCATTCTATATGTTTTATGTTTATATGTTATTTGTATATTTATATGTTTATATTTCAGCGGGTTCTCGGTTGGGTGGTGTCTCCGTTAGATTATGCCACGTCATAGAGGTCGTCTATTGTGAGCGTTTTCTGTAAGGTTTGCAAATTTCCAATACTGGAATTTGCTAAGCGACTTCTGTTGCTATTTATGTTAGCTGTGATGACATGTTTTAATATTGTTTTCGTTATTATTTCGCATTCTTTAGTTTTGTTTTGATTTGTTTGTGTTTGTTAGCCTACTCTTGTCTATAATTTAGTTTCATACAACATTTTTGTTTATACACTGTGGTGTCATGTATTTTGTTTAATTCTATCGCAGATATCGTCACATTTTTTGTGATATTTCATTAATTTCTGCTTTATTTTTAGTTGATTTCTGCGAAAGTTTTTGTATTGTTGCTGATCTTTGTTATTGTTTACATTGTTATTGTTTACATTGTTTGTATTGTTTACATTTTCAATGTTTACATTCTGCATGTGTTTACATAGTCATTGTTTACAGTTATAGTAATTAGTTAATGGGCTATGCTAATGCACTGTTACTACTATACTGATGATAAATGAATGATGAATAGTGTCGTGCACTATTGAATGAGAAGTGCACTTATGATCAAGAATTGAGTGCTGATATTTCATATACAAGTTCTTTGATTGGAGACTTGTTTCCCACAGAGACTGGGATAATATAAGGTGATGTGAATATACAAGTGCTTAATTAAGACTTGTTACACTTAGGTTTGAAATAAATTAGTTAATTATTTCAGGTTTTGGACTCATATGTTAGACAACATGTCTACATTTGAGCACTTTATTGAGCAGGGTAAATTGCTTGGGAAGACTGGTGATAAGTTAGAAGAATTTGCAACTGCTCGATATGATAAAGCAATGGAAGCTGAACAAAAGAAACTGCAGATGCAGGTGGATGAAAAAAGATTCCAAATGGAAATGGAAAAACAAAAAAGGGAATCAGAAGCTGAGGAGAGAAAACTCCAGCTACAGCTAGAAGCTGAAAGACTTCAAAAAGAGGCTGAGAATAAAAGACTTGAAAAAGAGGCTGAGAATAAAAGACTTGAAAAAGAGGCTGAGAATAAAAGACTTGAAAAAGAGGCTGAGAATAAAAGACTTGAAAAAGAGGCTGAAAATAAAAGACTTGAAAAAGAAGCTGAAAATGAAAGACTTCAAAAAGAGGCTCAGGCTGAGGAAAGAAGATTACAGAGAGAGTCTGATGAGAGGAAAGAGAAAGCAAAAATGGAACATGAAGAAAAGGTCTTAGCTTTAGAGTTGGAAAAATTGAAATTGACAAGCATGAGTAATGGTAATGATTCAAACAAGGGTTCATCTTCTGGTAAGGCTAATAATGATACTTTTAAGATTAAGTTACCAACATTTAGTCCTTCCAGTGATGACATAATGTTCTATCTGGACAGATTTGAACAAGCATGTACAGCTCATAACATAGACAAAGCAAAATATGTTTATCAGTTATCAGGGATACTGTCAGGTAAAGCTCTAAGTATATTAAATATGGTGGATGAACCTGACAAGAACAATTATGAGGTTGTCAGGGCCGCTTTGTTAAAGAAATATCAGCTTAACGAAGACGGCTATCGTCTACAATTTAAAAACATGTTACCTGAAAATGGAGTTGAATTCTCCGAGTTTATTGCAAGAATACGCATTACTTTCTCACGATGGGTTGAACTATCTAAGACGGAAAAAACTTATGAAGGACTTATGGACTTAATACTTAGAGACAAAGTCATGTCGTCTGTCAATGAGTCTTTCCTTGCTTTCCTTCATGAACGTAAACCTAAAACAATAAAAGAAATGGAAGATTTCTGTTGCCAATACGTAACTGCGCACCCACACATAACCATGGGTAACTCTAAGGTGAAAGAAGGTTTACCAGTTGCTTCGGCAGCTCCGTATGGTCAAAACTTTGCTCGTAGATCCCAACAAAATTTTGATAGAAAGAGTAGCGGTAATTTCTGTCAAAATCATGGAAGCCAATTTCATAGTGATTCTTCTTCGAAGAATTGGAGACAACCTGATAGTGGTCGTTACTATCACCCTAATAATTATAGGCATTTCAAAAGAGGATATGGTAATAGAGGTTATTCCTGCCGAAGACCTCAGAACCAAACAAATAGATGTTCGCATCAATGTGAACATGATAGTAATCGTGGAAACTGGAATTCGAACCAGTATAACAATTACAATAGAGACAATAATAACTGCAGAGATAATAATAACTCTGATAACTTCAGAGGTAATAATAGTCGGGGTAGATCTCAACACAAAAAAAAGAGATATCAGCAGGCTAATGCTGTACAACAGGAAACTGAGGCAGCCTGTAATCATGTGGTTGATAGTAAAAACTTTGACGCTGTCACTAGTTCTGCTTTTGACTTTGAGAGAGCAAACAAATGCCCCCAATGCAGTACTTTATTCGAACCGGGTACCATAACTACTTTGAGTTGTGGTCACCCACTTCCCGCTCTTCCTGCTGCTGTTGCGCATGACGGGAGGGTTCTTTAATTCTACATAAGGGTCTTGTTAATGATACTCCGGTCTCACTACTTTTCGATTCCGGATGCACCACTATTGGTGTTAGACAATCGCTTGTAGATCCATCTTGTGCTACAGGAAGGGTTATTAAATGTGTCACATTTGGCGGCACTCTAGAAAAATATCCTACTGCTGTAATTCGCATTGCCACTCCTTTCTTTACTGGAGATGTGCATGCTTGTCTCTTACCTAATCCTATTGCGGACCTTATTATTGGTCGTATTCACGGAGTTAGGGAGTGTACCCCACAGCAGATTGCTGCTTGGGAACATAATAACATGCAAGCTACAAATGCAGTAGTTACAAGAGCACAAGCTCTACAAACACCCGAAACTTCACTGAATAGTGATAATGAAGTTGATAGCCAAGATAGTCACTTAGTAATCACTCGTGACTCTTTCATAAAATTGCAAGAAGAAGATTCTTCTTTAAAAAAATTCTTCGTTCTTGCGAAGAAAGGTGATCCGAATCAGGATACAAATAGGAAATCTTGGATTGCAATGAGAAACGGCGTACTTGTACGTATGGTACAAGATTCGGCTACGTCGGCACATTCGCAAATTCTTGTTCCCAAGAGCATGAGAGTCCAAATATTGCAACATGCTCATGACTCGCAATGTGCTGGACATATGGGTTTTGCCCGTACGAAGTCGAGAGTCCTTGCGGCTTTCTTTTGGCCTTTTGTCAATAAGGACATTCGTATTTACTGCCGATCATGCAAGGTATGTCAGGAGGTCAAATCTAGAGGACCACGACATGCTGCGCCTATCCAGGCTGCTGACATTCCTATTCGGCCGTTTCAGAAAATGGCCATAGATATTATTGGCCCTTTTAAGGTCAAGTCGGCCAGAGGACATCAGTTTATCCTTACATGTGTCGATATGTGCACACGTTGGCCAGAGGCTATTCCTCTTAAGAGCATATCTACTACAGATATCGCAGATGCTCTTTGGTTGATATTTTCTCGCTTGGGGTTCCCCAGAGAAATATTGTCAGACCATGGCACTCAACTCATATCTGACACTATGTCACAGGTAATGTCTACCTTACATATTGAACGATCTCTCAGTAGTATCTACCATCCTATGTCTAATGGGTTAGTTGAGCGTCTGAATAGAACGCTCAAGACTTTGCTTGGTAAGATAACTGAAGATCATCCTCAAGATTGGGACAGGGTTTTACCCGCGGCTCTCTTTGCCTATAGAGAAGTCCCTAATGAACACACAGGATTTTCTCCCTTCGAACTTGTCTTTGGCGCGCGTCCACGCGGCCCTATGTCTTTATTACACGATCTCATCACTGCCGATGATATTAGCGATGAAACTCAATCCTCATATGAGTATGTCATTGCTCTTAGACAAAAGATCATTGAGGCATGTAAGCTAGCAACTGCTTCATCAGAAATTGCTAAAGAGAAGGCAAGGCAGTTTGCTAACAAGAATAGATGTCTACGACAACTTTGTCCAGGTGACAAAGCATTCGTCCTACTCCCCAGTAGGGAAAATAGACTTCTTATTGCATGGAAAGGTCCGTATGCAATAGTCTCTCGGATTTCCGATGTTGACTATGTGGTCGATATTGATGGAAAGCATAAAAACTTTCCACATAAACATGCTTTCGGAATTTCACGAACGTCCGGACTATTTGCTGCCTATTTTCCAGGCAACGGATGATGCTCCTGCACCTCACGGTCATTATTCATCCCTGTCTGTCATTCAGGATGAGGAAGCTACCTTCTCTGATGTCAACCTTCCCCTTCCAGTGGTTCCATTACATTCCACGGAATCTTGGAAAAACGTTTCTGTTTCTCCTAATCTTTCTGGTGACGAACATCGACGAGACTTGTCGATGTTACAAACATTTCAGGATGTTCTCACTGACATTCCTGGACACACAGATGTCATAGAACATGACATAATTCTTACCGACAATAATCCAATTAGGGTTAGGCCGTATCCTATTCCTATACACTTTCAGTCGCAAGTGGAAAAGGAATTGGATGAAATGATTCAATTAAATATAATTGAACCATCGACTTCACCATATTCTTCTTCCATGGTTATTGTCCGGAAGAAGGATAAGAACATACGAATTTGCGTTGATTATCGCAAATTGAATCAGGTCACAAAGTTCGACGCTGAACCGATGCCTTTGTTAGAAGATCTACTGATTAGACTTTCTAATTCTAGATTCTTCACTAAACTTGACTTGTCTAAAGGTTATTGGCAAGTGCCTTTAGCAGAGCATGCCAAACCTCTTACTGCTTTTTCTACACCTAGGGGTCTATTTCAATGGAATGTTATGCCCTTTGGTCTCATGAACGCCCCTGCCACTTTCGTTCGCATGATGCGTCGAATTCTGTCACATCGTTCGGATGTCATCGCATACTTAGATGACATCTGTCTCTTCAGTGATACCTGGGAAGATCACTATTTAGGGTTATATGACTTACTGTCCACTCTACGTGAGAATAATTTGACAGCAAAACCTTCTAAAGCTTTTGTTGGTTTTGGTGAAATCTCTTTCCTGGGTCATCGTGTTGGTCATGGTCTCTTGAAGACAGAAGACCACAATACTTCCAAAATACTGAACATCTCTGTTCCTAAAACGAAGAAACAAGTTAGGAGTCTCTTAGGTTTAATTCAATTTTATGGGAGATTTATTCCAAATTTATCTTCGATCATGGCACCTCTATCAACATTGTTGAAGAAAGGTTCGCCTAATCTGGTCCGTTGGTCTGAAGAATGCCAATCTTCACTAGACCAAATCAAGAATATATTTTCTTCTCCTCCCATCTTAAGATTACCTACTCTTGATAGGACTTTTGTTCTTCGGAGTGATGCTTCATCCACTGGGATTGGAGCAGCACTGATGCAAGAATATGCAAATACTCTGCATCCTGTTATGTACATTTCTAGAAAACTAAATGCGGCAGAGAGGAACTACTCGGTTTTAGACCGTGAGTTGTTAGCGATGGTTTGGTCAATTCTAAAGCTACAAAGATTCCTCCTGGGCGCACATTTCATTCTAGAGACTGATCAGAAAGCTCTTACAGCTATTCAGACTAAGAATTTGAAGAGTTCGAGATCCACTCGATATGCTATAGCTCTTCAACCTTTTCACTTCACGGTACGAGCTATCCGTGGTGCGGATAATGTGATGGCTGACATTTTGTCTAGATGCCCACATGACTCCAATTAATACTTCTGTCCTATATTCCTATATATTACAGAGTCATAACACACCTATATTTCTACAATAGATTAGCACATCTGTACTTACTTTATATGTACACACTATCGTGCTTTGTTGTCATCTTCTTCTGTTCGTTTTTTAAGATGATAGAGGAGGACTGAGTAGTTAATATAAGGGCCGTTAGTTTACTAAACAGCCACAATTATTAATAATGTATTGTACCTTATGAAGCATATTAGTTATTAATTAGCATTATATTGCTTGTACTTTCTCAGAATGTCATTGTTGAGCTGAGGACTTACCTTACGAGTTCTAGATTGTGTACTTACCCTCGGAATACCAGAGCATATGTCCTGGATCGTCATGTAGTTTAACTTTACTATGTACTTATGTCATTACATGTCAAAGAATGTACTATTTAAATTTTCCTATCAGATTTGTACATCCATTTTTAAAGACAATATTAGAGTATGCTGTTTAATGATGATTATAGTAACTTGCATACGTATATTGTGTTTACATGCTAACGTGATGTGTGTTGGTGACACCTCCCCGATGTGAATATTTTTTGAGACATATTTATTTTTCTGTTGAGGTATATCCTCACCAGACACTCTATAATTAGCCTATTGTTTGGCAATTTAGTTAATTATCAGCGCATAATTCGTGCGTTTTGAGCCGCTTATCGCTTGCTCTTTGATATTGAAAAAAAAAATATGTTCCACATTTTTTTTTTATCGGGAGGAGGTGGTGATATGTTGCGTGATAAATTCTCGCAACATCGTTTTATTTCAATATCTGTTTTATAACGCAAGGGCAACAACTGCTTGAAATTTATAGTCACTTTTCTCGGTAAGCATTTGTCTTCTCGCGTTGGTATCGAATGCAGTTAAGTTTGAGCTGTGGTCATTTTGCGCTGGACTGCGCATGACTTGTCTTGCTTCTTTGTCGATCGGTTTCCGCCCACCACTAGTGGGAGTGAGCGATTTGGAATGGCGAAAGAGATGCCTCGTTGAAGAGGGGATCTCCGCTATTTTTGTTCTGTCAGGGATGTGTAGTCCTCTTAATGGATATTTCGTTTATTCGAGATAATACCTCTAGTGTTTCCCACATGTCGGGAGGCGTGATATTTCTGTGTATTTCATGAAAGCAAGGTAAATTGACTTTTTCATTAACTCTATTGATTTTGGGTCGTGAGATTTCGATTCATAGCCTGTCTTCGAAAGTCGTCGTCACGAGATGTTTTTTCCCAGCTCACATGTCGCTGCATTGTACTGCATCGGTGGATGCAGGTACCAAGGACCATTACTTGCTACTTTGTTAAATGAACTAGGTTTGGAAAACCTTTATTATCTAGAGGATATTTTTGAGAACATTATTTATACTTCGGCAGACGTGTCTGTCTTGCTGAAGTCAAACTAAGGAGAGTGAACTGATCTCATACATCTGGTTATCTCCTGGCTGTTATAGAAAAGGATGGAGTTTTCCACCTGACTACATTTACAGCACTTTGAAATATAACATGCATCTGACTCATCATTGTAATGCTGTCTACCGTTTATTGCTGTATTGAATGTTGCTGTGATAATGACTGTTTGATGTGCCTACACATTTGCGTAACCATTTTGTCACTGTGGCGTCCACAATAAATAATGAAGAAAAACGTCAACGGCTGTTTCAAGACTCATTGACTTTATACGTCGTGAGTTTACTGACGTCCTATGTGGATTGCCCTGTTATTGTTGCATGAACATTGTTTTGACTGAACACATCTACACACTACACAAAACCAGACATGCGGATGCCATCCATCATCATATGGCATCACGCATCAGTCACCCCTTCAAGTTCTTCCAATCTCTTCAATATCCTTGTCATGCCCGTCTCGAATTCCTGTATCCCTCTATTTCTTTTATCATAGGGATTCCACAGAAAGAACTGTCTTGCAATGCTATTACCTGGCTTCCTCAGTGTTCGACCTATTCAAAATATTCCCTTGCATTTAAATGCTGTCAAGGTGTATTTTTGTTTTCACTTTTTTTTTATTTGGTTACAATTATGACGTTAGTAATGCGTCCAGTTTGTTGAATTAGTTTCTGGAGCAGCCAATCCAAATAAGGGGTGTTATTACTGACCTAAACACTGACAGCCACACCAAGAAGGTTGTAATAGCATAGTTATTGGAACCGTAATTATACGCACCAGTCTCATGTGCAGCGTATGGTACAACACACAGAAAGTATACGACAACAACCACTAGAAGCACTTTCTTCTCTCTGCCTGGATCATGGAGAGTGGATTCTGCAGTGATCTGAGGCTGAACTGCGTAAACTGGGGCTGAAACTATCACGTGGGACTGGGTGGTGACTTGCTGTACAGGGTACTGTGGTTGAAGGTATTGTTGTGTCGGGTATTGTAGTACTGGGTAATTTTCAACGATGTACTGTGGTGGTGCATTCTGGGTATCAGGGGAAGTAAACGCTCGACTTCTAAACTTAGGATTGTGATTGCCAATCTGATTGCAATATGGGGCACATGAAGTTGTTGCCATTCGTTGTGCATCTGCTACATCGCTCATCTGGTGTTGCTGGAGTACGTTGGTCGTGTTGTGTATGGACAGGACAACTCCTTGTGCGGCCCCTGAGTTAGTGATATTCTGGGTAGTGTATGGCACTAGCCTAATACACATGCCCACGATGCAAACTATAAGAGCCAGAGATGCGGGCAGAAACACAGATATTCCAAACATAACTTTAATTCTCTCAACAGTAATACGCCCTACGCATGCCACAGGAGTATGCACATCAGCCATTGTGAGAGGGAGAATAATTATCAAGCCTAGAATCCATGGCACGGCACTGTAGACCAAGGCCTTCACCTTGTGAGTAGAGGTATTTCCAACCTGATAGGTTCCTTTATACCGAAGTACAAGCTCCACAGCCAGTAAGATAAGCCCTACGCCATACACAAAGTGTATGAGAAATTCATAGTACACTGTTGAAGACCAATACGTATCGCAGGTTATATAAAACGCGTTGCTCTCAAAATAGATCCTGGCCTGCACTACTAGTGAGAATAAGGCCAGGAATATATCCCCGATTGCCATGGAGATGATGGTCATGCTCTTAGGCTTGTACAGGAATCCATTATTTCGACCAGTCTTGCAAATTAGAATGAAGTTTATTAAAATAATGCAAATTATGAAACATACTATGAATCCTTTATTTACATTGTCTACAGTATCGTTGTCTTCATAGGCCATGATGGATAATTACGGTCAGTAGACAGCTGGCTTCTCTGAGTAGCACAGCACACCTCCAAATTAATGGCACCTCTTAACTCGTCGAATTCACTGTCAAGGTAATAAGATTCTGGAATTTTCTTCCGAGGTAGATTTGCGTGTTTCAGGATGTCTGCCAGATTAAAAAGAAACAAATAAATACCAAACGAGGAAGATTCAAAACCAAAGACTGTTAAAATAGATTAGATTTGGTCGGGGTGAAGATATTTAAGTGCTAATTTTCAAAGGACGTCATGGGTATGCATGCTGTGTTTTTAGATTAATTAAGTCTATATGTCAGGTGATAGTGAAAATCTGTTTTATTTTCATGTCCAGCGAACTCAAGATTGATTTGGACAATGTTTACTTTACCGAGGCCCGAAAAAGGAGCACAGATTATGTAGTGAAATTGACAGAGATACAACGGTAAAATACCTCCAAAGATAACATGTAAGGATAAAAACATAATGCGTAGGCTGCTGATAGTACATGATCGCCCAGACCGCGGGTCATCACCCTCCATAAAAATTGACTTGCTAGACAGGAGGGGAACGGCGGATAAAAAGGAAAAAAATATGACTGGAAAGATTGCGTGAGACTAGAAAGGCTAAGGAGACGCAATTGGGGGGGGGGGAACGGAGAAAAGTCACGTTTCCCAAGTTGACATAAAGTAAGGAACTCGACAGAAGGGACCTTGGATATGTTACGCCACAGTCATTTATTGGTCGCTTTTGCGATACCAAGCCTTTGATTTGAATTCAGCGGCAGAACGCAGATGTTTGGAATATTACAAAAATTAAAAAGTAACTTTTTTCGTAATATTAATGTTAGGAATATAAAAATTAGCTGGCCGGATGGCCCATTCTGAGCAGTGAACTAATATGTTCTTAATTTTACAGACGGATAGATAATATTGAAGATAATGACAAAAGACAGTGTTGTTCACATCAGCGACAGACTGTATGGAATAAAAAGTGTCGCTATTTGCACAAAAAACACGACCTTGAGACGCAGGTGTTCAAATCTACTTAGTAGGGAAGCGAAGGGACATTGGTGGGAGCTGTGTCTAAATATAACTTTTAACGACAAAATTTTGGAGGGGAGAGAAAGGTTGGTTCAAAAATCAAGTACGTTTTTGAAAAAAACAAGTAGAGACGGACAGACTAACAGATAAACATCCATACTTGACTGAAGCATGACTGAAATGACTTTAGGGTAGGAAATTTGAATTTGAAATAAACCTAGGCAGTGATTGGCCACAGACAATCATTTTATTGGCGCTCAGACGCGCAAGTGGGGCCATTCCTCAATAGTTGTTCGATGATAGACACAGTATTTTAAAGTGTGGTGATTTCCAAATGAAAGAAAGTGAAATAAGTTCAGGGACGCCATACTATAGCCAGCAGCTCAGCTGAGTTTTGCTAGCATTTCTGTGTTCTTTATTCATAATCTGGTAAGATTGAAATTATTTCTTTGTATATTTTGAATATTGTTTAATGTTCGAGTGATTTGATACTGCCATATCATAATCTAGCCTTACAAACAAGTAGGGATTTGCTCTAGACCCCCCGCCCTAGTCAGGGTCTAGGGACCAACAATATACATAAACTCCAGCAAGGGTTAGGAAAGACAGATCAAGTGTTGAGAATAATGAAACATATTACCTATCCACTTTTAGGGAAGGAAACTAATAAATATTTTTCAGAATCTATAGTCTGGGAGGACCTATCTGATGTAAAACCACCATGGTAAATGTGCTGTTTGGTCAGAGAGATCTGACCTGTCTGTATGATGTGGTTGTTGTGTCCGTGTTGTGTCCAGACGTGGGTAGAGAATAGAATTTTGACACATAGCCAATACTTTGATTGCAGAGCTGTGAGTTTCAGTTGTCAACAAGGCGGTGTCCATTCAGTTGGTGATTTTACTCGAGTGTGTATCTGTGCAGTACGTTGTGACAGAGACCACTATTATTGCCCGCCAGCACGGAGAGGTGGGACCACCAGATTTCAGCACCAGAGCTACATATGCAAGTTGAGTGAGCCTCTGGTCTGCTGGAAGTTCACCAACGCCTTTTAGTTACTAATACCCCATAAAATTCCTGTAATTTACTGGACACTGTGTAGTCAATATAGACAGGTGTGATGAGGCCACCCCAACAGCACAAGCATTAACTATCCTCCCAAGTAGATGACTACTAGAACATTTTAATAAAACTAACTAGTCTAGTACTTATATATGTACACTCTTGCATTTATTATGTAACATTCCATGCATTTCTTTCATAATTTTTAAATCCTTTTTTTAAAAAAAAGTTCTGGTCAACATAAAACTTGATCCAGAACAAATAAATGTAATATAATTCTATCAAAAATTTTACACTCTTGAGTTAGTTCAGTGTATTATAATATTTGTTAAATATTATTAGTCTGCTTAAATATCTGTGCGTGTATCCATAACTATCACACCACATTACACATCATTACCCTAGACATTTTACATAGCTACATTCATTAAGAAAAAAAATTGAGTGTGAGGTCGTAGTGGTAGCAAGAAAGGCCTTCTGACAATTCACAACTACATTTTATCTCAGGAGCCTTCACAGCTGGCCTCATACATTACATTTAGTAATATCACCATCATACAATACCATCAAACCCACTACAGATTAGTAACATTGTAACCTACCATGCAAGTCATAAAAGACGACTAAGGAGGATTAAACATTGGGCCGGCTACATAATCCTTCCTTAGAAATTGTAAACCAAAAAAAATTCAACAAAAATATATGGACTACTAAAAAAAAAAAAAAAATTCAGTCTGCCCGTACTGAAGAAGGTCCTTTAGAAAGGTAGGGCACATATTGAGGACACTTATTGATAGCATTGCAAGCAGTACATGTTCCGGGACTTCCAGGGTAAGAGAAGGAGAGGGAGAGAGAACACATGGGAAAGAGAACAGACGTAGACGCGAAATGGATGAGGAAGGCACGGAGAAACCTTGAGCAGATGGCACAGGACCTGGTATACGTTTGTTGAAAGCTTATACACCTTGGGCAGCTGGAGGGTAATGAAGATGATGGTTACGGTCATGCTGCTTACCTACCTTTGATTCTTCTTCGTGAGCAGTTGTCGTTCCTGCGTCTGAAAGTCTGCAACAAGGACAAATGCCATTTTTTGGTCATAAAAAGGAGGACAAGGGAGGACAATATTTTTAAAAAGTAGGACGAAAAGTAGGACACCTTTGTTCCATAACTACAAGACGCTCAAACATAATTAATTTTTTTTTTTTTTTACATTAAAACAATAAGTGAATAAAATCACATTGATTGTGTGCCTATTTATATTTTTCTGATGATAAAATCTTCTTCAACAAAGTTGGGCTACGTTTTAAATATGCATAGAAATCAGAGCATAAAAGCTCCTTGAAATTGTACTGCACAAGTAGAGTGCCTTTAATGGAATCTTTCCTTCAGTGCTTCCAAAGCTGCTTCAGTAGAATGCTGTGCAATCACAGAAATGATAATAGCAGCTGTTTTGGTTTTGGCACATGAGAATTTGCAGGCAGTTTCTGAATCGTGGAAAACATTCTTGAGTAACACTGAAGTACAATCCATTGATCTGTAAGAGTTGTGATGTTTCACAGTTTGAAAAGCAAAAGCATCCTCGGCCGTTGCTACTTCTATCCTTTCCTCGTTTATCTCTTTCGTAAAAAATGTCAGTTTTGATTGCAAACATTCAGACGCAAGTGCTTTCATGTGCTTTTCTGTTTCTATATTTTAAAAAAAAAATCAGCTGCACCTTTATTTGCTACTGATACAAATGTGCCGCCTCTGCATACAAGACATTCTGCTTCATACTCTTGTCGACCGTTGGAAAAGCACTGACATTTTTGTTTCAATTCATCCGTGAACAAACATTTCCGTTTTGGCATTTTGAGCGGGTATCTGTAACATAAATATAATATAATGCCATTAATCAATGGTACATTCCATGTTAAAGTTAAAATTATTTGTAAAATGCAACAAACGAGGTTTTAATTTTAACAAACCCATTACTTTACTAGTAACTTCTCGTGTATTTTTTTCAAAATAAACAAATTTGAATAAATATAAATTAAAGAGCTTCTCAGAATGGCCCATCAAGAGATGAATGGGGATTATTGTGTAAGAACGTCCCATCTAGAAGTGAGAATAAATTAGTCGTTCAGAATGTCTCATCAAGAGACGAGAATTAAAGAGCTTCTCAGAATGGCCCATCAAGAGATGAATGGGGATTATTGTGTAAGAACGTCCCCTCTAGAAGTGAGAATAAATTAGTCGTTCAGAATGTCCCATCAAAATTCATCATCATAATTATTATTTTCCGTTGCATTCCTGACGGAGCATAGAGCCACCAATATGGCTGGTCATTTGCAGGAAGCCTGCAACAATCGATCACATGCACTTGCAGTGGTGACATCTGCTACATGGTACAATAAATATATTTTTAAAACCCTTCAAATTGGTAAATACAAATTTCCATTAAAACGTTTGCTCACTGAAAATACATAAATATTTTGACGAATAAAGTTGGACGAAAATAGATACCTAAGGTATCATTAGCTACAGAGACAGGCATCATTTTAAATTATAATAAAATGTACACGATTTTAACATACACATTTGCAAAGAAATTAAAATGATAGAAATCAAAGCAATATATTAATAAAAACGGTCTGCTTAAAACAAAATAATTCATAAAAAAAAAAGATCATAAATGTATTTGTGTTATTAAAAAAAAAGCTCTTCTTTATATAAACAAAGAAAAGAAAGTGCTGTAGCACCTCCTTTAACAAAAAAAAACAAAAAAAAAAAAAAACAACAAACTATAAATACAATACTTTGAGCATCTGCCCTGAATGGTCAACGTAATTAATTTAAGACAAAAAAAGATTATGTCATATATATATATGTATTTTGTAAATGACTAAATGACTTTCAACCCTTGAGTATGAATCATGAAAACATAAAACTTCACTCACTGAATCTTTTATTAACCGTTCTCTCTTGTCAAAAGAATTACCAGAACAAACGTTGAGGGCGCCTATAAGTGGTTGAACTAAAATATGTGACTAGATTTGATTAACGCTCAGAGGTAAAAAAATAGAATTCTTAGATAGTGCTGCGCTAAGGAGATGCGCGTAGTATTAGAGTTGGTAAATTGAAAGAACGTGAGGCACATAAACGGTGTGGGATATTAGCAAACCGGTTATTAGCAACGTGTTTTAAAATTATGAGGTGAACAAAAATAAATGTGCAGGCCTTACAAGGACAAAGAAGAGAGGAATGACTTTACGTAAGGAGCAAAATGTCTTCATCAGGGACAAACGAACATAAGTAGCAGGAGGAAAAATAATTGAACTCACCTAAATGTATTAAACAATATATTTATAAGAATAAATAAAATGAAAATGCAAGTATTCGAGGGTAATTGCTGCTGCCAATCTGGTAAAACCAATTGAAAAATCAGCTTTAACATTCTGACGATATCTTATAGCTATTCATAATTTTCATTTGCGCTCCTAACAGAGCACGAAGCCACCATTATAGCTGGTCACAGGAAGACTGCACAAAGCAATTACGTGCTCTTGGAGCGGAGGTTTCTGAGGCAATTTGTTTTACACGATGAGGTTGTCAGCCCCTAGCAAAAGCTCTTATTAGTCGCTATACAATATGAGTGAGGTTGAAGTAGCCAATTTCTATCTGTGTCTCTTCAGAGTCCCCCAAAATAAATGTGGGAGTACATGGAGCGTATCTTCTGTCTTGTAATGTGAGTCTAGATACTGCTATTATTTTGAAGAAAATTACAAGACGTCAGATACTTTTGTTTTCTTTCATCTTTCCGTAAGTTATGCTGTCTTTTGATCACTGTTATCTTTTGAACGCATTGTTATTTCTTTCTCTACTACCATGGAAACAGACAGCTAGGAAAAGAACCGACCACTCCACCTCTTAAAGTTGAAATCTATAATAGTTAAGTCGGTTGATAATGAAGACAGAGTGACAAAGGTGGATATGGCCTTAAAAAAGACTGTGAAATATGGGTCGTTGTCGTATAGAGTTTGAGAACTACTGCTCTAGGGAGTGGAGATTTTGCAGAAGGCCTCGGGCTTTTGTCACCAGTACCGGACAAAGCAATTTGTTTATTCTACTACCCGGTCTTTGAAAGATGAGGGTTTGAACTCTGTCGCGACAAAGAGTCAATTACGCAAAACGTACAAGAAAAAAAAAATAGTTTTACGTCCGAGGAATTTAAAGGTAGTCCCATAGCAGATACTGCCGTAGGGCACTCGAGAGGTAGGGGTGACCAGTTACCTTTTCCTTCCCTAACTCAAGAGCAAAGTCGGGTACCCATTTACAGCTGTGTAGATCGGAGCGTCACGTTACTGTGAATCGAACCCAGCACACTTGCAGCGAGAGACTAGCATGCTAACCAGTCTGTCAATCCGACGCTACGTGACTGTAGCAGAATATTTGTAGGCCAAATTACTGTTTTGTTGTTGCTCGGTTAATTTAATAGTACATGCTAAGAATACTAAAAATGCCTACCTAAATTACACACGCGTTTGAGCGAGGTATCCCACGCAGAGGAGAAACACACGAAAACGACTCCAACTCAACAATTTGTATAATGTTAGAAAAGCTATAAAAAAAAAATTCTTGTGCATGGCCCACGTGATAGAGGAAAGCACAGTGAAACAAGTAGTTTTCATCACAAATGCGCTGTCCGTAAATGCAACGCTGAAGGGTCAGAATAATGCAGACCTGGATGATCTAAGAATAATACTCCACATACTATGTCAGCAATTCAAAAGAGTTGTGATGTAGTGGATCCGATCTCACTGCAACATACCTAGCAATAAAAAGGCTGACAGACTTGCAAAGTAAGGTGGAAAGCTACAGCAACTTTACGCAAGCCAAGAAGAAGAAGAAGCCAAGAGTTGTGTCAGGGGAAGATACAGAAACTAGTGGGAAGCAGAACATTCAGGCCACCAACAAATGATGCTTATTACCAGCTTAGTAGAACTGAACAAATGGTCAGATTAAGATACCGAATATTCAATAAGTTAAAGGTAGGAACTACTGATGAGTGTAACTGTGCATCACGGATTGCCTCCCCTGCTCTGCAGTAGTGGTCCACCAGTGGCCAAAACTCAAAAGTATCTAAAATGGGCCGTCAAATGTATTTACATTCGCACAAGATTACTCTTGGCAGAGTTGTGAATAGAAGGCTTTTAGCGTAGAACTTTAATCTTTCCTCTTCGTATCACGAACAGTCTGATAGCTTCGTTCCACGAACTTTTAGACAAAATAAAAAGAACAAATGCCTCTGCTAAGTACATTTGTGGGCTGCAAATTAACTGGCGCATTGTCTCGCTGTCCACCCACCATTGTTAGTCTCTCTGAATAATTATATTCGTGAGTATACACAGCGTAACTCAGGGGAGATGATTAGAAATAACTAATATTCTTCTGGGTATTAAACTGGAAAAATACGTGCTTGGACAGCGCGAGCAATGATTTGTCTGAATTACAATTAACAAGGTACATATATCTCACAACATGATTGTCACGTAGGGTTTATATTCATTTAATTTCCTACATCTTCTTCCTATTCTTTCACCCGATTTCTCTCTTTTATTATCTCTGTATTTCATTTTTCCTGTATATTTTTCATCCATTCGTTTTTGCGAATATTATTTTCATATAATTCGCAAACTTTACCTGTTTTCCTTTCTCTAAAACTGAGAATCGCACCTGGGTGGTATTGCGTACATGTCAGTCGCGCTGGTCGGACGATAGGCGTGAATTTACAGCATTCGCTAGACATTCGTCTGAGGGTCTCTGGCCTGGGGCGTGAAAATTCACCAGAGGGACATGGAAAGTAGACAGAGAGTCTGCATTTCAGTAAACGCATGAGGTTTTTCGTCAGGAAAAACCCGGCTTAGCGTGAAAATCCACTCCGCACTGCAGACGGTGGTCTGAGATTTGCAACTCATGCAAGCCCTCGGCCACTGATGGCTGTTACGTCACGCGATAAGCGGACGAAGGTGTTATACGGACAGGGGAGACTATTTCGCTTGGCGAAATAAGATTAGGATCCTGTGTCCGATTTTAAAGATATTGGCCAAGTTTGAAACTTTAATTTCATTCTCGCTCATAGACTCACAGTAGATAGGTTGCTCGTAAACAGAATAGCTGTTAGCGAAGATCTCAGTTTGTTTCGGCAATTTGTCGAACTTCTAGTCTTCCAGAAATATTTTCAGCATTTTTATTCTTAAGTTGTGCGACTACCTGTAATTCTGTGGTTGAGGTAATTAATATGATAGATATATAGATTTTGTGAGTGTTAAAGTGTTAAATCGCTTAATTCATTTTAATCTATTTCTTTAGCGCAGAAGAGAAATAAAGTGGTAGGCTATTATATTTTCTAGGAAGGCATTCAGTGGAAAGCAGAATAAAATTAAAATTTCTAGCTTATAACGGAAATTGTAGCTATTTATGAATTTAATTTAACCGCTAATACTCAGTCGAGTGTATTTTTCTAAACTAACGTATAAACTCTAGAATCGAGCCTCATGAATGGTGACGGAATACGCACGTGTTCCTAATTCATGAGGATTGCTGATTTTTAAATATAACTTTGTCGTGGAATATTCTAATCCACATATATAAATTATCAAGTAAATATAAAGCCTAATAAATACATATAATAAAGAAAGGAAGAAGAATGGTAAAGAACAGTGCTGTCACAATGACAGTACTCGAAATCCCCTTTGTTTTATGCTTCGTCTGCAAATTGTAACGTTTCCACGTTAAATAGGCCTTCTGCAACATACACGCGTTTCCCAAACACACAATAAAATGTGCTGCCTTTCTAAGAAAAACCTTGAAATATGCAAGTTGACCTAAATTTTAAATTCCATTCATGTCTTTTTCTACACTGCGTTACCAAAACGAACGAACAGATGGACAAAAGGATAAAGAGAGAGGGGAGGGCTGAAAATCAGGAACGCATGCAACACGCGTCGCGCGATACACAAATGCTGCCATCACGCGTGTAAGTCTACATGCACTAATTGTTTTTTCAGACGGACAGTGATAAAATACACTACCCTTTCCCAGAGTTAGGTTTATAAATCATAAAAAACTCTTATTAGGAAAGACAACATTAGATGGGTTTACGGTTGAAAACATAACAGTACCCAGACAGCACATCTTCGAAACAGGAGGTAGAAAATACATATTTTGAACGCAGCCACGTAGCTCTTTCAAATTGGTATATTTGGGTTCCTTAGGGCTTGCTGACAAATAATATGTAAAACGTTACGCAAATAGTCCAGGAATTAATAAATTATACCCAAAATAAAATAGTGAGGATGCCTGACAGCATGGAATCATTTCTGCTCATAAAATTTTTTTTATAACGTGTTTGAAAAAACCTTACGTTACATAAATAGCCTACCATGTAAACTCCCAATTGATTGGAGCGCAACAAATGAAAGCCTAACCACGATTGGTCGGACTATAAATACTATCTTTCGTTGTTAGGGGAAACGGGGAAAGGTAACATTTTTTCAAACACTTGTCGAAACGGGGCCTCATTGGCCAGACTCGCTGATATAATCACTTGGGAGCGTTAGTTCGAAACCACTTGTTTAAATAAGCTTGATAAAGCATCAGTGCGTTGAAGCCAGCTCACAATTTTGCTAAAATAAAAGCCTGGAACATAAGCAGATGGAAATTTGTGCCAGTAATTGTGCCAGAATTCATTGCTAATCAACGTATCTGTGTTTATTTCCATGAAATTGTGGTAAGCTTGAACCATTCAGTATCTTTTAATGAAAATTGAATGTAAATTGTTAATTTATGCCTGTATATATATGTGTAGTTCAGTGGCAAACAAGAGATAAAGCCTATAATGCTCCAGCCTGAACAGAGGGTGTCGGAGGGAAGTAAAACGGCATGGAATGGCCAAATAGTACACTGACACCTAGATGATTGACTAGAAAGAAATAATGCTGGAATTGCAGAGGCGTAGTAACCATTAAGGAGGTTAATGCTGGTATAAAGTACTTCAGAATGAAGCTGATAGTTGGCCTAACGCTCTGAACTCAATGTTTGTGCTGTATTGTGATCAGTGTAAAAGAGAGTATAAGTTAGTTATGAAGTAGAAGGTACATCCTTCTTGATTTCAGGGACAGTGGTCTTGATGGTACTGAGCAGCACCTGGTCAGAGCTTTGCTGAATCCAGTGTCGGACAGCATACTCCTTGGTCCTTTTAGCTATCAGTGAGGTGTCTCCTGAGCCCAGAGGAGAATTCGAGCAGAGGAGTCCTTTCCTGCCGCCATCACGCCAGATAAGCGAATTGGCCAGCTGAGCTCAACATTATGTCCCCTCATCTTGAAATGACTTTGTAAAAAATAATATTAAGAGGGGAAATTAATTGTCTTAATATCAGGAACTGAGAACATCTCCAATACTAGTCCCAAAAGACAAACTATTGAAGTCATGATGACAAATACCAACAGAGCTTGAACAAAACAAAACCAGTATTACCTCATACTACCACTACACAACTGACACACATAGGATATTTTTAATAATATATGTCACTACAATATTCATATTGATAAATTCTGTACATAACTTGTAATTTAAATTGATTGTGATTCCTGGTTCCCTTGTAGTTGAATCAGGACACATATTCATTCATGCCAGTAATGAATACATATTGTTATTTGAAAAGTTACGAGTGACTTCTTTAAGATATTCTCATAGAGTGTTATATGTATGTGAGTGTCACAGTGTTGTTAAGAGTAGTGGATTAAATTAAATTGTTTATCTGTCTGTTGTTGTGACTTACACTTCATCATACACATACCCTAGACACATAACGTAGTCATCACACTATTCCAGAATAATTCTGACTGAGATATATAGATATGTGGTAGCAAGTAAGGTTATATATAATACACTACTCTTATTAGATATATATACCTTCACAGCTGATCTCAGTCAGTACACTAAGTCCCCTATAAATATTTATAACATCCCACTTCACCACATATATTGGGGTCTCGCTCTTGGGATTTTGAATCTTTCCCTATTAAAAATATTGGGGGTAATTCACTTCAGGGAATATAAGAATTAAAAGGTATCCTTGGGTGGAATTAAATAAGGTTGAGCTCACGGTGCCTGTGTTGTCCATTAGAGATTGAATTGTTGGTTAGACATTGTATAAATTTACATGATAGACAATGGCGGACCTGGCCAAATTTCGATCTGCTGCGGTTCAGACTGCAAAAGAGTTAGGATTAGATGGGCAAGTTATGGTTGCCTATGTCACGACGGAATGTGACAAATTTATTGAACGTGAAGAAAGAAGGTTTGAAGCCGAAAGAAAGTTAGAGGCTGACAAGGAAATTAAGAGGTTGCAGATTGAGGCTGAGACTAAGAAATTGAAGACTAAGAAGGTTGCAGAAAGAGAAGAGAAGAAATTAGCTGCAGAAAGAGAAGAGAAGAAATTAGCTGCAGAAAGGGAAGAGAAGAAATTAGCTGCAGAAAGGGAAGAGAAGAAATTAGCTGCAGAAAGGGAAGAGGGAGATTAGCTGCAGAAAGGGAAGCAGAAGATAAAAGATTACAAAGGGAACATGAGTTACGACTAAGGGAGTTTGAGTTTCAAGGCCATGCTCCTGAAAATGGTGCCAGTCCCTTTGCCTCTGATGCTACGGTTACTCAAGGAGCCTCAACCTCAGCTATGAATTTTCATTTAGATCATTTTGTTGAGAAAGACGATGATATTGAGAGCTACCTAAATAGGTATGAACTATTAGCTACCACGTATGGGTTAGAGAGAGAAAGGTGGAGCTTAAAGTTATCTCAGGGACTTCGTGGGGCAGCTTATGAAGTTTTTGCAAAAATGAGCAGAGGTGATCAGGAAAATTATGACATGCTAAAGCAGGCTCTTTTGTTAAGGTATGAAAAGAATGCAGAATTCTATAGAAAAAAATTTAGGAATGCTAAACTACTGTCAGGTGAAACCTATCACCAGTTCTCTGCACGAATAGAGACATACTTGGAGAAATGGACTTCTCTGGGGAAAACCCAAGATCTTAAGGAAATGGTCCTTATAGAGCAATTAAGAGAGTCCATGGCTCCAGACCTGAGAAAGTTTCTCATGGAACAAGGTGCAGAGAGGCTGGATGAGTTGCTAAATGTTGCTGAAAGGTATCAAGCAGCTCAAGCAGAGGTAACAGGTAATAAAAAGAAACAGGTGGACAACTTTAGGGCACCACAGAACTTTAATAAATTTGATCCTAAGGATCAAAATAAAGGTAAGCACCAATTTGATAGGCCACGGTATGAAAATAAAAAAATAAATTCCCACAATTCGATGAAAGGAAATATAATGAAAGAAAATCTTTCAACCAAGGAAAAAGGTGGTGTAAGAATTGTCAGATGGACAATCATGACACTGACCGTTGCAGAAGGAAACCTGTGTATATGGCAACCCTTCAGGTCAGGTCGACCTCAAGACAGGAGGAGGATATTATGTTAGATACCACTCCAGAAGAGATGAGGAAGGCACAGGCTGGGGATAAAACACTCAAGCCTTGTTTCAGAAAATTGTCAACTTGTCATACAACTCCAGGCAAGGGAGATTTTTACATGAAAAACAAGTTGATGTATAGGAAGACTGGAGCTAGATCCAATGGTCACGGACAGCTGGTTCTTCCAAAAAGATATAGGACAGAATTAATAAGGAGCCTACATGTGAAACCAGATGGGGACCATGAGAAGATAGGTACCATCATTCAAAAGGTGGCTCACAATTATTATTGGCCCAAAGCAAGATGGGACATTGAAAATTTTGTAGAAAGGTGTAGCATAGCACATGAGGGAACACCCACAAGTGGGAACATGGATCAGGACCTGGACACGCCATGGGGCAAAATCAGGCCTGACAATAAAAAGAAAAATAGATTTGATAAAGTGGACCAAATGGAATGGGAAGCCCCTTTTCACGGACAAGCTTCACTTAACTGTTTTACAATGGCCACTATGCGGAGAGTGCAAAAAGATGTCTTACCCCAGGATAAGCCGAAAATCCCTCAATCGGACTTAAACAAACTGGAGGAAGAAGATGTAGGGAGGAAATCTCTCATCAAGAATTTTAAGTGGGGAGACAGCCCCAAGAGAAAAATTGGTAGCGGTCGTTTTGTGCATGAAAATTCTGGGAAGAAAAATCATCACTATAAAGCTTCGAGTGGAAGAGACCATACCGGTGCATGGACAAATAGGTCCACACAATTAAAGGTCCATATGTAGCTTTGTTAAGAACGTGGACTGATGAAAAGGCAGAGGAAAACATTACATCTTCATACCAATATGTGAATGAGCTGACCACTCGGTTAAAAACTGGCTGGAAACTTGCCAATGAAAATTTGAAACAAGCCAGGAAGAAACATGCTGCCTATTATAACAGGAAGGCGAAAGACAGAAATTTGGCTGTGGGAGAGAAAGTACTGCTTCTTTTGCCCGGGAGTCAGAATAAGTTACAAATTGGATGGCAGGGTCCATATACAGTTCTAGAGAAGGTGTCTAGAACAAATTATAAGATAGATAAGAAGGGGAAAGAAAAAATCTATCATGTGAATCTCCTGAAGAAATATTTGGAAAGAGAACATCAGGAAGAGACACACTTGTTGACCTTGTCCATCGCCATGGAGATGAAAAAGGAACCACTTTCATCATTTGAATATCCATTACACCCCTGTGAGACAGCAGCACAGGTGAAAATCAGTACACATTTAACGAAAACTCAGAAAGAGAGAGTGCAACAGGTTCTAAATAATCATGCAGAGGTGTTAACAGACCGACCAGGGCATACAAAACCTATTGGAATATGATATGAAACTGATAGACCCCACACCTGTCTGTATGAAACCATATTCGATTCCGTTTGCTAAGGAGAAAGCTTTGAAGGAAGAGATAGACTATCTGTTGAAGGAAGGAATTATTTCGCACAGTGAGTCTTCGTATAGTTCCGGTGTTGTACTTTTAAGGAAGCCCTCTGGAGAACATAGACTCTGTATAGATTACAGGAGACTGAAAGCTATTACAGAAGGACAGGTGGATCCATTGCCGGATACAAATCAGCTGTTTGCCAGACTAAATAAAGCTAAATATTTCTCAAAAGTGGATCTGAGTAAAGGATACTATCAGATTCCAGTAAAGCCTGAGGTTAGACCATACCTAGCTTTTAGTACCTCAGAAGGACACTATGAGTTTAATAGATTGCCATTTGGATTGAAGAATGCGCCTAGTGTCTTCTCTAGAATGATGAGAAAATTATTGGATCCTCTGAATAATCCCTGTATAACAAATTTTATGGATGATATCCTTATAGCAACAGAAACATTTGAGAAACACATTGACTCTCTGAACATGCTGTTTGATCGACTTAGGGAGGCAAATTTAACAGCCCGACCAACCAAATGTTGCGTTGGATGTAAAGAATTGGAATTTTTGGGACACACAGTTTATCAGGGAAACATGACCCCTGACCCAAAGAATTTAGAAAAACTACAGAAAGCCCCGAGACCACAAACCAAGAAGGACGTGAGATCCTTTGTCTCATTATGTGGTTTCTACCAGAAGTATATCAAAAACTTTAATTCCATATGTGCACCTTTAACGGAATTGACACGTAAAGGACATCCAGATCGCATTACATGGACACCACAATGTGAAATGACTTACCAAGAATTGAAGGAAAAGCTCACAAGTAAACCCATTTTGAAATTACCTGACTTAAGTCAAGAATTCATAGTAAGGACGGATGCAAGTAATATTGGGTTAGGTGCAACTTTACTACAGAAATCAGATGCATTGGATGGGGAATTAAGCCCAGTGGCATATGCTAGCAGAAAGTTGAATAAAGCTGAAATCAACTACTCAACTAGCGAAAAAGAATGTCTTGCAGTAATATGGGCAATAAAGAAATTCAATATTTATCTATATGGGAAGGCATTTAAGTTGCAAACAGATCACAAACCTTTATCGTTTCTAGCACAGGCTAAGCATGAGAACTCTAGGTTACTCCGATGGTCTTTGCTTCTGGCTCCATATAATTTTAGCATTGAGTATATATCTGGAAAAACCAATTTGGGAGCGGATTTTTTAAGCCGCCATCCGTGTGATGAGAATCACCGTAAACCCCAGAAATAATAATAAATTTCTCTATGTGAATATAGAATAAAGGACTGACATATAATGTCTGTTTTAAGAGGGGAGGTGTCGTGGAATATTCTAATCCACATATATAAATTATCAAGTAAATATAAAGCCTAATAAATACATATAATAAAGAAAGGAAGAAGAATGGTAAAGAACAGTGCTGTCACAATGACAGTACTCGAAATCCCCTTTGTTTTATGCTTCGTCTGCAAATTGTAACGTTTCCACGTTAAATAGGCCTTCTGCAACATACACGCGTTTCCCAAACACACAATAAAATGTGCTGCCTTTCTAAGTAAAACCTTGAAATATGCAAGTTGACCTAAATTTTAAATTCCATTCATGTCTTTTTCTACACTGCGTTACCAAAACGAACGAACAGATGGACAAAAGGATAAAGAGAGAGGGGAGGGCTGAAAATCAGGAACGCATGCAACACGCGTCGCGCGATACACAAATGCTGCCATCACGCGTGTAAGTCTACATGCACTAATTGTTTTTCAGACGGACAGTGATAAAATACACTACCCTTTCCCAGAGTTAGGTTTATAAATAAAAAAAAACTCTTATTAGGAAAGACAACATTAGATGGGTTTACGGTTGAAAACATAACAGTACCCAGACAGCACATCTTCGAAACAGGAGGGAGAAAATACATATTTTGAACGCAGCCACGTAGCTCTTTCAAATTGGTATATTTGGGTTCCTTAGGGCTTGCTGACAAATAATATGTAAAACGTTACGCAAATAGTCCAGGAATTAATAAATTATACCCAAAATAAAATAGTGAGGATGCCTGACAGCATGGAATCATTTCTGCTCATAAAATTTTTTTTATATAACGTGTTTGAAAAAACCTTACGTTACATAAATAGCCTACCATGTAAACTCCCAATTGATTGGAGCGCAACAAATGAAAGCCTAACCACGATTGGTCGGACTATAAATACTATCTTTCGTTGTTAGGGGAAACGGGGAAAGGTAACATTTTTTCAAACACTTGTCGAAACGGGGCCTCATTGGCTAGACTCGCTGGATATAATCACTTGGGAGCGTTAGTTCGAAACCACTTGTTTAAATAAGCTTGATAAAGCATCAGTGCGTTGAAGCCAGCTCACAATTTTGCTAAAATAAAAGCCTGGAACATAAGCAGATGGAAATTTGTGCCAGTAATTGTGCCAGAATTCATTGCTAATCAACGTATCTGTGTTTATTTCCATGAAATTGTGGTAAGCTTGAACCATTCAGTATCTTTTAATGAAAATTGAATGTAAATTGTTAATTTATGCCTGTATATATATGTGTAGTTCAGTGGCAAACAAGAGATAAAGCCTATAATGCTCCAGCCTGAACAGAGGGTGTCGGAGGGAAGTAAAACGGCATGGAATGGCCAAATAGTACACTGACACCTAGATGATTGACTAGAAAGAAATAATGCTGGAATTGCAGAGGCGTAGTAACCATTAAGGAGGTTAATGCTGGTATAAAGTACTTCAGAATGAAGCTGATAGTTGGCCTAACGCTCTGAACTCAATGTTTGTGCTGTATTGTGATCAGTGTAAAAGAGAGTATAAGTTAGTTATGAAGTAGAAGGTACATCCTTCTTGATTTCAGGGACAGTGGTCTTGATGGTACTGAGCAGCACCTGGTCAGAGCTTTGCTGAATCCAGTGTCGGACAGCATACTCCTTGGTCCTTTTAGCTATCAGTGAGGTGTCTCCTGAACCCAGAGGAGAATTCGAGCAGAGGAATCCTTTCCTGCCGCCATCACGCCAGATAAGCGAATTGGCCAGCTGAGCTCAACATTATGTCCCCTCATCTTGAAATGACTTTGTAAAAATAATATTAAGAGGGGAAATTAATTGTCTTAATATCAGGAACTGAGAACATCTCCAATACTAATTTCCTTAAGACAAACTATTGAAGTCATGATGACAACTACCAACAGAGCTTGAACAAAACAAAACCAGTATTACCTCATACTACTATTACACAACTGACACACATAGGATATTTTTAATAATATATGTCACTACCAGATTCATATTAATACATTCTGTACATAACTTGTAATTTAAATTGATTGTGATTCCTGGTTCCCTTGTAGTTGAATCAGGACACATATTCATTCATGCCAGTAATGAATACATATTGTTATTTGAAAAGTTACGAGTGACTTCTTTAAGATATTCTCATAGAGTGTTATATGTATGTGAGTGTCACAGTGTTGTTAAGAGTAGTGGATTAAATTAAATTGTTTATCTGTCTGTTGTTGTGACTTACACTTCATCATACACATACCCTAGACACATAACGTAGTCATCACACTATTCCAGAATAATTCTGACTGAGATATATAGATATGTGGTAGCAAGTAAGGTTATATATAATACACTACTCTTATTAGATATATATACCTTCACAGCTGATCTCAGTCAGTACACTAAGTCCCCTATAAATATTTATAACATCCCACTTCACCACAAACTTACGTCACGGGAAGTTTAAATGATAAGCAAAGCTCTCTGCTTGCAAGTTTAAATGTAAGTTATAACCAGTACAGATTCTGTTTATTATATTATATGTGTTATTTTTCCTCCACACAGTGAAAGTTTTGGGGTGACCCTAACTTTACCAGCACCTAGTAGTAGTTTCCATACTTGTGAAGAAATAGACAGTCCTTATTTTGAACCACGTGGGTTTCTTAAGTACCACTGGTCTAACAGTGCATGTGCAACCCGAGTTAGCCAGAAATACTTTATCCCAATAACGGGTTTTCAAAGACTGTAATGATAAATACTGGACCTTGGAGCCAGATCTTAATTTCTTCTAGAAAAACTCTACGTAATTTTTCTGCCTGGTGGCGCGAAATACTTCAAGTATTAACTAACATTTCCCGACTATATATATATATTTTTTGTGGACAAATCTGTGGTGTGACTAAAGTGAATCCTATACTGAGGGAAGGCACCGACCTGACATTCATCATTTCTAGAAACCTACGCTATTGACACTGTGCACTGCTAACTCCCGCGCCTGGAATAATTTTAGGTGACTAAATCAGACATTTGAACAAATTTGCACACCCAAGTAGTCGTTCCCGGAGACTCCAAGTTAAATACGTCTTTTGGAACTGGGGACTTCTTGGCAGAAGACTGCATTTTTTTGAGTCTGTGTGAAGATCTAA
This sequence comes from Oreohelix idahoensis, assembly GCA_024509875.1. Classification (NCBI taxonomy): domain Eukaryota; kingdom Metazoa; phylum Mollusca; class Gastropoda; order Stylommatophora; family Oreohelicidae; genus Oreohelix; species Oreohelix idahoensis. The sequence goes on along the minus strand of JAMPIV010019084.1, from coordinate 457,863 downwards.
AATCAGTGTGTTCCAAGAGGCAGCGAGCAAAGTCGTGAGTACATGTATGAGAGGCCATGGCGGAATGAATGAGTGTACGCTGGTTTGAGTGATATTTTCACTATTATATCTTTGACACCCTGTTGCTGTCCCAATTTTTTTTCAATCTGCATAATTTGTTGCTAAGGCTAGAGTTTCTTGTGTTTTTGTCTTAGGTTAAATCAGATTTTTTTTTTTCAAACTCTGTGCATATAATTACGAGATAAAACAACGAAAACTCTTAGAATCAAACCCTATGTATCTGTGACTCTGGCGCCATCATCTGTTCTCTTAACGGGGCTGGGCTAAACCTAGAGTTAACACTATAAGGGGGCTATCATCCTTGCAATATTTCCTTGAATTTTTATGACTATGTGTATATGTATTCTCCTTGATGTACTTTCTTTGATGTTGTGAGCCGATTTTTTCCTGATATTAAAATCGCTCTTGAACTTAATAATAGTGTTTGGTCCGCTCGTTCTAGATAAAATATATATCATTGTTATAGTTTTCCCACGTCTGTGTGTTTACCTGTCGTCACGTGTATGTGCGTGCCTGTGAGTGATAGAAATATACGTAATATGTATATTGGTGTAGTCTGTCTGACGCTGTAACAACTGTTGTAGAAGATAGGTGAGAGAGAGAAGAATTCTTTTCGCTTTCAGAGACAGCCACTATATCAAAATCTATCATCTCACGTGTGTGGAAATTCTATTACCTTTCACTAACTCTCACTGAGTCTATCACCTATTCAAACCTATTCAGAAGGGACCAAACCTAGTCTTAATTCTCCTATCGTAAATCTACGACAATGATATTATTCACTTTAGGCACATGTGATGTAATCATCACTCATCACTCAGTGTACGATGTCCTATCTTGTGAATTCTGCTATCCTGACATACGATTTGCTAGCTTCTTTCCTGTTAGACGCCAAACACATAATGTGTAGACTCATACTTCTGCTGGATTGAAGACACACAAAGTGGTTTCATAATCTTCACATCTAATATCAATTATTGACTTTCTTTTATCATATTCCTCAATACTGATCATTCTGTTTTTAATTCTCTGGTAATGATGTATGACAAGAGGCACACATGATAAGTGTTAAATATGTTGCGCGTGGAAGTGTGCTCATGTAAGCCTGTAATGATGCTCTAACAATGTTGATGACGGTGAAGTATATAACTATGAATTACTTCATATTATCCTAGAGAAAAAAAATCTTTGATTTGATTAATCATTTATGAATAGAAGAAATGAAACAAACTGTCTTTTGCACATTTAGCTATGAGGCTAAGTGAAAAAATAAACCTTAACTAACGAAGAACAAAAATTATTAATAATTTTTATAAGATATAGTAATCTCCTTTTCTCTTTGCAAACTCCTTACTTAAGAACATTATAAAATTAAGCTCCACAGATATGAATCAAATATCTCACAGGAATGAAATATTAGAGCAGACTATGCTTTGGGAAAAACATTCTAGCTGCACGTATGTCGAAATTCCGTATTGACTTTCTGGCAAACATGTCATTGTATTTCTGGATTGCCAATGTCAGATGTCGTGGACTGCATCGTACGACTCCGCCCTCTAATCCAAGCGCTAGGCGTCCCTCTTGTTCCATGATACTGGCATACTCGCGCGCCCTTTCAGTGCATGTCACTGGCTAAATGTAGTTGGACTATCGCAGCCAACTCATTGCTCCATGCTGCGTCTTCATTTGCTAGGCAAACCGCGGTTTAAGATTGACTGCCCAATGCAGAAATCACCTACCCTTCTGTAACAAAACCTTTCGTCTCAATGTAGTGAGGCGGTTTCCTTTATTATTCGCCACGTACTGAGCATTCCAACGCTATCTCACGGTCTACCATCTGGCAACAAACATTCCTGTGCGTGTCACGAGTCCTTTGTGGCGACGTACTATTGTGTCCCAAGCTGGTGACAATCGTGTTGTTTAAACAGCGGATTAGGTATGAAAAGATTTCTTTCCGTGGTCAAGCCGACGTTTTCCAAAGTAACAAAGACTTGTTTAACGAGGCCAGGTATGTTTACCAAGATTTTAGCGAGGCCATGTGGGTTCCGAAAGATAGCGCAAGGTGGTGAAATAAATCAAAGGCGTGTAAAATTACTCTTAGGTACGAGTTGTGATTAAGAAATATTACATTAACAATATTGAAAGAGCAAAAGGAGAAAGAAATGGAATAAGAAAGATGCTGGAAAAGATACAGGGCGATAAAGATAGGCACTTTATGACAGTAGTCCAAAGACAAGAAGGGACAGGGTCCACAATAAGACGATACGTGATGGCTTCGAAACCTAGCCCCTGCATATACGAGTGGAGTAGTCCCAGTTGCGATGGTTTGGCCATGTCGACAGAATGGGAGAAGACCGGCTGCCACTATAAAAATATGAAACCCAAAAATCCAGACTTCCAGGACGACTATAAATTGGACAAATTGGTTCGCTGGGAGAACAACATCAGACACTCTCTGAAGGACCGAGGACTGAGCTGGAACCAGGCCTGGTGGAAGAAAGCAGATAATATAGTATGGGGCTCTCTCTGGCAAACCTCTACACCACTTGGTAGAAGAGGAACGACTAAGTAAGTTCCGTGATGATGAGCGTTCATTCCCAATAGATATCCAAACCAAGTTATTCTTTGTACTGTTCAAATAGTGGATGTAATATCTTAATGTCTCATTTCTGATAACATTATTAATTCATTTATTGCACTTAAGCTCCCCGTGGAACATAGGCTAATAACATGTTGACACAATATTCCTGTATTGTCTGTAAGTTAAATGTCTTTCCATGTCTTATTTTTTTAAACACTGTTGTGTAAGGCTTTTGCGCACAGGCGTATGTCAATCCTTTACTGAAATACAGCTGTCCGCATTAGCTATATATGAGACTATGTATCGTCTGCTCATGCGCAGCCGAACGGTCAGTTTCCCGTGCTTTTCAAAATGTCAACAGACTTGACTAGACGTGCCATTGTTATGTTCCCGTGGTGGATGTGTTATTCGATATTTTCCCAGTGGCTTTTAATGAGATTGCTCGCCACGATCTATTAAGATGTATTTATGGGCCGTCAAGTGTTACAGCTTCCATTGAAGTATTGTGACGGTATTTTGAGGTAATCATATTCAATTGTCAGCATATTTTTACATTTGCCGCTATACTTCGTTCAGGTCTTATCCGAATCTGAACGCTAGTCTCTTACGGCCAGAATTGAGATTTATGAACTGTATGCCTCTTATGTTGTTCACGACGATGGACTGACATTGGACCTTAATGAATGCAATCTACCTAATATTATTATGCTGAATATATGTTGGAGCTGCTGTGAATAAATTTGGATGTGGACCAGTCTTCACCAACTCAGTGATTTCATTACTGTTGTACGAGCTAAAAATGGTGTGTTGCTGTGTGCAGGCTAAACATATGCTGCTAACCGTTCTTTTACCCAACCTTTGTCGTACGGAAGGTCCGGGGTTCGAATCCTGGGTAAGCCACTCACGTCTGTTGTTTTTCTGTTGTCTAGTGTTCTACTTCTTTATTTCTTACGAGTGCCTGAAAACATACCTTTATGTTTGTCTAATATTTATTTACTGTTTACAGGCCTCGGGTTTCCCTTCCTTATGTGTTATAAATGTTTATACTCACCAAGCCTAAACCTAACTGCCACACGCATATAACATTCCTTGATAGCCATTACACAACAAACACCTTTTATTTAATGTTACATGAGGTTTATTTATTTGTCGCCTTTCACATCTTTGACGATTATCGTCTCTATGTATTCACAGTACAGTGATGACACTTTGCTAGTTTAGCTTTTGAGCGGGGAACAAAACGAAGGGTAAAGACGTTTTTTGAAACTGTTTTGCTGGAGCCTGAATAAATAAATTCAGTGCCATAAGAGATAGTGCAAAAGGTGGATGATGTGTTAGATTTATCATATATAAGAGATGGTGCAATAGGTGGATGACGTGTTAGAAAGAACAGGTCATCATTTTTCGACTGCGCACTGGGCACAACAGATTGAGATACCATCTGTACCACAAATACAAAATTGGTGCAACAGATCTCTGCACCTGCGGTACCAGCCCGATGACAGTCGAACACATGCTGCAGTACTGCCCAACCTACAGTAATGAACGGGGTAGCATATGGCAACAACCTACTTCTGTCAACGAAAAACTGTTTGGAGATGTCGGGAACCTTGAGTTGACTGCTGCCTTTATTAGAGTCATAAATGTGGAAGTCTGAAGGCGAACGAGGAAGAAGAAGAAGTGTTAGATTTATCATATATAAGAGATAGTGCAAAAGGTGGATGACGTGTTAGATTTATCATATATAAGAGATAGTGCAATAGGTGGATGGCGTGTTAGATTTATCATATATAAGAGATAGTGCAAAAGGTGGATGACGTGTTAGATTTATCATATATAAGAGATAATGCAATAGGTGGTGGATGACGTGTTAGATTTATCATATATAAGAGATAGTGCAAAAGGTGGATGACGTGTTAGATTTATCATATATAAGAGATAGTGCAATAGGTGGATGACGTGTTAGATTTATCATATATAAGAGATAGTGCAAAAGGTGGATGACGTGTTAGATTTATCATATATAAGAGATAGTGCAAAAGGTGGATGACGTGTTAGATTTATCATATATAAGAGATAGTGCAATAGGTGGATGACGTGTTAGATTTATCATATATAAGAGATAGTGCAATAGGTGGATGACGTGTTAGATTTATCATATATAAGAGATAGTGCAATAGGTGGATGACGTGTTAGATTTATCATATATAAGAGATAGTGCAATAGGTGGATGACGTGTTAGATTTATCATATATAAGAGATAGTGCAATAGGTGGATGACGTGTTAGATTTATCATATATAAGAGATAGTGCAATAGGTGGATGACGTGTTAGATTTATCATATATAAGAGATAGTGCAATAGGTGGATGACGTGTTAGATTTATCATATATAAGAGATAGTGCAATAGGTGGATGACGTGTTAGATTTATCATATATAAGAGATAGTGCAATAGGTGGATGACGTGTTAGATTTATCATATATAAGAGATAGTGCAATAGGTGGATGACGTGTTAGATTTATCATATATAAGAGATAGTGCAATAGGTGGATGACGTGTTAGATTTATCATATATAAGAGATAGTGCAATAGGTGGATGACGTGTTAGATTTATCATATATAAGAGATAGTGCAATAGGTGGATGACGTGTTAGATTTATCATATATAAGAGATAGTGCAATAGGTGGATGACGTGTTAGATTTATCATATATAAGAGATAGTGCAATAGGTGGATGACTGTTGCGTGCATATTTTTGACGCACATATTACAAAAAATCGATATGGTTATTTAATATGGGAAAAATATAGACATGCATCCATCTGTGTATGAAAATGCTGTTTATTGTAAAAGCGAGATAATCCATGTTTGATTCACACTTTTGATTATAGGAGTAATCGGTCTGGATATCGATCCAGCGCAAGAATAGTACGCTTGCGTTTGTACTTAATTTTAGGGCCAGAAAATATATTAATTTGCTTATTGTGTTTATGGCCTGAATTCATATGTATTACATATTATTAGTACAAGTAGAATCAGTCCTATATTGTATATTTTGGATGGGTATGAGGGACTAGATTCTTGTTAGCGGAAGTATGAGTTGTCTTAACAAGTCGTGATGAGTTCCGATGTACTGCTAAGAATGGCGGGGTACGTTTTCCAAGAGCTGGTCCCTTCGTCAAGAAAAAATGTCTTACGAAGTGGTTTTTTTTCTTCTGGAGGAGATAGTGTCTCTACGATAGTTTGTGTTAGAGACTCTCCTTATGTCAGTATATAGATGATTCGGACTCCAGGTAAACCCAGCTCGTTTTTTTGATGATCTCTCGTCGGTTAGGCCTAGCTTGACTTTTGGGTGCTTCGATATGCTAGTGTCGTGTTTTGTATCGACGAAGATGACAGATTTTCCTGCAGCGGTTATGGCTACGTGAACTAACCTGATCACCGTAGTGCTGCATGGAACCATTTATGAAATCCGTTATATATCCATTGTAAATTAACTTTGGCTGATATTCTTCCTATGAATGAGTGAACGACAACTCAGGAAGGTAGCCATGTTGGATTTCGGTCATCGTCTGTTTTGATCACTGCCAAGAGAACAGATTATTTATCTTATTATCGGACAGTGACAGAGAGATCTCAATCCTGCTAGAAACCCCCTTTTCGTGGTTTCATAAGATGATGTATCATGACATTGAACTTTGATGTACTACCCATTATTTCTGCATGTGTCATGACTTCAGATCTGCTATGTATACCTACAAATTGTTATGTCAACAAAGCCTGATGTACTCGTATGTCCCAGTGTGTACGTCTGAATAAATTGAGTAAACTAAGATTCCAGCAGTCTGCATTGGTGCCTTGTAGACACATGTGTATGAGTGATTATATTGGTCAGCACACGAACAGTACACCATTCGCGGTAATCACACTCTACACTACTACTTCATACATACACCATCCTGCGTCGGCTGAAGTGACCAAGTTTAGGGCCTGCGTCCCCTGGAGCCTTTGCCTTCCCTAACTCAGGACTAGGGTGAGTTACCCATTTACAGCTGGGTAGACTGGAGCATGCCTGATCTCAACAACACACCACTCTTCCTTACAGAGCAGACAGACTGATACTTTACAGTGGTGTACTACAGGTGTAGTAAGACAAAGAAATAACGTCTTTACAATGACATATTAGATTTATCATATATAAGAGATAGTGCAATAGGTGGATGACGTGTTAGATTTATCATATATTAGAGATAGTGCAAAAGGTGGATGACGTGTTAGATTTATCATATATAAGAGATAGTGCAATAGGTGGATGACGTGTTAGATTTATCATATATAAGAGATAGTGCAAAAGGTGGATGACGTGTTAGATTTATCATATATAAGAGATAGTGCAATAGGTGGATGACGTGTTAGATTTATCATATATAAGAGATAGTGCAATAGGTGGATGACGTGTTAGATTTATCATATATAAGAGATAGTGCAATAGGTGGATGACGTGTTAGATTTATCATATATAAGAGATAGTGCAATAGGTGGATGACGTGTTAGATTTATCATATATAAAAGATAGTGCAATAGGTGGATGACGTGTTAGATTTATCATATATAAGAGATAGTGCAATAGGTGGATGACGTGTTAGATTTATCATATATAAGAGATAGTGCAATAGGTGGATGACGTGTTAGATTTATCATATATAAGAGATAGTGCAATAGGTGGATGACGTGTTAGATTTATCATATATAAGAGATAGTGCAATAGGTGGATGACGTGTTAGATTTATCATATATAAGAGATAGTGCAATAGGTGGATGACGTGTTAGATTTATCATATATAAGAGATAGTGCAAAAGGTGGATGACGTGTTAGATTTATCATATATAAGAGATAGTGCAATAGGTGGATGACGTGTTAGATTTATCATATATAAGAGATAGTGCAATAGGTGGATGACGTGTTAGATTTATCATATATAAGAGATAGTGCAATAGGTGGATGACGTGTTAGATTTATCATATATAAGAGATAGTGCAATAGGTGGATGACGTGTTAGATTTATCATATATAAGAGATAGTGCAATAGGTGGATGACGTGTTAGATTTATCATATATAAGAGATAGTGCAATAGGTGGATGACGTGTTAGATTTATCATATATAAGAGATAGTGCAATAGGTGGATGACGTGTTAGATTTATCATATATAAGAGATAGTGCAATAGGTGGATGACGTGTTAGATTTATCATATATAAGAGATAGTGCAATAGGTGGATGACGTGTTAGATTTATCATATATAAGAGATAGTGCAATAGGTGGATGACGTGTTAGATTTATCATATATAAGAGATAGTGCAATAGGTGGATGACGTGTTAGATTTATCATATATAAGAGATAGTGCAAAAGGTGGATGACGTGTTAGATTTATCATATAGAAGAGATAGTGCAATAGGTGGATGACGTGTTAGATTTATCATATATAAGAGATAGTGCAAAAGGTGGATGACGTGTTAGATTTATCATATATAAGAGATAGTGCAATAGGTGGATGACGTGTTAGATTTATCATATATAAGAGATAGTGCAATAGGTGGATGACGTGTTAGATTTATCATATATAAGAGATAGTGCAATAGGTGGATGACGTGTTAGATTTATCATATATAAGAGATAGTGCAATAGGTGGATGACGTGTTAGATTTATCATATATAAGAGATAGTGCAATAGGTGGATGACGTGTTAGATTTATCATATATAAGAGATAGTGCAATAGGTGGATGACGTGTTAGATTTATCATATATAAGAGATAGTGCAATAGGTGGATGACGTGTTAGATTTATCATATATAAGAGATAGTGCAATAGGTGGATGACGTGTTAGATTTATCATATATAAGAGATAGTGCAATAGGTGGATGACGTGTTAGATTTATCATATATAAGAGATAGTGCAATAGGTGGATGACGTGTTAGATTTATCATATATAAGAGATAGTGCAATAGGTGGATGACGTGTTAGATTTATCATATATAAGAGATAGTGCAATAGGTGGATGACGTGTTAGATTTATCATATATAAGAGATAGTGCAATAGGTGGATGACGTGTTAGATTTATCATATATAAGAGATAGTGCAATAGGTGGATGACGTGTTAGATTTATCATATATAAGAGATAGTGCAATAGGTGGATGACGTGTTAGATTTATCATATATAAGAGATAGTGCAATAGGTGGATGACGTGTTAGATTTATCATATATAAGAGATAGTGCAATAGGTGGATGACGTGTTAGATTTATCATATATAAGAGATAGTGCAATAGGTGGATGACGTGTTAGATTTATCATATATAAGAGATAGTGCAATAGGTGGATGACGTGTTAGATTTATCATATATAAGAGATAGTGCAATAGGTGGATGACGTGTTAGATTTATCATATATAAGAGATAGTGCAACAGGTGGATGACGTGTTAGATTTATCATATATAAGAGATAGTGCAATAGGTGGATGACGTGTTAGATTTATCATATATAAGAGATAGTGCAACAGGTGGATGACGTGTTAGATTTATCATATATAAGAGATAGTGCAATAGGTGGATGACGTGTTAGATTTATCATATATAAGAGATAGTGCAATAGGTGGATGACGTGTTAGATTTATCATATATAAGAGATAGTGCAACAGGTGGATGACGTGTTAGATTTATCATATATAAGAGATAGTGCAACAGGTGGATGACGTGTTAGATTTATCATATATAAGAGATAGTGCAATAGGTGGATGACGTGTTAGATTTATCATATATAAGAGATAGTGCAATAGGTGGATGACGTGTTAGATTTATCATATATAAGAGATAGTGCAACAGGTGGATGACGTGTTAGATTTATCATATATAAGAGATAGTGCAATAGGTGGATGACGTGTTAGATTTATCATATATAAGAGATAGTGCAATAGGTGGATGACGTGTTAGATTTATCATATATAATCTGTGCTAGACCTCGGCTTTATTTCTTCTTCGTTTAGTTTCCGTCGTCTACATTAATATTTTCAAAAAAACCAGTGGTCAGTTTTTAGTCTATTTGCATATCGGCTTTATAAGGAAAGGGATTAGTTTGCCTTTCCAAACTCACGAGCAAAGTCAGGTACCCATTTTAACAGCTGGGTAGATAGGAATCCACTGCGACTTGGTTTCAAACCCGGCCCCTTTGCCTCGAGAAGCAAGTACTTTAATCACTCTGCCACTCGCAAGCTCTTTAGCCGTAGGAAGATGTTAAAATGCTACCCTAGTTTTGTGACTATTCAAGAAATAATTTGTGAGGTTCAGATGCGTTTAACACCCTCGAGAAAGATGTTAAAATACTGCCTTTGTGTTCTTTTTTTGTGTTTGTTTTTTTAAAAAACTAATAATTCGTAACGTTCATATTTTTGAAACATTATACATTTTGATTTAAGTTCCAAAGCCAAGGCTCAAGAAGTGTACACAGAAGCAAACAAAGAAGTAAAAAGAAGTATCAAAAGAGACAAGAGGAAGTATATTGAGGAGTTGGCAAGAGAGGCAGAAGATGCTGCAGCCAAAGGAAATATGAGAGAACTGTATAGCAGCACAAAGAAGCTAACAGGGAAATACAAGCAAACAAGTTGCCTCATAAAAGACAAGAATGGGAAACTGCTCAGCAATATACAGGAGCAAATGAAGAGGTGGACAGAATATTTTGGTGACCTTCTCAATAGACCAGCTCCACAAAACCCCCCGGACATCCAGCCAGCAGAAGAAGAGCTACAAATTAATGGTGAAAGACCAACGAAGGAAGAAATAAAGAAAGCCATAAAGCTTCTAAGAGATGGAAAAGCGGCTGACCTGATGGCATTCCAGCAGAGGCCATAAAAGCAGATATCGACACGGCTACAGAGATGTTATATAAATTACTTGGTAAAGTCTGGGAAAAGGAAGAGATACCAGCAGAATGGAAGGAAGGATATCTGGTTAAGTTGCCTAAGAAGGGAAATTTACAAGAGTGCACAAATTATAGAGGAATAATGTTACTATCAGTGCCAGGAAAAGTATTAAACAGGATTATCCTTGAGAAATTAAAAGAGTCCATAGACAAGAAACTGAGAGATGAACAAGCAGGTTTTCGACAAAACAGATCATGTACAGACCAGATAGCCACTTTGAGAATAATAGTTGAACAAAGTCTGGAATGGAATTCACCACTATACATCGGATTTGTGGACTACGAAAAGGCATTTGACAGTGTAGACAGAGAATCATTTTGGAAATTGATGAGGCATATGGAGTTCCCCTGAAGATCATTAATTTAATAAAGAAAACATATGAAGACATGACATGCAGAGTTCTTCATGAAGGACAGCTTACAGAACCGTTTGGGATAAGAACAGGAGTGCGACAGGGATGCCTCTTGTCTCCATTTCTTTTCTTACTAGCAATAGACTGGGTTATGAGATCATCGACAACACACGACAGAAATGGAATCCAGTGGACTCTGACTAAGCAGTTGGATGATCTGGATTTTGCTGATGACTTGGCTCTTCTGTCCCATAACCGTAATCAGATGCAGGACAAATTGAAAACATTGGATGAGAGGTCACAGCAATTGGGTCTGAAAATACACAGGGAAAAGACAAAAATAATGAGAATAAATGCAGGTAATGACAACAGGGTTGAACTTGAAGAAACACCAATACAAGATGTAGAATCGTACACACATCTTGGCAGTAATATAGATAAAGTTGGAGGGACAGACAGCGATATCAAAATAAGAATACAAAAGGCAAGAGGAGCTTTCATTGCATTGGGAAATATATGGAGATCAAGAGAAATCGGATCCAACACGAAAATAAGAATCTTCAACTCAAATGTGAAGTCAGTCCTATTGTATGGCTCTGAGACATGGAGAACAACAAAGACAACAACCAAAAAGCTACAGACTTTCATAAATGGGTGCTTGCGTAGAATAGAGGGATTAAAATGGTATGACAAGGTTACCAACGTAGAACTGATGACAAGAACTAGACAAGTGCCAGTGGAACAAGAGATGAGAAGAAGACGATGACGATGGATAGTACACACACTGAGGAAACCTGTTGTTAGCATTACAAGGCAGTCCTTGTTCTGGAACCCCCAGGGCAAGAGAGGCAGAGGTAGACCATGAAGCACATGGAGAAGAGAGCTGGAAACAGAGGTGAAAATGATGAGGAGAACATGGAAAGAACTATAGATGATGGCACGTGACAGGAGGACTTGGCATGTGTTTGTTGAAGGCCTATGTGTAGTGGATTTGATGGTATTGTATGATGGTGATATTACTAAGTGTGATGCATGAGGTCAGCTGTGAAGGCTCCTGAGATAAAATGTAGCTGTGAATTGTCAGAAGGCCCTTCTTGCTACCACTACGACCTCACACCTATCTTTTTTTACTAATGAATGTGGCTACGTTAAATGTCTAGGGTAATGATATGTAATGTGTTGTGGTAGTTTACATACACACACACAGATATTTACTAAGTCTAATAATATTAATAAATGTTATAATACACTGAACTAACTCAAGTGTGTAAAATTTGGATAGTAATTCTCTTTAAATTTATTTGTTCTGAACCAAGGTTTTATTTTGGCCAGAACATATGAAAGGTTTTGCAATTATGAAAGAAATGCATGAATATGACATAATAAATGCAAGGTGTGTACATATGTATGTTACTAGACTAGTTAATATTACTACTGTTTATAGTTGTAATCTATTTTGGGAGAACATTTAATGGATGTGCTGTTGGGGTGGCCTCATCACTCCCTGTCTATGGCGATTACACATTGTCCAGTTATTTGATGGAAATTTTATGGGTGTGTTAGCAAATAAGTTGAGTTGGTGAATTCTCAGCAGACCAGACGCTCACGTAGCTTGAGGGTGTAGCTCTGGTGCTGAGATCTGGTGGCCCCACCTCTCCGTGCTTGGGGGCAATATCAGAAGTCTGGTGGCCCCACCTCTCCGTGCTTGGGGGCAATATCAGAAGTCTGGTGGCCCCACCTCTCCGTGCTTGGGGCTATAATAGGCTGCTCTGACAAAATGTTACTGCACGGGTCCACTCTTGTAATATTCAACAACTCATTTGACACCGCATTGGTGCCAACTGAAACTCACAGTTCTGCAATCAAAGTATTAGTCATGTGTCAGAATTCCATCCTCTAACCATTTCTGGACACAACACTACACAACAACAACACCACATAGACGGGTCAGATCTTTCTGACCAAACAACACATCTTACCAAGTTGGTTTCACATAGGATAAGTTCTCCCAGACTACGTATTCTGAAATATGTTCATTAGCTTCCTGCCATAGAATAGGATGGGTGATATGTTTCACTGATCTCAACACTTGATCTGTCCTTCATAATCCTTGCTGGAGTTTATGTATTTTATTTGTCTCTAGACCCTGAACTGGGGCGGGGGGTCTAGAGCGAATCCTTACTTGTTGTAAGGGACAGATTATGCTATTGCAGTATCAAATCACCATCTATGGCCAATCACTGCCTTTTCTTTTTTCAAATTCAAATATCCTACCAAAAAGTCATTTCAGTCATACCTCAGTCAAGTATGCCTTATTGTCTGTTGGTCCGTCCGTCTCTACTTGCGTTTCACAAAAAAACACACTTGTTTTTTGAACCAACTCTGCCTTCCCCTACACAATTTTGCCTTTAAAGTTATTTTTAGCCACAATTCACCATCCCACCCCGTCTCTTCATTCCAACTAGATTTTAGCACCTGCGTCTTCAAGGCCACAATTTTTTGAAAATTAGTGACATGTTTTATTTCAATGCAGACGCTCGCTGACATGAACAACACAGTCTTTTGTCAATATCTTTCTTATTATCTATCCGTCTGTATAAATGAAAGCATATTATTTCACTGCTCAAGATGGGCCATCCGGCCAGCTAGGTTTTATATTCCTAACATTATTATTAAGAAAAGTTACTTTTCAAATATTTTCTAGAATCTTCTGGAATGCGTTCATCACTGCATTCAAATAAACGGACTAAGTTATCGCAAAAGCGTCCAAGAAATGACTGTGGCGTATAATATCCAAGGTCCCTTTTGTCGATTTCTTTACTTTATGTCAACTTGGGGAACGTGACTTTTTCCTCCTTTCCCCACCACTTTCGTCTTTTAGCCTTGCTAGTTTCAAGCACGCGTTCAGTCAGATTTTTCCTTTTGATCTCCGTTCTCATCCCGTTCCGTTTTGCCTTCACGTCTAACAATTTAATTTCCATGGCGGGTGATGACCCGCGGCGTGGGCGATCATGTATTCTAGCAGCTTACGCATTAGTTTTTATCCCTACGTTGTATCATTGGAGATATTTTAACGTTGTATCATGGTTAATTTTATGACACTATGCTCCTTTGGGAGTGGAGGGTTATGATACATTTTGCTTTAGCATTGAACAAGATGCAAAATACAATCCCAGGTTTGTGGGTTTTTTTTAACCACAAGTAATTTCTGTAGAATTTGCGTTTTAATAGGTAAGTTTTGGTCGATGCCGGAACACAATACGTCAGACACTCTGTTCTTTTGTTTGTTTGTGTGAAGCGATACGTCAGACACACTGTTCTTTTGTTTGTTTGTGTGTAGCGATACGTCAGACACTCTGTTCTTTTGTTTGTTTGTGTGTAGCGATACGTCAGACACTCTGTTCTTTTGTTTGTTTGTGTGTAGCGATACGTCAGACACTCTGTTCTTTTGTCTGTTTGTGTGTAGCGATACGTCAGACACTCTGTTCTTTTGTTTGTTTGTGTGTAGCGATACATCAGACACTCTGTTCTTTTGTTTGTTTGTTTGTTTGTGTGTAGCGATCACCAGGGATTAGTTTGAAACCAGTTACCATAAAAAAAAAAATTATGACGAGTACCAGGGCTTTAATGGAAACCCAGAGGGCTTCATCAACTCAACAGGCTCAACACTGGATTAACATACCAGAAATGCTAAATGGTGGAATGGTGCAACGGCACGAGTTGTAACGTCCTCTACGTTATAAGGCAGCGGTTTTCAACCTGTGCGCCGCGGCGCCCTGGGGCGCCATGGCTGACGGTCAGGGGCGCCGTGGGTGGGTGTGGATTTTTTTCGTATTTAGCTGTAAAGAAAACACAGAGCTGTGGGAAATTTTGGTGTTTGTCAACCTGCTTGTTCCCGGATAAATTTCACTTTTGATGTTGGCCAGCCTTTGAAGTCCTGCTCCCCAGATCTGACTCTCAACTTTCCGCGCATTCTCCTCGCACGACCATATAGTAGGTAACACGGTGATTTTCTGTTTTCAAACGTTTTTGATTGTGTTGTCAGTTGATATAAACTATGGAAAGATTTTTTTAATTTGGCAAGTGTTAGTAAAAAGCGAGACTTGTTGAGTATGACAAGGAAAGTGGTAATGATGAAAGGAAACGTAAGTATAGAAAATACGACGAAGGTTACTTGATTTTGGTTTCACGTGCACGCTTCTGGACAATGAAGAGCGTCCACAGTGTGTTTTGTGTTTGAAAGTACTCTCTGTCGAATCTAAGCTGCCTAGCATGCCATTTAGAAAGTGTTCATAAGAATGACGTGGGCAAACCAAGATAATATTTCTCTTTAAAGCTGAGTCAAATGAAAGAACACAAATCAGACAATGAAATAGATTTTAGTGCAGATATTGTTTCTATAATTCAAGGACACTTATCTCAATTCAGTGTTCATTTTGAAAAATACTTTCCTGAAAACTGTGACAGGTTTCATTGTGTTCAAAATCCCTTCAGTAGTGATGCTCATTCGGACTTCAGTACTGCAGAAGAGGAAAAACTGATAGAACTTTCATCAGACTCTTTACTACAAGCGAAGTTTCCATCCATGGCATTGCCAACATTTTGGTATTCAGTAAAACAGGAGTTCCCAAGCTTGAGCAAGAGAGCACTGAAGATATTAATTCCTTTTGCAACCTCCTATCTCTGCGTTGCTGTCATAAACACCAAGTTCAGATCAAGACTTGGTGTGGAGAAGGAAATGAGGGTAGTTGTATCTTAATTGGTGCCAAGATTTGACAAGCTGTGTAACAACAAGCAAGCTCAAGTTTCACACTGAAGTGACTGGTACTTTATTCATCATATTTTTTTTTTTTTTTTAGTTTTACTGTACAAGTTTTTTGTTATGGAGATTGAATCATCTTCTTCTTCTTTGATCCTTAGCCGCCGACCGTCAAAGCAGTCAGTGGCCATTACGCCTGGTGGCGTCCTGTAGGGCAACAACAAATTGATTCCACTTTGTTCGGTCGGTGGCCATCCTTCGTACAGTGCCCCAACTCCGGTTCATTCTTTGCATCTCAGCCTCCACAGTCCTCCGCCAAGTTGTTTTTGGTCGGCCTCTCTTTCGTTTTCCTTCAGGGGTCCATAGCATAGCTGTTCTTGTGATGGCATCGGGGTCTCTTCTGAGAACATGGCCAACCCAGCTCCAGCGTCTGCCAGCTATGATGGTGTGCATGTCCTCTTGCTTGCTCCGAGTGAGCAGATCTTGGTTGGTGATGGTATTCGGCCAAAAGTTTCGGAGAATTTTTCTTAGGCATGTTGTGTGAAAAGAGGACAATTTCGACATTTCCTTCTCTGTAACTCTCCAGCTCTCCGCGCCATAGAGAAGCACAGAAATCATACAGCTCTGATATAATCCTAATTTTGTGCTTGTGCTGTACTGAGAGGACTTCCAGATGTTGTTTAGACTAAAAAAGGCTGTTCTTGCTTTGTTCATTCTGTTGTTGATGTCTTTGCTTGCTCCGCCATCTGGTGTTACTATGCATCCTAGGTATGTGAAGGCATCTGTCTGTTCCAGTTGCTGATTCCTTACTGATATTGGCTCAGGGCTGCTCACATTGAGCGTCATGACCTCTGTCTTCTTTAGATTGAATCATGAGTGCAGTATATCAGTGACTGATTTTCAGACAAAAATAAAAAAAAAATGTTAGAAAGAAACTACTTTATCTGTGCTGTTTTCTATTTTATACTAAGGGTTTTCAAAGTGCACTTTGTGTATATTTTTTCTTGTACGTGTCATTTTTTTTTTCACAGATTGTCCAACTGCATTTATTTTAAAAACTACATAAAAAAATTATATTGTTTAAAAGCCTTTCCAAAGCTCTCCTGCTAAAAAAAGGTTAGGCTAAATGTCGAAACATCGCTAGAGTTTTTAACCAGTTATCCCACAGGGGAGCCGCAGAAAGAATGTAGTTGGTCAGGGGAACCATGGACTCAAAAAGGTTGAAAACCGCTGTTATAAGGGATCGTGCCTCGCTGTCGGAGATGGGATGGCCCATCGCCTGAGGCTCTACACGCATCATTGCGTAGCAGCTTTTGCCGTTAATATATCAGACACTATACACCTGGACGGTTCTGAACACCCACCTGATAGTTTTCTTCACATACACATAAGCAAAATAAACATAAACAAGAAAAACGACGTTTAAAACAATGAATTACGTGAAAAAAAGTGCAACAATAAAACAAAAAAATAATGTACGGTTCCTCAAATACTTCATGGAAAATCATTCTTTCCGTTATTTCTGTTCTTTCCAAAAGTACGCGCCCACTTGAAAGAAGTTTAGCATCATAAAATAATGGACGGAAAGTCACTGCGGAAATATTTACCTGAAAGAATATGATATTACGTGCTGGTAAATAGAGCTTGGATAATAAACTGAATATTTGGACAATATTTATGTTCTGACATCACTTCGTCGAATGCTAGGCGTTTTAACATAGCGGAAAACCATTAAATATACAGGTGTATGAAGAGAACCCGTGTCTACGACCAAGGGATAAAAAACTCTCAAGGGAACAGAAAGTTAACGAAGAAGAGCTGCTATTTCGAGTACCATTTACAAATGGATCTTAAGGTATTCTCTACCATAACCACACAACTGATATTTAGAAACAAATTCTATTTTTGATTCTGACGGACCTTAACGAGCTCAGAAATATAATTTACGGTTAGGAGAATGGACTAAAAACATGCTTCTAGCCAAAGATGGTAAATACTTTTAATGTAGTATACTAGAACAACAACAACAGCTAAAACAACAACAACTAATACTATTACTAATACTACTACTATAACAACAACTACTACTGCTCCTACTACTACTGTTGCTACTACTAATACCACCTTTACAACTACTTCAACTTCTTCATTTGCGACCACTGCTACTATTTCGCATTCTTCTGCTAATACCACTACCGTTGTTACTTCTACTACCACTACTAACCCTACTGCTATTGCTATTATATCTATTACTACAGCTGTTGCTCCCCCTACTACAACTAATACTACTAAAACTACTAATTGTAATACTATGGCTACTAGTACTAATATTACTATCACTACACGTACCACAACTTCTACCACTACCACCAGTACCACTACTACTACTACTACGATTACTACTACAACTACTACTACATCCGTTACTACTACTACTACGGCATCAACTACTGCATCAACTACTATTTCTACTACTTCAATTTTTTCTACTTCTTTATTTGCCTACTACCGCTACTACTTTGTCTTCTACTAATACCACTACTGTTACTAGTACCACTACTAATCCTACTGCTATTGTTATCATACCTATTACTACAGCTTTTACTGCCCCTACTACAACAACAACTACTACTACTACTACTACTACTACTACTACTACTACTACTACTACTACTACTACTACTTGTCATAAGAGGTTTTGATGTTAATAAGAATATATGCTATCCTGGACAAATAGGTGTATCAGAGGATACCAGGATAGTGCCAGATAAGAGACTGGTCTTAAAAGAAATACCCCCTTCTCCGAAAAGAGCAAGGGTGTATAGACATCAAAGTGGGGTCAAGCTATGTAAGTTCTCAGAGAAGATGATGATGTACTCTGAGTCCCTAACTGCTACCTCTTGAAATCCCAATTTGATTTAGCTACGGGTCTAGGGGAATGTATTTATTATAATTAATGATTAATTTCAAACAGAACTTCAACTTAATAAAATTATTTAAGCAAGGCTGTATGAAATTTTATGTACAATTTAATTGTCCTGAACCTCAATCTTTTTGGTCAGGACTTTCAAAATCAAGAAAATGGTTATTTACAGAATAAAATAAATATTTTGGAAAAATCTGTTCATTTCTGTAAAGGGGTCACTGGAATGTTTACACACACAGTTCTTGTTCAAAATATTGCTACCGCTACTAGTCCTACACTGTAAGGTCTGATACTGTCATCACACCACGGTTTTTAAGTTTTCTTGGGTGAATAAGTATTTGGATGAACCAACATTGTCCTCTTAAAGGACGTATCTTTAGACTGTGGCTACTGCTGTTCTCCTCACTGCAGATAAAATACTTCTATGGCACGCGCCTCAAACAGCCTCTGACAACCAAGTCCAGCTCCCGGCCTTCATGTGTGGCTCAATTTGAGCCCGGCGGAACTGTTTCCACTGACGGGAGAAGGGGCAAAGGCGAGCGACTGGCGCCTTAAAACCAGCAGCTTCGGGCAGATAGGGCTCGTGATCCTTGGTTGGTAGCTTATCTAAGAGAAGGAACTCTGAATTCAAACCACCGCTGCCTTGCGGGAATATCCATTTATGGAATTGGCTTCGGGAGTAAACCCTGAGAATAAATCCGGAGTCGGAGTCCCTAAGGCAGTCTAATGTCGATTCGACATTATTCTGGCAACTCCTGCGACATGGCTGGTACCAAACTGTATCGGCTACTGCCGTTCCTTTGGATCTACCGGCTGTGTGGAGAGGGGGAACATGCTGCATGGGCAACAGCTTGATCTCCATATAACTATGCCCAAGCTCGCGCCCTGGAGAGGACACTCCAGCTTCACCCTATAGGTGTCGGCAAAACACGGGAAGTAGCAGTTACCGGTTATAAGCATTTTGCCCAATTGGCGTAGGGCATGGCGCCAGGGGCTACTTCCGACAGTGGGAGAGGTTCCAGGATCTCACTGGACAGCTACCGCCCGCTTCAAGCTGGGCAGCCCCCAGTCAATAAGGTGTTGTCCCGCCACTGTCTGCTTTCCCCATTGGGTGCATGGGGATTAGGGTCAAACCCGAACTGTGGACAGAAAATTTTGCACCAAGCAATTATCGAAAAAAATAGAAATAAGCAAACTCTCAGATTGGGATGCTGGAACGTCCGGACTATGTTGACTGGACTATCCGAAAACCTACAGGATGTAAACGATGTAAGGAAGACAGCCATAATTAATGATGAGCTTAAACGACTTCAGGTGGATATAGCTGCACTTCAGGAAACGCGCCTGGCGGGCTCTGGAACGGTGAGCGAGAAGGACTACACATTTTATTGGCAAGGGAAAGATCTTAATAAAGCTAGAGAACACGGAGTAGGTTTTGCGGTCAAAAAATCGCTAACTAACATGGTTGAACCAGGCGAGAATGGATCAGAACGCCTGTTAACGCTCCGCCTGCAAACTAGCACAGGTCCCATCACCATTGTCAGTGTGTATGCTCCTACTCTGTACTCTGCCTCAGAAGCTAAAGATGAGTTCTACGAGAATCTAGCAGCAGTAATCAAAAGCATACCTAGGCAAGAACAGCTTGTTCTCCTTGGTGACTTTAACGCTAGAGTGGGTGCCGATAATGTTTCATGGCCTTCATGTCTGGGCAGGTTTGGTATTGGCAAGATGAATGAAAATGGACAACAGCTCTTAGAGTTGTGCGTCCACCATGATCTCTGTGTGACCAACACCTACTTTGAGACAAAACCCCAGCATAAGGTGTCATGGAGACACCCACGATCCAAGCAATGGCACCAACTTGACCTGATTCTCGTCAGAAGGCCACTCCTCAGGTCTGTGCTCTCCACGCGCTCGTACCATAGTGCAGACTGTGATACAGATCACTCCTTGGTTTGCTGCAAAATCAGAGCACAACCAAGAAAACTCTATCGGGTCAGACATGAAGGGAAACCACGCATTGATACCAGCAAGATGTCAGACCCTTTCATGATCGCTCAATTCACTGCGACCTTCGAGAAAGTGCTCAGTAGCCCTCAGCATGGTGATACTATTACAGAGAACTGGGAGCATCTACGGAACACCATTCAAAGTACTGCACTTGCCACCTTTGGTAAGAAAACAGCAAAGTCAAATGACTGGTTTGTTGCTTCATCAGATGTGATGGCACCTGTCATTGAAGCTAAGCGCAGTGCTATGAATGAATACAAACGTTCACCGAGTGCCAGAACCCTACAGATCCTGAGGGCTACGAGAAGCAAAGTTCAACAAACTGCTCGACGCTGTGCAAATGACTACTGGCTCCAGCTCAGTGAGAGCATCCAGATCGCAGCGCAAACAGGCAACATTAGACAAATGTATGACGGTATAAAGAAAGCACTTGGCCCCCATAAAAGTAAGACGGCACCGCTAAAAACCATCAGCGGAGAGAAGCTAACCGATAAGGGTAAGCAGATGGAGAGGTGGGTCGAGCACTACTCTGAGCTTTACGCTATTGACAATACCGTTACGCCTGCAGCCCTTGATGCTGTCAACAGTCTGCCAACTATGGAGGAGCTGGATGCCGAACCAACATTAGAGGAACTCAGCAAGGCCATTGATAGCTTGGCCTCTGGCAAAGCACCAGGCAGTGATGGGATTCCTCCTGATTTAATCAAATGCTGTAAGAGCACGCTATTACATCCCCTGCATAGGATGCTGTGCCAGTGCTGGGAAGAGACAACTATTCCTCAAGACATGCGAGATGCCAAGATTGTAACACTGTATAAAAATAAAGGAGACAGAAGTGATTGCAATAACTACAGAGGCATCTCTCTTCTTAGTATTGTTGGTAAGGTTTTTGCCAAAGTCATCTTAATGCGACTACACAAGTTAGCTGAGCGCATATATCCAGAGTCACAGTGTGGACTCCGAGCTGGCAGATCAACAACAGACATGATCTTCTCCAATATGCTGGAAGCACGTCTGATACACCCTCCTTTTACTCTGATTTCCAATAAATGTAATTAAACGTTAATGTTATTAGTCTGTTTACACCCACTGTTGCGAGTGTAGTGGTTTGGTCTATATCATCGCCACACAGGCTAATTCAATATATGTGTGCTGCTGACCTGTCACTGTGTCTGGAATGTTGACCTGGGTGTGTGTTGATATGTTCGCACACCACAGTACGTACATAAGGGTACATGCAGGAGTCAAGAAGGGTTGCAAACGACTGGAACAGTTCGATACTGTTTATTCCGTTACAACACAGATACGATGACATAAATGACACACATTCGACAGCAAAACACGAATCATAGTATATAATTTCCACACTGCATCAATACCTAATACGGTCTGTCCTAATCCTGGACTTATAATAGCTTAATAGCTTCATACATCTCCACACTGCAGTTAATATATAATATGGCCTGTCCTAATCCTGGACTGATAATAGCTTAATAGCTTCACAAATCTTCATACTGCAGTTAAACATAATATGGCCTGTCCTAATCCTGGACTAATAATAGCTTAATAGCTTCATACATCTCCACACTGCAGTTAATATATAATATGGCCTGTCCTAATCCTGGACTTATAATAGCTTAACAGCTTCATACATCTCCACACTGCAGTTAATATATAATATGGCCTGTCCTAATCCTGGACTTATAATAGCTTAACAGCTTCACAAATCTTCATACTGCAGTTAAACATAATATGGCCTGTCCTAATCCTGGACTAATAATAGCTTAATAGCTTCATACATCTCCACACTGCAGTTAATATATAATAGGCCTGTCCTAATCCTGGACTTATAATAGCTTAACAGCTTCACAAATCTTCATACTGCAGCTAAACATAATATGGCCTACAAAAGTACCTTAATACACAGCGAAGCCTGCATCACCCGGCAGCTTCATTAATCTTCAAAATATGGCCTACAAAAGTACTTCAATACACAGCAAAGCCTGCATCACACGGCAGCTTCATTAATCTTCAAAATATGGCCTACAAAAGTACTTCAATACATAGCAAAGCCTGCATCACACGGCAGCTTCAATAATCTTCAAAATATGGCCTACAAAAGTACCTTAATACACAGCGAAGCCTGCATCACCCGGCAGCTTCATTAATCTTCACAATATGGCCTACGAAATTACTTCAATACATAGCAAAGCCTGCATCACACGGCAGCTTCAATAATCTTCAAAATATGGCCTACAAAAGTACCTTAATACACAGCGAAGCCTGCATCACCCGGCAGCTATAATAAGGTTCATATGGCCTAAACAAATCTTCACTGCAGTGTATCACATAGGCTGTACACACAGCGAAATATATAAGTCGACATTTTCTCAAATCCTACGTAGGCATACATTATCCAAAAAACACTGGGACTCGACCTACACGGTCCACGCCCAAAACACAACTCCCTCAATCACACACTAGTCCCGCCAAAAAAACCCGTCACGAGATTCGGTTGTCTTGAACACCGTTCTCGATAACACATGCAGACTAGCGAGCTATTCACATGACTCAAAACAGTACAGAATAAATACATTAAACAGCGTTCACACGCTTATCTGTACTCTGTCACCCGAAAAATAGGAAAAGATAATTCTATCCTAAAGTCAAACAAGTATCCGCTTAATCAAGCGTTGCAACTCGAAATTTAATATGTTCAAAACATTCTAAAGATTACTTCCCCTTCCATAAGTTCCACCTGCAACAGTTACCACCCGCTCCGGGAAAAAAAAATGATTCTATCATTTTTTTTGAAAAAATTAACTCCCAAAAACGAAAAATTTAGAAGACAATTAAGCTCTAACGTATGCCTACAAAAAATATCTTATTTTAAATCAAAATTATATCTACAACAAATATCAGCATTAAAGTGTAAAGTAGCAATTAAAGCATACAGCATAACCAGCTAAGTATAAAAAGTAATTAGCTAAATATACAAATATGATCAGTTCCAAAATTAAGTTACGTATATTTAGTACAAACCAAACCGAAAACAACCAATCGAAAGAGAAAACACAAGATCAATCAAAAGAAGAATGATCTGTAAAAAACAAGAAAGTAAGAACTCAACAATACCATATACTCATAATTAAGTTGGACAATTACATGTAAAATAAATACAACTATCATAAGTAGATATATCATATCAAATCATATAACCACTCCAACAATACAAAGAATAGAGGTATAAGTGTTGAAAGAAGACAAAGTATACAAATAGAATCAAGTAAAACGAAGATGAGGTACGAAAGTAAAAACAAGATATGAAATTCATACCGAAAAAACAACAGAAAAGGAGGAATGAAATGAAGAATAGTTACCAAAGACAGATAGAAAGCAAAGGCACGAACGCAAAGAAAGTCAATAACAGTATATAATAATAACTGTTTTGATCAGATAACCTATTCAAAAATAAATATATAAACATGATCGAAAGGCACAACACAAAATATCAAAGTATATCTATACTAATACCACCAAAAATAATTTATAACTAAACAAAACCTAATAAGTAATTTAACTAAGTTATAAGAGTTATACAAAACTAACATAAATAAATTATAGGCATCGAACAAACAAGTAATAGCATTACTATAACTAATACGACCAACGCACAATCAAGAGCTAAAATAAAAATACATCATAACAAAAAACAACTTTTTACAAGAACTAATCAATCTACATATCAATGATATCACGCAGTCAAATGCTGGGCACACACAACAAAAAATTACAATGCCAAAAAAAAAAAAAAATCATTTTTTTTTCAAAAGTACCGTACGAACATATATATATATATATATTTTTTTTTACGATAAGTTACATAAAAACAGTATTTAATTTTTAAGTAATTCAGTAAATCTTTAAGTAAAACCTAATAATGAAATCAATATTTTAACAAAATGAGTGAAATATAAAACAAAAATCCTATCTCGAAGAAACCTTTAAATCAACACATGTAAATTTAATTTATCCTTTAAGTTCTTTCTGCTGACAATTACGTTCAGCTCCGTAAAATGCTATTTAGCTATAACTTTATCAATAAATCTACACTTTGTTGCTAATATGAAATATAAAAAAGGTTCTATAAAAATATCTACAAAAAATAAGTTTTTTTTTTTTTTTAAATAATCTGCTAGGAAAATAATCTGCATGTCTGACTGGCAAGAAAATCAAGTTCTGGAAAAATCGAAGTTTCACAAAAAGTTAACAAATCCAAATACAAGATCATGTATGATACATGCAAGCTATTTTCAAAATTACATTTCACAACATACCAGATAATACACATCTTCTCTGTATGTTCTATATATTAATTAATCATGACATCAAAACATGAGAAAAATATAAATTAAGTGAATAACGAACACTCAGGACTATCTAAAAGTAACCACTACATCAACACAATAAATGAGTTTGTGCAATCTCATCATGTACAAAACTATCCTAAACAACACAGTTGCAAAAATTCTAAGTTGAACAGAGTAGTATAAAGGATAATAATTACATACTACACATTATCAACACAATAATATATAAATAGCATAAAAATGTATTAATACATCATCAAAATACAGACATATAAATAACAATAAAAAAATTATGGCAATCAAATGATGCATAGAAATAATCATGACAACAAAATTATATGTTATTTCAAAACAACAACATGTCATGTACTAATATAGAATACAAAAAATTATCATCTTCACATTTAAAAAAAATAAATCAGACGCGAAGTCTCCCACTCTCTTGTAAACATGCTTGACCTTCAGAAAGCAACACCTCAGATTTTAGTTTGACGCTGACAGGTTTCGGTTGACTACTCGAGCGGAAAGTTGACTCACATTTCTGACCGTCAATATGTCACAGAAGCCTTGACCCTTATCGTAACGTAGCTTCTGTCAACAAATACAAATGAAAATTTCCATTTTACTCAATAGTGAAATTTAATGAAAAAAAACGTAGAAATCACGTTTACAATTACCCAGTACCGGCTTGTGTAAAAACCCGGTCTCTTCACGATGTCACTAGCTCTCTCTATCACATGTAGATATCATAGAATTCTTGGGGACAACATGACCGACCTTGAATGTCGCCGCTGCCTTACGCTGAAACAAAGTGTTATATTCACAACAACAACCAGAGCAGGCAATAGTATTCAAGCATCCACTGTTATTTTTACTCTGTTTACTTTGATTATAAATGACTCTGGGCTCATGTTGAACAAAATTAGCACAATTGCGCTTATTATTTGATCTATGATCAAAATACTTATTATTACCGTTGCCTTGTTTACAAAAAATGACTTTAGTCTTTTGTTTAGGAACATTACTCTGGTGATGTAAAGCAACATTTGAAAAGCTATTATCTCTATCATACTTTCCAACATTCTTACAATCAAAACTTTGAGATTTGTTAAATTGTCTACAGTATCTACGAGAGGGAAAATTATTATTTTCTGATCTCCCTTGGTACTGTTTACTCTTGGGGTTATCTCTCTTTCTAGAACTGTTTTTCTTTTCCCTTATGGGAATATATTTACCAATAGTTTCAAACTGACTGTGCTGAGTTTGACAACTGCCAGAAACAATAGTATCTCTATTGTTCCGCATATGGGTTTCATCTTTGGAACAAGTAGTAATAGTCTCAACACCCGCTATTAATTTCTGAGTATTTCCAATAGTCGAGAAATATTTGCTTTTATGAGTCCTGACCTGAAATTTATCAATTTTCTTTTCCTGACCAACAGAACTGGTTGTTACACAAGAATCTTTGTTGGTCTGACGCCAAGAATTATTACTGGAACTACCAGTAATATTAGAACTTTTAAAGTTGTATTTACCACGATAAGATCTATCTTTACCATGAATGAAATCTCTCTGAGCAAAAAGTGTATGGGGTTGACTTTTCGCAACTTTCTGTCTATCATTGTGAACATTGACAGAAGAGCACCTTTTGTTTTTCAAAACCATATCTAGTAAGCCAAATATTCTTTCCCTTGCTTCCGCAATTTCATTATCTTTAAGTGAAATCGTTTCACTTAACCTTTTATTTAACTCCTTAACAGCCAAAACTTTGTCGCTTTCTTCTGCTAGTAAATTTTCAATTTTAGCGACCTTCTCTTTCTCAGCCGTCAACTCCACTAATGTCTCTTTCTCTAACTGTTCTTTATTTGCTCTCAACTGAGTCAACTCTAGTTGTAGTGACTGATTCTTAATATAATCATTGCTATCATTAAGCTCATCAATCTTTTCTGGAATCATCTCATTCTTTTCTTCCTGCTGGAGACGAAGATTCGCAATATCATCCATTAAATCAAGAAGTGACTCTGTATAATCTCTATCACGTTTATCGGTCTCAACTTTCAAATTCTCATAAATCTGTTTATTTTTGTTGGACCTCCTGTGTAATATTTTCTACCTCAATTTGCTTATCTTTCATCTGGACTTCCAATTGCTTTATCTTCAACAATGCTAAATCCAAACTTGCCTGCACACTAGCAAGTTCTGAGTTTGACTTTTGCAATTCGCCCGTAAGTCTAGACACTGTTTCATGTACTTTACTCACTTCAGCGGTGCTCTCTAAGAAGTTTTCCCTTTGTTGTTTTTTTCTTCTTAATTCCTCATCTTCTAACCTCTTTTTCTGATCAACAGAAATGTCGTTGCGCATTATCTTACGTATACTCTTCAATATCTGATCGCGCTCAACACCCATATAGTGGTACGAAAACAATCGAAGATCCATAAGCAGTAACTGCGCTAAATCTTTAGCCATCCTTAGATGAGGATGAGAGTGAAAATTCTCCTCAGCAAAATATCTTAGCGCTCTTGACGCATTGACCAAAAATCTGTCTATCACATGTTCCTCAAGCTGTGGGCCTTTTAATTGTTGATAATCTCTACCTTCTTCCCACAAATAAGCCAATATAGGCCTCATATCCTCAGGATCTATCTCATCATCATCCATAGTGATTCACTTACTTAAATCAATATATCTAGTAATCACATATAGTTATGACAAATTACTGTCTACAAAAGTTGGGACAATCACCCTTCCAGCTCACAAAGTTAAGTATCTGTCAAGAAATGAGCTTATTCCTCAATTCTGTATCACCAATTCCTTTTTATAGCACCTTTATCAAGTCACATCATTATCAGGAAAATCGACATATGTCAACAGCCATTAACACCTATGCATCAAATCTTAATCATATGTCAAATTAGACATAAACAACAATAATAACAAAATGAGCAATTAGGGAGGCCTAGCGACATATATGAAGTGACACAATTTACACAAGACACAATCACTTATCTGTCAATGATCCCGCTTCTTTTCCGACACGACACTGGATATCACATAGACTGCTAAAACCTCCACTGCGGGAAAGCACTGCAACTTGATTCGTTTCTCTTCAGGTAATTTCGTCAATATGATATGTGCTTAACAATGCACAAGTTGACAGGAACCATAATACAGCACACACTGCAACTCTTGACTCTTCTGTAGTCTGAAATGTACACGGCAACTCCGTGTATCATAACATCTTGAACTTGTGATGGTGACCACTGGCACAGGTAACCCGAATATTGCAGAAATCTGTCACAACCCGTACAAATGCTGGTACAAATACGGTCCAAGTCTAATTGAACGCTCTTGACCACTGCAGATGCTGTTGTAGTCTATAGGCACGAAATAGGACGTCAATTGCTACTGTTGTAAAGTTGCCTTCTACCAAATAAAGCGTGCGTTGTTTCTCAAATGCGCCACCCAGGCAGACAATAACTAGGTCACAGTTCTGAAGTACAGGAGATTCAAGCCACGCCTACATAAGGCTAATTATAACAAAGTCAAGTGTTCTACACTCTTGTCACGTGCAAGTCATATGTATTATTTTCAACTTGTAGTGACTGATCCTCTAGATATGTTATGGTCTGGTGGACAAAATTTGATTCACTTTATCCTCTTGCTTCAAGTACATATCACTGTAGAGGTAACAATTTCTTAATCGTATACGCCACTCAGGCACATCTTAAATCATATCCAATGATACGAAAACTACGCCACTTAGGCTATCGACGCGAATAGTCGTAGATGTCAGATCCTGTTAACTGAAAACCACCAACTGATACAAAAGTGGTTTCAGTCTGAAATGTTATTACTGGCCATAAATGTACTCGCATTCGCTAGCACAACACTAGTCAATATAATATAATACTGCATTGAATCCCAATACGGCCTGTCCTAATCCTGGACTTATAATAGCTTAATAGCTTCATACATCTCCACACTGCAGTTAATATATAATATGGCCTGTCCTAATCCTGGACTGATAATAGCTTAATAGCTTCACAAATCTTCATACTGCAGTTAAACATAATATGGCCTGTCCTAATCCTGGACTAATAATAGCTTAATAGCTTCATACATCTCCACACTGCAGTTAATATATAATATGGCCTGTCCTAATCCTGGACTTATAATAGCTTAACAGCTTCATACATCTCCACACTGCAGTTAATATATAATATGGCCTGTCCTAATCCTGGACTTATAATAGCTTAACAGCTTCACAAATCTTCATACTGCAGTTAAACATAATATGGCCTGTCCTAATCCTGGACTAATAATAGCTTAATAGCTTCATACATCTCCACACTGCAGTTAATATATAATAGGCCTGTCCTAATCCTGGACTTATAATAGCTTAACAGCTTCACAAATCTTCATACTGCAGCTAAACATAATATGGCCTACAAAAGTACCTTAATACACAGCGAAGCCTGCATCACCCGGCAGCTTCATTAATCTTCAAAATATGGCCTACAAAAGTACTTCAATACATAGCAAAGCCTGCATCACACGGCAGCTTCATTAATCTTCAAAATATGGCCTACAAAAGTACTTCAATACATAGCAAAGCCTGCATCACACGGCAGCTTCAATAATCTTCAAAATATGGCCTACAAAAGTACCTTAATACACAGCGAAGCCTGCATCACCCGGCAGCTTCATTAATCTTCACAATATGGCCTACGAAAGTACTTCAATACATAGCAAAGCCTGCATCACACGGCAGCTTCAATAATCTTCAAAGTATGGCCTACAAAAGTACCTTAATACACAGCGAAGCCTGCATCACCCGGCAGCTATAATAAGGTTCATATGGCCTAAACAAATCTTCACTGCAGTGTATCACATAGGCTGTACACACAGCGAAATATCTAAGTCGACATTTTCTCAAATCCTACGTAGGCATACATTATCCAAAAAACACTGGGACTCAACCTACACGGTCCACGCCCAAAACACAACTCCCTCAATCACACACTAGTCCCGCCAAAAAACCCGTCACGAGATTCGGTTGTCTTGAACACCGTTCTCGATAACACATGCAGACTAGCGAGCTATTCACATGACTCAAAACAGTACAGAATAAATACATTAAACAGCGTTCACACGCTTATCTGTACTCTGTCACCCGAAAATAGGAAAAGATAATTCTATCCTAAAGTCAAACAAGTATCCGCTTAATCAAGCGTTGCAACTCGAAATTTAATATGTTCAAAACATTCTAAAGATTACTTCCCCTTCCATAAGTTCCACCTGCAACAAAAACATGCATTCAGAGATGCAACTGAAGGAATATGCCTTCACACTAGGTCAGATGGCCGTCTGTTTAATCTTTCAAGGCTGAAGGCAAAAACAAAAATCAGAAGGGTCACTATAAGAGACTTGTTGTTCGCTGATGATGCTGCAGTCATCACTCAAAGCCAACAGGAGCTTCAGAGCTTGATGAATCGCTTCACTAAAGCATGCAAGGACTTTGGCCTCACAATAAGTCTAAAGAAAACGAATGTGCTGAGTCAGGATGTAGGTGCTGCACCAGTTATCACTATCGATAACTATGAATTGACAGTGGTGCACCACTTCACATACCTAGGGTCTACCATCAATGACAAACTCTCACTGGATACAGAAATCGACAGCCGCATTGGCAAAGCTGCAGCTACCTTTGCCCGCCTCACATCGCGTGTTTGGGGAAACTCTAAACTCACAATGAAGACCAAAGCTGCGGTATATAATGCCTGCGTCACCAGCACACTCCTATATGGCAGCGAGACCTGGACGACCTATGCTATGCAAGAAAGAAGGCTCAATACCTTCCATTTGCGGTGTCTACGCCGCATCCTCGGCATCTCGTGGAAAGATAAAGTGACAAATGTCGAGGTGTTGTCACGTGCTGGCCTTCAAAGTATGTATACGCTTCTTAGACAGCGCAGACTTCGCTGGCTTGGCCATGTTCGCCGCATGGATGATGGTCGCATCCCAAAAGATATCTTCTACGGACAATTAGCAGAGGGCAAGAGAACAGTTGGGCGACCACAGCTGAGGTTCAAAGATGTGTGCAAGAGAGATATGAGGGCACTGGACATGGATCCAGCAACATGGGAGGATAAAGCTGCCGATCGCACTAAGTGGCGATGCTATTTACTGCGCCACCTCAGATTGGGCGAAGAGAGGCTCACACAAGAAGCAGAGGTGAGGAGAAAACGTCGAAAGGAGCACCAGGAAAATAAGCAGCTGAGGGCTGTCACCTCAGGAGCGCATTCCCATAGTCAGTTATGACTGAAGGGGCTATTATACTATTATACTGCTGTTCTTTCAATAGTAGTCAGGATCACCAACTTCGTGACTCCTGGCTGAGACGATGGTGTCTAGCTCCAAGTGTATGAGGAGCTCTCAACTTCCACACGCTCCTCTTCTCAATAGCATGCAGCCACGAGGTAAATTCGTGATATAACATGGAATAGAAGGACAACCCATTCCATGTAGGGGTCTGCCTTAATTAATTCACCCCTAAACAATATTAAAACTTACCATGGTCAGTTATGTGTGCTAACAAGTTGCACAAGACCTTGAATTCCGTTGTCTACAATCAGTTTCATAAAATCATTCTTTCTTTTGTGTTGATTCAATGTTTAGGTCTCTTGTCCATGTTTAGCTTCCATACCATAAGCATGGCAAGTACAATACAGCATGTGACCTCTTGATTACTTCATTCTAACCTTCCCTATATGTTTATCACATGATCTATGAACAGTGTCACTCCAGAAGAAAATATTAAATTAAACCGCTAATAACACTTACTGGTCGTAATTGTGCCATATTTTCAAACATTAGACACATTTTTTTTTCATTTCGAACAAGCCTGCTTACTACACACATTCCTACTTAGGTCGGCATGACACAACACATCCCGCCGGCAGTTTGCACTTTCGAATTAATATGGAACACATAGGCTTTTTATTTACAGGTCAATTATTTAACAAAGTATGCAAATAAAATTATCTTTCTTACCCTCAGGTAAATAAGTTCACACACACACAAGCTGACTGGCCGTAAACGGGTTCTTAACACTGCTTTTCAGTTCAAACGGCAAAGGCTTGGTCATACTGTCTCTTAGGATACGTCAGCTCGGCCTTGTTTTTATGATTCAATGGCGGAAAACCACAAGAAGTTGTTACTATTTATAGACCTACCTCCCCAACCAATCAGAGAAAAAGTCAAAAAGTTAATTTTTGAAACTTGAGACTATTACGGTTCTAAGCGTGTTTGTCTAATCTGACCAAATTTGAATATTTTATATTAAAGTTATTTGTGGGCCGATTTCAATTATCAAAAGTGAAAATTGAACGGCCAATTAATCTCTATTGTTCTATATAGTTTTCCCTTAGTTATTCCTTTGCATTTCGATCTGGGTAATTTTTAAGTAATTAAATTTGGCATTACCCTGATGTGAAAATATCACTAAATTAAATTTTCTAAGTTAATATAATTTTATTATGAGGGGATCTTTATGTTTATGTGTTAAGCAATATCAGCTCTATAATTCGAGATATCCCTTTCATTTTAATTATCTTTAGTTATTAAGAAATACATTTTCTATGTTCGGTCCAAAAACTCAAAAGAGGCATTATTTCCACGTTAACCAAATTTTCTTAACACTACAAGAAAAGGAAACGATGTGATTGGTTGTTAAATTTGTACTATGCTCTTAGATAATTTTTGGGGTGGGCGGTAACTTTTGACTTGTTTCCTACACAAATTCAAATATACTAGATAAATTGTTGGCGGTAAATATGACTGGCCCCTCAGACAAATTTCAAATATTGTAGTTATTTATAGATTTAAAAATTACGTTAACTAGTTTTTGAGCGGGGATTTTTCGAGCGTGTTGTCATACAGATTCACTTCACTACACTACTACTACTACTATTACTGTGACAGAATTGTCCATTCTCTTGTCCTTGTGCTCAGGTTTTTCTCCATCATTATTGATCTGCCTCTCGTTCTGTGTACTGAAGTCTTGTAGCCACTCATTGTTTTCATTTTCTCCCTGTAATTCATCTCGTGTCTGGGTTTAATTGGATATCCCTTTTGAGATATCCAAAAGATATGTTATAAAAAAGATAGTGATAGCGAGTGGAAGCTTCCGGATTAGACAAAACTTGAGATTGTTGTAGGCAATGGTTACAATAAGTTATCCATCTTGACATATATTATCTGTGTTAGATCTATGAAGTCATGAGTGTAAACGTAATGGAAACCAACGGAAAACGAAATACCTTATATGGGAAGTGACTTGTAAAAATAACATTTTGTGTGTCACGCAGGAATTTTCCACGAGAGAGTGGTTAGAAAATACTCGTACCAAAATACGCAAGTTGCATACTATTGGTTTGACATTTGAGATGTTAAAATAAACATTTATGATTGGAGCCTTGTCATAAAGTAGCAATGTAGATGCGTGGGCCGAGTTTTGCCTTATAATCTAGCGCCTTTTGAATCTACAGCACTGATAATTCAACTCGTCAAAAAGACAGTCAAGACAAGCCTGAAAAAGAATAGAATCATGATTCTACTTTAAAGAACTGGCCAAAGTGTTTGAGCATCTTGTATACTTACACAGCAATAAAACTCTACCTTTATTAATACAGAAAGCCCGGAATCCTAGGAACCTGAACACTAAGTCATAGTGGGATTCTATTTGCAAAGTAATACCCCAGACTACGTGTAAGAGGCATCTTAACAAAGTTGCTGACACTATTTCTCCGAACCAGAAGTCTGCATGCCAAAAAAAGATATTTGTGGTAAGTTGTACATTTTATCATTCTATGTTTGCAATGTTAACATGTGAAAATTGCTAGTGTATGTCCAAGTCATACGAGGGTGGCAATCTCAGCATATAGAATGATGATTTCATGAACCACCAAACCACCACTGCAAGAGCTGGTGACTGCTTCATGCGGGTTTCTCATAGAAAACCAAAAACTGAGGTAGTACCAAGTTCTATATGGAGCAGGTAATGGATGATGATAGAAATAATGTACATAATTATTATATTAACCTGTTCTTCTTCTTCTTCTTCGTACACTCTCAGACGTCTACTTGAATGTTCTCAAAGACAGCAGTAGTCAGTTTGAGGCTATTTGAATCACCGTAAAGCTTTTCCACGAAAGGAGCTGGCGTCGGCCATATGCACTTTCTCTGTACCACATATAAGGGGCAACTTTGAAGCAGATGTTCAGCAGTCATTTTATCAGTACCACAGTTACACTGATCGGTAGTTCCTATCTTTAGCTTGTTGAATAGATGGTATCTCAATCTGTTGTGGCCAGTGCGGAGTCTGAAGATTACCACTTGTTCTCTTCTGTGGAGCTGGTAGTAAGCATCATTCTGTGTGTGCCCTGGATGTTCTACATTCCATTTGTTTCTGTAACTGATTCTGATAAAACTCTTTGCCTCCTCAAAAGTTATGCTTGCATCAGGCTGAGGTAGATGTGAACCTTCTTTTGCCATTCTGTAAGCCTCTTCACTGCCGGCGATATTACAATGAGATGGGATCCACTGGATCACAACACTTTTGAATCGTTGACAAAGTTTGTGGAGCACTACTCTGAGATAATCCAGGTCTGTATTATTTTGGCTTTTCAACGTTGCAATTACTGACTGTGCATCAGTAAAGAAAGCAACTTGTCTCTCTGCCCTTTCTTCTGTCAATATAACCTCTGCTGCAGTTTTCAAGGCCTCTGCCTCTGCTCTGAAGTTGCTGGAGAATCGTCCTGTCGCCACTGACAGCCTTTTTTCTGCACCAGTGCTTAAGGTCAGAAAGACACCCCCACCTCCATTTTCTGTTGCATTTGTTGCTGATCCATCTGTGTATGCATGGGTCCAGGTGTTGCGTGGATAATGTTTCTCTATGTATTTTGTCGCTATGGATTTTCTATCTGTTGCAGTTTGGCTCTTTTTACTTTCAATTCCATGAATGTTTTCTATCATTTCAGGGGAACGATTTTGTTACCAAACTGGAAGCTTGTGTGCAGTGTAGATGGGTTTAACAGTAGATACTTTATCTATGGATACTGCTCTCATTTGTGGTTTGGTTGATTCTACAAAATTACTTCGTTTGAGTCTTTGCCTTCTAAGAGCATTTATTCTATGGCACATTGGGTGGTCTGTTAGTCTTTAGAATTTTTCGGCCTGTTGCTGAGCCCTGCAGTCTCTTCTATCTGTCACTGGCTGGAGGCATGTAATCTTTTCGAGTTCTTTTATAGGTGTTGAATTCATGCCTCCCGTTATAATTCTCATTGCTTGATTTTGGAGTCTGCTAATTTTATCGAAGTTTTTCTTAGCTGCTGGTGCCCATGCTGCCATGCCATATTCAAGAACTGGCCTCACTCGTCCTGTGTACAACGTCTTAAGCACTTTCTCATCTGCACCCCAAGTTGTTCCAGCAAGTTTTTTCATAATTGCCATTCTTTGTCTTGCTCTCATTCGATTTCTGTCATCCTGTTTTTTCCAAGTCAGACGGCGATCAAAAATACTCTCTAGGTAGTTCGGATTTTCATTTAATTGAAGATTTACTCCGTTTAGTACTAGTATTAACCTGTTCAACAAGTGCAAATGTATGTGTAAATATGTTTTAAATAAATGTAATGGTTGTATTCTGCTCACTGGGATTAACATTAATGCACAGAGAGGGTAAACTTCTGAGGCAGATAGGAATGGTGGAATGAAGAGGGGGGGGGGGGGGGGGCTTTTTTTCGTGTCAGAAAACCCAATTCTCAGGAGGGTATTTGTTTCTCTCTGATTTCATGATACTAGTCGGTGGTACCAATTAGTGGTACTAGTCTATGGAACAAGTATGTGGTACGTGGCCTTCGGTCAAAGCTAGACACCAACAGCAGATGGGTCTTAACAGACGCTGAACCATCTTCACAATTACCCCACGATAATAGAAGGGACGCGTTGCGGCCACCAGACTTGATCAGTGACGAGAGTGAACCAGTCCACAACCTGCAAAGAACCAACATCGGCTGGAGCAGAAACCAACTGACATCTTACTGGCAGCTAAGTACTCACTTAAAGCTGCCAAGTGAAATCTCTAATAACGAAATTTTCAAATCACACCATCACCTGTGATGAATCCGTAAAGGCTAACATTTTTTTCCCATCAAAACCTTTATTCATTTTTACGTTGTTAACTATAATTGAGTATTAAATTTGTTACCTATAAATATACACATTTATAGATGATTTAATCGTTTTGAATGAACTGCACCCGTATGTATCAGTAATTTTAAATATACAGTATATAACAGAGCTATTGAAGTAATATTTTTACTGATTTGGGGGCTCATCAAAACGAGCAAAATTTTTACTCCTCATAGAAGGTCAGGGAAGATAGAAGTTTACATGTCCTGTATCCTATCAACCTTAGTACTTGATGTCTTAAATTCCTATGAGGCTCCCTAGGATTGACGCACCATTCTTCAATTCACATCTCTGTCAAGAGTAATCTTGAACGAACGAACGAACGAACGAACTAAATCTTTATTTCATCAGGGTAAAGAAATAGGCATAATTACCTTTTTACATTTTTGCCCTGCAAGGTAAAGGTAGATACTTCAGTAGATACTCTAAGTTTGGTCACAGTTGGACCATCACTACAGAGCAAGGGGAGTAAATCTCGTGACAATTACTAACAGTTATACTACGGCTACGAGTACTAATAAAACTATCACTACACCTACCACTACTTGCACCACTCCTACTACCACAACCACTACCACAACCTCTACTACAGCTACCGTTATTAGCTACTACTAGGGCCCAAGCTAGTAGTAATAACAAGTTTTGTCATATGTGGTGAGAATGATGTGCAGCGATGATGTAAGTACCTTGAGATGACGACAGTACGATCACACTATCAAACAGAAAACTTCAACAACATATAAAGACAGCAAGTATTACACATATGCAGTCGCAGTATTTGTCACATTTATGATACTTCAGTGAAACCTCTGAAGGACACTTTTTGTGCTTTAGCCCACTTAAGAAAATCCCAAATTAAATCAAGAGGGACTAACTAACTATACGACAAAAACTTTGTTGAAATCTTTTAATTATCTTTATCTGGAAAGTTTGCGTGTCTCGTGACATGAGCTTCAGTTTCATTTCCTTAAAAAGGCACTGTGTAAGAGAAGGGTGGGGTGCTGAGAGTCAGTGACGCCTGTGACAAAGCCATTCTAATCTGCTAAAGAACTGTTTGAACAAGCACGAACAGGAACATGCAGAACTTGAAAGAAGAACAGGTGCATTGGTTCCCAAGAGGGTCGACCTTTGGCCGATTTCACTGATTTGACCCAATCAAATTATTTTTTGAAAAAAAGAGCGCCATTCAGAATAGGTTGGATTGGAAGATGATATTCAAGATCATTCACCCATATAAAATTGATGAATATTACATAATTCCTTCTTAATCTTTACTTACTCTTGCTGTAATTAATCTCACGCTCCAGACAGACAGAGCGCGAGAGAGAGAGAGAGAGAAAGAGAGAGAGAGAGATAAATAGATAGATAGAGACGGACACACAGATAGAGAGAGAGAGAGAGAGAGAGAGAGAGAGAGAGAGAGAGAGAGTGTGTGTGGGAGGATGACAGGTAAAGACAGATTATAGTTCGAAAATTCAAGAAAACGTACTTCTCAAGTCTGTAAAATTAGCCATTATAGATGACCATAAGGTGGTCGAGGAAATGGAAGCACACATACTGAAGAAAGGCTTGAAAATTCTGAGATGTCTTGCTTTTAATGAGAGAACTACTTGATTTCCAAATTTGTATCACTGTAAGCATATTTTTGACAATTCCAGTTACAGCAGTGTCAGGTGAAATGAGCTTTTCCCAAAATAAAATTGATCAGATGTTATCTGACGCCAAACCTGCTCCAGTATAGACTCAGCAGACTTGCAATATTAGCCATAGAATGCGATGAAGCAAAAAACTTGAATTTCGACACAATTTGAAACAGTTTGTGGAACAAAAATCAAGACATTTTTTTTATACGTCTTGTTGTGTTGTCACGTTTTCTGTCAAAACAAAGGTAATAAATATAAATATTTGTTTAATTTTAATACAGTGTAATAACATATATTTCTGATATATAATATGATAATTATAATCTTAAGTCAAAATGGTCCAAATATATAATTTGATAATTATAATTTTAATTCAAAATGGTCCAAATATATAATTTGATAATTATAATTTTAATTCAAAATGGTCCAAATATATAATTTGATAATTATAATCTTAAGTCCAAATCCGGCAATGCAGTTACTAAGGCCGGCCCTGCAGTTACTAAGGCCGGCCCTGCAGTTACTAAGGCCGGCCCTGGTTCCCAACCATGGACTCATGCGCCCCTAGAGTGTATGAGAGGCTTGTCAAGGTGTACGGGGAATATTTTATAAATCATTATTTTATCATGTGGAAATATTTAAAAAAGTAACAATCTTTTGGTGAAACTAAGGCGTCAATTGAAACGGGAACGAGGCATCTTATTCTCAGTGAAATCCAAAGAAACAAACTAGAGCCTGAATACGACATGCTGGTATCTTTAAAAAAAAAAAAACCATACCAAGGATACAACTTTGGTTGACAAAAAACATAATCAAGGGTCCTCGTTATTTACTTGACTGCACACTGATGAACGTTTTAAAGGTTTACGATAGTACAAAGCGTTGTTTTAAATTAATTCATCCTATTCACACACAACAAAGTTCTTAAATGCACGCGTGATAGACGGTCTCATCCTAAATTCCGACACGGCACAACAAAGTTTTCTCTCTCCCACAAAACAAAACCTGAGCATGTCCCCTTTCGCCCCCCACCGCCGCCCCGCCAACCAACAATGCTCCAAATACCTAATCCCCAGACCATACCCCGCCACTCTTCCTCCCCCTCAACCCCCCCTCTATTACAACCTCAATCATCCCAAACTTCACATCTTCCAACCAAACCCCCGTCTCCGCCCACATCTCCTCCCCCACACAAACCACACCCTCATTCATGCACACAACACCATACCACAATCACGCGTTACCCCACCTACAGCACAAGATGCCCTGGCTTTTCCAAATCCCAGAAACCTTTAGTTTCCACTCCCGCACCCGCCCTCCCATTCCACCTCACAATAACAAAGGGACCACCAACCAAAAAAACCCCAAGCGTGCTCGCCCCCACCAACCAATCCACCGGACATCCCTTTTTCCTACGTGTCCCCACCCCTTCCCAGAATCCTCCCAAGGGGCGCAGCACGATACAGTCGATCGCAGTGGTAGCACTGCCTGGCTCGGCAAGTAACTTTAACAATTGTCGAACTGCATATTATATTGTTGAACTTTCATACCCTCTCAACCGGACCACATTCAATACATATTCAGCACACTTAGGCACAACCTCATCAAAAATTACCTCTAAAATTGACAACCCCGCCTTCTCCTGAACCTACTGCCCCACACACAACTAAACTTTCTCTCCCACCTTCCCCACCCAGACATATCACCTCCTCCCCAAAAATCAAAGCCTCACCATCCTCACCCCCCTCAGAAATAAGTAACCCTTCCTTCCTCAACTCCCTACCCACTGCCCTGGCGCCGAGCAACCACACTCTTCCCCCACCCTACAGCAATACCCCCACAGTAAAGATACGCAAGCACAAGCAGAATTACAGCACACTCCACAAAACACACCAGACTCCCCCAGCGCATCCGATCATCCATAACAATAACAATCAAATAACACGCACCAACTCAAAAACAAATGCCAACAATAGACAAATCACAAACCTGACAGATCCTTCATACGTAATCAGTGCAACGTACCGTCTTCCGGCCTACACTCCCTCTATCCGTTGTCGTGCCCGCACTTGCCCTAAGGCAGTAAAAGCACACTGCGCGCTTCACAATCACAACTAATCACTGACCTCATTTACACCGCTAGCAACTGGCAGGGGGGACTATGAACCGACATGCCCTTAACCAAGGCGCCTGACTATCCTTCACCAATATACCTGCTTGTGCAAACACTCCACCAAACAAACTAAGAAACAAACCAACAACTACAGCTCCACCCCCCTAACCCCGCGAGGGCGTGAAGTGTAGCCGTGGTTGACCTAAGATGGGGTGCACGAAAATACCGTGGTCATGCCAAGTTTCACGCTTCGGGAAAGGTGTCCCTGAACAACAAAATAGTAATTGCCATATTATTGAAAGTTGCCTCCCTAGAATTGCTCCTAAATCCCGTCCGATGAAGAGAAAAAGAAAAAAAATCCCAAGCACGCCCACCTCCCACACCCCTTCCACAACTGGTATATCTCCCCTACCTTTACTGCCCCCTCAGGCGCCTCTCTCGAGTATCCCCATAATCATAAATAGGAGCCTATAGGTGGGGTCTGTCCGCCACCCGCCACGAGTAGGGGGTATGGGGGCGGGGGGCCCAGGAGTGGGTGGAGGAGCGTGTAGTGGGGGCGTTAGCCCCCCTCGATGGCAGTACACAACCGCCTGCTCCTATTTGGCGAAATGCCCGTCAACCTTGCCCTGACCCTCAAAACCAACTTCTACTAAAATCGCGATACAATATTAACATCACAATCTTCTATAGCTCAACTAAAACACGCCAATAATAAAAATAAACCCCCAATCCCATAAAGACCCTTAACTACCCTACAAAAAACCTACTTCCCCTAAAATATAAAAGACCCAGTCACATACGCACTCAACAACCCTTATTCAAACCCAAAAACCAAAATAAAAATCCTACAACCCACCAAATTTACCGCCCCTCCCACCTATCAACCAATCAAGTTTGACCCACCACCAATCTTAATGGATGGGCCCCACACTAACCACCCGCCACAAAAAACAAAAAACCACCCAATCTGCGAAAACAATTCCACAAACAGAAAGTGGGCAACCTAATGACAAGCAACTACAAACGCACGACAATGTCA
This sequence comes from Oreohelix idahoensis, assembly GCA_024509875.1. Lineage (NCBI taxonomy): Eukaryota > Metazoa > Mollusca > Gastropoda > Stylommatophora > Oreohelicidae > Oreohelix > Oreohelix idahoensis. Next base: position 416,779 of record JAMPIV010019084.1, on the reverse strand, counting down.
TAACACCAGAACCATACCACCTGTACCTCCCTCACTCATTGCCTTCCTGCCACACCCCCTTTCCAAGCAAACCCCCCACGAGGTGCGTCCCTCCGCCTGTTCCACGCCAAGCCACCCTCCCACTACCACAGGAGAACGCCGCACAAATCAAACCACCCAAACCCACCCAAAAGAAAAACCCCCCACCCATCCTAAAACCCACCCCCCCCCCACCCCCCCTCCCCCCACCCCCCCCCGCCCCCCCCCTCCCACGACCCAAACTGTACCAACAATCAGAACCCCCCCCCCCACCCGGACACCCCCCCCCACAAAAGCACCCCCCCCCCCCCCCCCCCCCACCCCCACCCAAACGACCCCCCCACCCCTTCAACCCCCCCTCCGATCCAACCCCACCCACACCCACCCCATAATACCCCCCAGCCCCCCCCCCACCCCAACTAAATCACGCTTCGCACCTTCACGACCCTAACAGACCGCTTTGTCCACCTAGTGTGAACCGCACCCCGCCAGTCCCCCCTTCTCCCATTCCTCAAAAAAAAAAATAAAAACAAAAAAAAAAAAAAAAAAAAAATGGCACCCAGCCGCAATTTTATACCCCCGACTCCCCATCCATGCACCCTCCCGGTCCCCATCTCCCCCCGCTAAAGGGCCGAGTCCCCCCAACACCGTAATACTAACCCTGCACTTCACCAACCACGTCTCACAACCCCGATAGTGGGAACCTTCCGCCTTCGAGTCCCGATCTGAACGCAGAGTCTTTGCTTATCGCTGTGTACAAGGAGAATAAACCTGCCCCAAATCATTATCCAGACGACCCCAAACCTTAATTAAAAATACCCGGCACTCTTCGTAACTCGGACTTTCGTACACAGGAAACATAGGGCCTGTCGCAAGCAGACTGACCTTCAGTCAGTAAAACAAGAACAAAACATTACCACCAAGCACAAATATGCTTTCATAAAAACAACCAAACTTAAATAGTGATGAGACCCTCAGCAACAATCCAGCAAAAAAAGCATACTTCCCCAAATCAAAGTTTGACCACCTTCGGGGGGGGTACCACCTGCTAAGAGGGTGTTCAACACCCCCCTAAACCCCAAGTCATGCCTTTATTCAAACACCTTGGGCACTCACGGGCTAGAACCCCTCACGCTCGCACACGCTCTTCATGTCACTCGCTCGACCGCATCAGGTCAGTCCAAACGTCGCTCGTGCAATATCCATTTTCCTTTACCCCTTACTTTTTCCCATTTCACAAAGCCTTTGGACGTTATATTATTTCCTATTTCCGTTCTCTGGCTTTCCCCATGCTCTGCCATGAGACGTTACAAGCCTTTATATTCCACGATTTTGTTTTTCCTTATCCCATCTACTTTTCATCACTTAAACTATTGCCGGATCCAACGGCAGTATGATCCTAAAAAACTCCCCTTCGATCATATCATCTCTGGCTTCCATGACACTGTTAAAAAAAAAAAAAAAAAAAAAAAAACCGGGATTTTAAATTGAATTTAAGCCAATAGGAAATAACAAACAGGAAATCTTCCCGCATGTGACATGCAATGCAATTAACTTTTTCGAATCCTAAACTAATGTTTCTTGGCCAAGGGAAACAAAATGCATTCACCAAACTAACTTAAAAGACCTCCCCTTCCCTTCTGGGGAATTATACTAACATACCAACCAGTATAACACCCCTTGTACCAGTGGTCACGAACCTGGGCAAGTAAATGGCCCAGATTTACAACCCCCCCCCTGGTCAAAAAGGAGACCAATACTCAAATTCCTCCCACTGGTCCTCAATACCAAGGTCTGTCATTTTTTATCACGAGCGGCTCCGTCCCCTAGTGCCGGGTCGGACTACAGCCTAAAGCTCCTCCCCTTTCAGGGGGAGATAAACAACCTTCATACCTTTCGATGGTTCTTCCTTCCCCAGATGTTCTTCATAGATAATTATCCTTTTCCAACTCATAAATTTCGGGACGAAATAAAAGTCATAGATCTTCATCCTTAGGTACCAAATTCGAGCCGGCCCCGAAAGTCGTTTCAACTAACACCTGCGTTAAGTTTTTCTCGGTTCAAACATCGAATACTCAGACACGTGGCAAAAAAAAACCCAAAACCGCCGTTCACTCTTCTCATTCTCCCACCTCAGTGTCCCTGTGACCGTATTTGGCGTCCAATGATGTTGCGCTGCCCACCTAAAGCTAGGGATCAGAACACCGGACGACCAGACTGTAGCACCAAATCCATGCCCACACTACAATACCGCGCCCGTGTATAGTTGTTCACTGGTCAGACCCCGCCCCCCACCAATTCCCATGATAAGAGCTGTAAACCAAGAGTCCCAACACACTTTTTCACATTATTCGTGTATATCAGGACCCATAACAACACCAACTTTAACACCACTACACTATCCCATAAGCCCTTGAACCCACACACCCCAATTTTTTTTTTCCAGTTTTGCCCATTTCCAGAGTCTAAACTTCTCTCCTTTCACCCCGAACCAATCCGATGCTGTAATACCGGTGAACACCCCGAGCGCGGCAAACCCCAACCGCCCCCAGACCAGCCGTAGCGCAGGCACCTGTCCGGCATGTATCTTACCCACTCATCAGGCGCAACAGCACTGCCCCAACCCACACACCCCAATAGGCGAAGACACAAGCCCCGTAAGTGCAACCCACGTCTACAGCCCCCACCTCTCACCCTCACCCTGACATGATTCTGTAAGATAATGCTCAGTCATTAAAGTAACACTATATCCCAATCTGCTTTTTTTAGATGCAGGTAATAACTCTGGATTATAGGAGATAGTCACTTATTCCTTTTGATAGATATTTCTAGTGGCAAGGACGAGACATTTTATGCAAACATGTGTGGCTAGACACTAGTCTATAACTTTACACTGAAGCAGTCACCATGCAAAGATATAATTAACATCGTATGATATAGACCACAACTGTATTAATATAGCAAACACAATTGCATTTAAAACTTTGTACTCAGTTTGTGGAATATTAATATATTTCCCCAAAGGGACATATGATTTATTTGTGTAACGTCAAATGCTGTAATCTGTTTATGTAAATTTATTTAATGTTGTAAGATGAATAAGCATATTCATTTAACTGTAACTACAGGTTAGGTTTCCTGTATGTTGAGATTGGGAGAAGAGGAGTGGATTGTTGCTGTCAGAACAGTTACTGACAGGTACATGGGTGTGCAAAAGATATTAAGCCTATGCGGGCGCGTGTTGATAATTGATATTTTTAAGGAACATGAGACATGGTTAAAGACAGCCCTAAACTATCATAGCAATAACTACAATAAATTTAATCCCATAGTGGAGCGAAACTTTCTGTATAAAGTTATGTGATTTATTATTTGCTTGAAGTAAAAGGGTGTCTCTTTTTGGGTCTCAGTTTCAGGGAGACCGAATTGCTAGCGCAGATTCCAGTCAGGCGAAGAACGAAATATTCTCTTCGATCTAGAGGGTCTCTGAATACCGCTAGCCCAGTCACGAATCGTCAAACACCCCGTTCCTGAATCAAAACCCCTTTTTTTTTTATTTTTTGTCAACGCCAAGTTAAGCTCACGCAGTGCACCGGAGCCAACGCTAAATCTGGAATCATCAAATGTAGTAGTAGTTCTCTACTCGCCTATTGGATTACCAGCCAGAGCATTGCAGCTTCCAGAATATCAAAACCGCACAGCATGCCTATAGCAGAATTCCATATCACCCGCCTTTTGTGCCTAAACGGGGCACTCAGCAAACCACAGCCAAACCAGTTTAAACAGGATTTACAGCCAAAAAACCTAGCGCCGGATAAGCGCGCCTTGGGACTCTTGTCCTCAATGACTTCTTCTGGTGTATTTTTCTGGATTTTAAACCTCGCACATATGAGCAGCCATCTATGGACAGAGGTTCCAGCCCCACCACTCGCGCCAGTAGGGGGAGGGTCACCCAACGATACGCCTATACAGTGATTTTATTCAGGTTAATTTCTTCCATCACCGATGGCGGATATATACGAAAAAACCACTTACGGAGCTATTCCATTGGGCCCCCCGAAAGTGGACAGCTGTCGCTAAGTTCATTCAGTTGGTCAGCAGGAAGATAAAACAGCGTCCCCCCAGCCCACCCTCGCGTCAGTAGGTTTAGAGTCACACCAACGTTTAGTACCAACAAGGCGGTGGTCTGTGTGTGTGTTTGTGGGTGTGTATTTGCATTCATCATCTCATCTCAACCCATAACCCGTCATGGGTCGTAGGGGTGCCATGGTGGAAGCATCAGCAGACAGGGTCCTCCACTGCTCTCTATTCTCAGCAATGCGTACAAGTGTGGAGAAACCGTGTCCTGCCCATTCTTTGATGTTATCAGCCCAGGATTTTCTTTGCCTTCCTCTTCTCCGTTTACCTTCGACTGTTCCCTGGAGGATCGTTTTCGAAAGGGAGTCATGACGAGTTACATGCCCAAACCAGGCAAGCTTTCGACGTTTCACTATTGACAAAAGTGGTTCTTGATGGCCTGCATAGGTGTTTATCTTCTCTCTAACATAGACATTTGTTTTGTGCTCTTTATAGCAAATGCGCAAAATTCTTCTATAACATTTATGCTCGAAAGCCTGAATCCTTCGCTCCGTATCTGCAGTGAGTGTCCAGCCCTCACACCCATACAAGAGAATAGATAATACAAGTGATTTGTATAATTTGATCTTCACAGGAAAACTGATGTTACTTTTCCATATCACATTCAACCTTGTCATGGCAGCTGAGGCCATCTCAAGTCTTGTCTTGATTTCTTCATTTGATCTTCCATCACTACATATAGTGGACCCTAGATATTTAAAGGTGTTAACTTCTTCTAACGTTTGCCCATTTAACGTAATGTTGGTCGGAACATGTTTCTTATGGCTATTCACCAATATCTTGCTTTTTTCTATATTAATTTCCATCCCATATGTTCTTGTTACTTTCTCCAGTCTAGAGGTAAGGTATTTGCATTATTGGTGGTTATTGATGATTATTTATGACTATTGATGAATATTTTGATTATTGATGTAATTTATGCAGTGTATGATGATATGCATTAATTCCATGCTTTTCTTCTTTAATAAAGTTTACACATTTATTAATGCGCTGTTCCCGACTCTTTTCATCCATATTTGTATTTTTAGCTCTTTACTAGAATCTCTATGTATGATAAGAGAAAATAGTGAGAGCCGGAGATGCTTAGACAGTAAAAGTGAGTTGAGGCCTGGAGAGAGAGATCCTTTGAATAAATCTTCTTCCAGGTTGTCTCAAGTCCATCTCCTATTTACACCTTATCTAAAGTGTAATCTATAACTCTGTCAGTCCACTATCCCTTGTCGATTTCACTACTATTGTCCAACTCGACAAATACTCTACACTCAAACTCAACCACGACAGATACAAAGACCATTACAGAGACTATTCAACTAGCGGTGACTGAAGAAAATGTTCGTAAAAGGTTCCAGCAACGAATTGGCAGGGAACCAAAACCAGACCATTCCGACGAATTCCATGAGCTGATGGAAATTGGCCACTCAAGACCACATTGGAGTAGGAACAGCTCCCACAGAGTCCATTCAAATTATAATCATCCCAACCAACATGCAGGACAATCTCATTCTCATCAGCAACCCAGAAGACATCAACAGAATGTGCACCAGGTTACTGCCCTTACTTGCTTTATTTACAAACGCCGAGGACATACTTCTCACGAATGTACACAAAAACAGAGTTACAGTCAGTACAGAGCACATCCGCATCAGTATGAGAACCACTCACCACGTTATTATTATGCAAATGGTGATCAACAGAGACCTCACCCACAACGAAATCATGCCTTCAACCGAAGCCATCCCAGATCTTACAACCAAGGTCAGGGAAACGCTTATGTCAGCCGATAAATGGGACCATTCGGTATGACCACAACAGACATAACTTTAACAACAGTTATGAACAAAGGTCCTACACCACCAAAAACAAACCTCAACATCATGGTACCGATTGCAAACCACAGCTAACAGAAATCTTACTTACTTACTTACTTCCTAATGAAGACATCCGACCATAAAGTAGTATGAAGAGGTAAGGTGATAGGATATCACCTTGTCTTACACCAGTGGTGGTCCTGAACTCTTCCGACTTATGGAGTAGCTGTCCTCAACATAATTTGTCTGCAATACTTGTATAACCTCTGTATTGCATGACTCAAGGTGCGGGAATATTCTTCCAATGGCCAAACATCCCAAAGTATAGCTCCAGGGGAACCCAGACAAAAGCCCTTTTCCAGAACTATGAAAGAAACAAAGAAAGATGCATCTCACTCTTATACTCAAGGGCCTTTTCACTCAGCTGTCTGAGTGTGAAGATTAGGTCTTGAGTACTTCGGTTTGCTCGGAATCCGCACTGGACCTCATCCAATTGTGGCTCAGCTAGGCGTCGGAGTCTCTGCTCTAGTATTCTAGAGTAGATTTTACCAGGGACACTGAGAAGGGATATGCCTCTATGGTTTCCACACTGTTTCGATTGTCACCCATTTTTGAAAATTGAGGTGTTATGAATGGCAAATCTCCCCCCAATCCTTTGTATTGACTTGTTGTACCACGCTTGACCTGTAAAACACCCCTTAAGATGTTAAATAGGTCTCCTGATGCTCCCATTAACTTAACCATTTTCTGGTGTTAGTACCAACATGCCCTGCTGCATTGCCCATCATGAATTTCTCCATTGCGCATTCAGTTCTTCCATCTTTCTGTCCAACCTCACCATCAATGGTTTTTCTCTTCAGTGCTAGTGATTATCATTTCTGATGCTTTACAATGCTCACCATCCAGGAGTTCTTGAGAAATATTCTTTCCATCTTCCCAATACTTTCCTCCTTCGGGGCAGTACAGCAATTTGCCTTGCTGTCCTTTATAAATTTGAGAGAGTGCATTGTTTTTCCTACCTCATGTTCTTTAGGGTCTTATAGAACAATTTTCTGGTTTTCTTGTGCATCATTTCTAGCGTTTATGCTCCAAATTCTTCCCTAGGACATCTGTTATGCCTGCTAGCACTTTTATTCTGTGCTTCTGTTCTAGTGTCACATATTCTCTATATTTTTCCATTTGACCTGTTTTTTGTTTTTTAGACTCCTAAGTAATAGTTTACCATGCCATTTTCTTCTCTCTTATTTTCTCTTTGACTTCCTCTGTCCACCAAGGTGTCCTCTTTCTCTTGTTCCCAATTCGGACTTCACCTGCATAGCTTTTCTGCAGCAGCTGTCTATAATGATAAACCTTGAAATTAAATATCCAGAGGGTTTCCAAGTCAACAGGTCCGATCTTCTGTGTTGCACACCGCTGCTGCAATAAGCCCCTGATATTCTGGTCTTAATTTCTGGCTCTCTCAGCTTGTAGGTCCTAATGCTCATTTCTCCTGCTCGTTTACTTGGTTTCTTGCGTGATGTTGGGCAGTTCCTAGGCTGAGCAACTCTTTCAGTTGTTCTTTTGATTGTTAGCATGTAGTGAATCACCATCTCCAATCTCATGGCCCCCTCCCAGACTCTAGCATCTCGGACATATTTGGAATGAGCTCTTCCCGAACAATGGCAATAAGTCGATCACTGGACCTTCCTCATTCTTTTGTTGGTTCACATCTAGTGTATGCATGTATGCGCTTATGGGGGAACTTTGTGTTTGTAATGATCAGATTCTGCTCACTGCAGAATCTAAGGAGTCGCTTTCCATTGTCATTGAGAGTATCCTCTCCATATCTTCCGATAACTCCACCCCATCTAGCATGGTCATTTCCAACTCTGGCATTAAAATCTCCGAGCATGATAACTTCATCTAGGCAGTCATCCACTGTCCTCTGAAGCAGCTCGAAGAATTCCTCCTTGACCTCTGCTCTCTCATCCTCATTTGGCCCATACACTATGACCAGGTTGACTATGGTTTCTCCTTCTTTTAGTTTAACAACCATAATGCGCTCCGAGACAAAGTTCCATCCCTTGATACTATCTTTTTGATTTTGGGCCACAATGCAACCCACGACCCCTTTAAGCTCTTTCCAGACAAGGGTACACCACTTGTAGAGCATGCGTGTTTGCCATCGAGATCCATAACTCCTTGTCCTTTTTTCTTTGTTTCCGTTATAGCCAGGATTTCTAGTTTTGCTTTCCTCCTCTCTTCCACCAGCTCCTCTTCCTTCCCATTTATACTTCTTGTGTTCCAAGTTCCATAAGTCGTAGTCCGTAGTCCGTTCCAGTTCGTCGCCTTTAGAATCAGTCCGGTTTTCTCTCTTGGTGTTGCTAGAAATCGTGAATTTAAAGCAAACAGAGTGATTGGCCTGTTGAGCCTTTGCATGGTAGGAGGGCTGCCCTCCTTACCGGCCTCCATTGCAGGCATGCCCACCTTCACTTTTTCATCCGGGCTTGGACCGGCCATTGGCGGAGTTTGCAAACAGAAATCAATCACATAAAGTTAATCGCCTGATCCCAGTTCAATCCGCTTGATATCCATCTATGACCAAAATTAACAGAGCACGTCAGATAGATACAGGAGCCACCCATTAGCTTGAATGAGGGAGCAAATATACCTACAAAAAGGAACAAGGTCCGATTTGCACCTCGAAAAACCTATATGGCTTCTGTGACAGCCAAAAAAGTTACAGTCCTACTGGAACTGCATATGTTGACATATCAGATCGACAAAAAAACTTTCATCCTTTTTATAAATTACAAGAGGCATGTCTCGAAATATCGTATTAAGACGTGATTTCTTGAATAAACATCAGCAAGAATTTACTTTATCTACACAAAATAAGGATAAATGGCGATTTTATTACGTTGCAAGATGAATTTTCCCCATATCGCAATCGTTGGTTAAGACTTACATCACCAGAGACTTTACAAGCAAACTGTCTAACTATAGTAAAAGGTCGTATTAAGGGAGGCCAATAGTTCGGTCCAGGACACAACAATTTGAAGTACAACCTTTAACAACAATGCAATTATAACGAAGATCCACAACATATCAGTATCACAGAAGGAAATCGCAGAAGTTACCACCACCCTGATTTTCCTGTAATGATTTTAAAACCTCAGGAAGAAGGCGACATCTGTTGCACGCGGTGCAATTATAGCGCAAGTTTTAAATTTGTGAACACAAATATGACAGACAAGATTCAACCTTTTTTCCGACCCCCGCCACCAAGAAAGAACACACCGATTGATGATCTGAAGTCACACCTTCTCCATTCAATTTTATTCGTCAGCCCCCACATTTTTTCCCACGCCCTCATACGAACTTTGAGAAATCACAGCGCCGGCATACACGTCCTGTCACCAAACATTCAGTCTACGTTCCGTACAAACCGTATGGAAGGAGATCCCACTGCGAAGCCGAACACAGGTATTACAAGAATAACATGTATGTTAATACTGGTAAACATACAAATTACACCCGCCTCAAACAAACGAACAGTGTAACTTTTCACCTGCCTACCCAATGAATATGTTCGTAAATTACCACAATATTTCACTGCCTTACAGAGTACAGAAGCTGAAAACCTACAATTGATAATTGACTTGAATTATGCGGTATATCGTAGATCAAGAAATAGTTATGGAACCCTACCGTAATCCTCTAACACCACAGCACACTTTACCGCTTATAAGACAATTGACAGAACTTCTCCAAGTAAATTTTACTCTTCTACGAGAAAACAGCGGGCAGGAAATAGAAAGGCTTATCACGGGAACAGATTTGACACTGAAAGATATTATCCAGGAACTTATAATGACAGCTTACATCATAGGAAACTCAGAAGTTTTCATGAGATTAATCCTGTAACACATATACCCCCCAGATACCATCGCTTAATTAAAACGAAAAACCAGCGACGCAACGAACCAGACAAACACTCAGAGAAACAAACCTTCAATAAATCAGCGACAGCTAAATCCACAGTACTGCCGTAGTGGTAGAGAGAGCGAAACTAACATTCAACGCTTCACCACCAAACCACACAAAGAAAGCAGTTTCTCAAGAAACATCCAGTACAACTGATGTGCAAAAGAATATCGTGAAGACAGCTGACAAAATTACTTGAAACCTTGCATGCAGAGGAACCTCATGTCAAGTAGGGCTTCAACAGTTTGTCACCAAACACCAACACCATGTTTGCCATCAATGACATGGAACTGGAGCGCACATCTACATCCAAATGGATTTAAACACCAACAACTGATGTTCCAGTACACCTCAAACCTTACCCACACTCCCCTTAAGAACCGTGAGTTGTGAAAAATCTATAAACTGAGATGCTTGAAGCTGGCATTATAGAAAGATCAAGATCTCAATGGTCATCCCCATTGTCATCTCACAAAGAAAGACGGCAGCCACCGTTTCTGCTGTGATTGTCGTGCACTTAACAAGATAAACGAAGACGATATCATACCCACTTCCCAGGATGGATGATAAACTGGCGAACGCTTGGAAATTCCAAAATGGTTTACCAACATTGGATGCACGATCCGGTTCTGGTGCATCCCAAATGTCACCAGAGGCAAAGGAAAAATCTACATTTTGTACGCATGTCGGGTTTCTTTTCATGAATGTGAGATGCCCTTCGACTTAAATCAAGCCCCGCCACCGATATGTCCCTTATGGATGAGGTCTTGAAAGGATTCCAGCCCTTTGCCTTGGCATACATGGATGATATCTTAGCCCATACGCCAGGTACAATACAAGAACACCTGAAAAAAGGTTGAACAAGTCTTTGATCGTCTAAAATATCATCACATAAAGTTGAAACTCTCGAAATGTAAATTCCTAAAACAGGCAACAAAATACCTAGGTTTTCATTATTAATATGCAGTGGAGTTCGCCCTGACGACGAGAAAAGTACGAGCGTTCAGAGAGAGATGCCACGCCCTACAAACTTCGTGAGACCACGTAAGAGGTTTCTTTGATGTTGTAGTTATTACAGACGCCACATCGACAATTTCTCCAAGGCGGCAGAGCCATCATAATAGCCCTAACTAAGAAATATGCCAGGGTTCAAGATGGACGGATCAATGTCAAACAAGCATTCGATTAATCTACAAACAAATGCACTCACAACCCCCCCATTCCAATGTTGGCACAACACCCTGAATACCACCCAAACCAAATGATCCTATACACTGACGCTTCTGATAACGCTGTATGAGACTTGCCTTGTCCAACCAAACCCTTCTGATGAAACCCCTATTATCCCAAATGTACCCAACGAAAAGCACCAATTAGCTTTCCTGTCACACAAGCATTAAGTAAGTCCCAAAAGGCGTTGGACTATAACAGAAAAAGGAAGCATTTGCCATTTCATTAATGCTATTGCATAAACTGGATTTTTACATCCCGACGGAACAAAAGTTATCATTAGAACACAGATCACCAACCCCTTGTTAGTTGGTTGACGACGAAATCGACAATCTCCGAACAACCAAAGAAGCTTCAAACTTGGGGCGATGAATTTGCAGAACTATGACACTTACCATAAGAGCACATTGACGGAACCCTCAATAGATGTGCTGACCTTCTTTCTAGAATTCCATATCCTGACAACCCGACACAGAGTAACGAAAATGAAGCAGCTGCAACAGACATAATTGACAATACTAGACAAATAAATGTCATAAATTCAAACCGAATTGCCGATCAATCGGAACACTCACACAGACATTGGACCGAATTGTCAGGAAAGAGGAATCGAACAGACAACTTTGACAAGATCCTACAGGAACAAATGAAAAGACCCGGAAGTTTCCCGTATAAACTAATGAAACAAATTAAAGAAACACCAGCAAAAGGGATCCCCCCCAAGGATTTTTACAATCTTTCCTCATGACCAAGCACTCTATCATATTGACTCCAAACAAGATGGAAGATTACAGCAATATATTACAAATCATTTAATACCTAACATCCCTCCATCCAGTTCCACGATTGAAAATGGACAACCTGGGACGAGATAAAACGATAGACGTCATTAAGAAACGGTATTAAACTGGCAAACCAATGTATAAAAGATAAATAATTGATTACGTGCCCGTCTTGTTAAGATCTGCAAAAGGAAGAAAATTAGAAAGGTGAACAAATCCCCATTACAAAAAAAAATGCAACCTTCCAACTATCCCTATGGAAAAACTGTCAAGTTTTAGACATCTCTGGGACCGTACCCCTAAACACTGTCCCTAGGAAAAGGTACTTGTTGCACATTGTAGACCAGTACTCTCCTTTGGCCGGAGAGTTTTTCCCTATGAAAAGATGTCACGTCTACAACTGTCACCGATTTCTTTTTGCAAGAATTTCTACACCTAGACACATAGTTGTCCTAGAAGAGTCATCACGGAGACAATGGAAAACAGTTCGTTGGCAAATCCTTTTAAATCAACATTACAAAAGTTAAAACATCAAACAAACACACCACAACTAGTTTCTATCGGCCCCCTCATACAGAGTAACGGAAGAAACAAAAGAATGCATTCAACCCGGCTTCATGACATTCTATCCAAACACATCGAAAGGCAACGATCAAATATTGGGATCTATACATCAACCAGGCCTTAGAAGCAACACGAGTAAACATTAACGACACCACTGGTTTCTCGCCATTTTACCTGCTTTACGGTGGGGAGCCGGTATTTCCGATGGACAACCTTCTCCAACCACAACGCAGATATATGGGAGAGACCCCCCGATAGCTGTCATCCTATACAACAAAAGCATGCAGCACATCAAATTGCGAACAAAAATGCAGAAAAAGCTTTCCGGAAGAAACAACCAGCGTACACACGATAAAAACACAAAACTGGAACAGTTTTCACATCGGAGATCTAGTATACTACAAAGAACACGTTCGACATGCTAAATTTTGACGACAAATGGATCGATGGTTTCAAAATCTTAGAACAGACTACACCAACAAATTTTATCCTGTGGCACGAAGAAAGACAGATCAGGACGAAAGCCCACATTTCACAAATCAAGAAAGATAATCATCGTCCTGTTTCCCAGCCTATCCTCCCTAACACCAGACCGATTCGCAAAACCACCCTCCTTTGTCCCCCCACATCATCCTCTACATTTTATGTGTCACATTGCGACGATGAACACTCAAACCCCTCTCTTCACCCCCCGCACGATGCTATCGACAGACTACGTAGATGTCGCGATGCTTCTACGAGTGAAGATGACATCCCTCCGCAGAAGCTGCGTGAGAGAATTCAAGCACGAAATCTTCGAGTTCAAGCAGATAATTACCAATCGTTGTCCAGAGATAGCAACACATCTTTAAATGAAGAAAAACAACAACAGACTCTACGAGATGCCGACTCCCATATAGATACATTACAACCTTCCGATACAGAGTTATCACCTGCCTCATTAACGGAACGAAATGCTCCCGCTCCTACTTCCACACAACGAGAGGAGTCAGACCTTGATACTGAAGAACACCAAAGTGATAACGATGATGATAACGAGCATCCCGACGATAATATGGATACATCCATTCGGTTCGCCTCGAAACGACCTTACTCATCTTCATCAGACAACTCGGTACCATTGACAAAGGTTATATGCCTTCCGCAGGAACATGTTCGTGCAAAGCTGTACACGAAACGGCGAAACCCTAAACCAAAAAACATCGCACAGCACAGTGCATCAACTTCGCAACAACACCCCACCTAGTTTACACTACATCAACCGTCACTGCTGTTTAGACACTGAGAAGAAACACGATAGAAGATTGTCTACACAGACGCTCTGTACAGGAAAGGGGTTCGTTCAACTAAGCGACAGAAACATCGCACAGCACAGTGCATCAACTTCGCAACACCCCTACTGTAATACACTAACATCATCAACCGTCACTGCTGTAGACACTGAAAGAGTACTATAGAGATTGCTCTACAGAGAAATCGCTACTATTAGAGATATGGCCAGTTCCAGTTTTCTAGCCAGGCTATTTCTAAATGGTTTCATTTTCCTTGTCCGGTACGATAGCAATTTGTCCAGGAGAGACAATGCTATATTTTAGAGTTACCAGTTTGCTCTGGTCTGGGTTTACCCTAAAATGTTTTGGATTGGCCTTGCCCGTACGATGAGCAGATTTGTCCAGGAGAGACAATGCTATATTTTAGAGTTAATCCAGTTTGCTCTGGCCTGGTTACCCTAAAAGGTTTCATTCCCTTGTTCCGAGTACGATAGCAGATTTAGTCCAGGAGAGACAATGCATTATTTAGAGTTACTCCAGTTTTTTATAGCTCTGGCTGGTTACCCTAAATGGTTTTTCATTTGGCTTGGTCCATACACGTACGATATAATGTGGTCTAGACGAGACAAAATATTTTAGAGTCGTGGCCGACGAGCTCTGCTGGGTCTGCTCTGAAATGTTTTTTTTGATGATTGCCAGCCACGGATTCTTCTATGCCGTCCAGTTGATGCTATCAGATGGACAGTCATAACCGCCAGTGAATGAGAAAAATCTGCATGAGGCGCAACTGGGCTAATCAACATGCACAGTTACAGTATTTAAAACCGTTATATTTGTAGTAGAAAGATTTAAATTACATTTTGTTTGGACTTAGAAATATATGTATTGTTGTACATTATAAACTTTACCAAACACATGCATCTGGATGTACTATTTGCCACTAGGAAGAGATCTCAGAGGGCAGGAAAAGAAACATTGTTTGATCTTACACAGAAGATACACTCTCATGATATGAGACAAGCACATCAACCAAAACGGTTTATTTGTCGATTTTGCCGTTTGTAGGCAATGCGCTACAGTTTTTGTTGGCACTGCACCCGACAAGTCAAACTATGACAGTTTATGTCATAATATTATGACTGGCGGAAAACCAAAACATTATTACACATGTGATTAGCCGGAGCATCACAAATGGTGAACGATACTCAGAGCATTTTTTTCTCCATTAACACATTTTTTCTACTGGTCTGTTCAGGAGGTACTGAAACTAGACATATGCTATGGATCGATTTTATGATTACTTGTTATAAATTGGTTGAATTTCATGAATATCGCATAAATAACTATGTAGCATATATCATGCCTTTTTAACAAATTACTGTGTTGAGGCATACAGATGTTGTACTCGTCCAGTACAAATTACACTGACAAACAACATTTTTCTTTCTTATATAAGAATAAGTGTTCTTGGGTCAGTTTCTTGCGCTGATTTCAAATCTGAAATCCGTTTATCTCTATCACGTCGGGTTATTAAGATATTTGTGAATAAATATATTTTTGGGAAACCGTTATTTGCTCCGTTTCATTTTTACTATATAACTTATTAAAAATTAATAAAAAGCAACATAATTCTACTTTTTATACTGTTAAAAGATGCATGACATAAGTAACGCGATTTTTCAAATAGTTACTGTATTTTGAAATAATTCTGAGCAAAATATGGCTTCTAGAAGTTGTAGAAATTCGGCTGATCTGTTCTGTTACGTGTGCGGATATTTTACCGATCGTGTTGACCAGAAAAACTTTACACCATTACTAAAGATAGCATATGAACTTTATTTCGATTCGAAAGTTGATGATGCAAATAAATCTTGGAAGCCAAATGCAGTTTGTTTGATACATTGGCAGGTTGGTTACGAAAATCGCCGAAGCATAAGTCGATGCCTTTTGGCGTGTCAGTAATATGGCGTGAACATACAAATCACACTACTGATTGTTACTTCTGCTTGACAAATATCCATGGTTTCACTTTTAAAACTAGAAAGTCAGTGGTTTATCCAAATATTGAATCGGTTTCGAAACCAGTGCCTCATGATCCAATCACGTGTCCGATCCAAGTACCACCAGAACAATATCCGTTGGACGTAAATGAACCATCAGAAAGTGATAGTTTACCTGCTTTAGAAACTAATTCTGACTCAGCTTACATACCGGTGAATGATGGTGTTTACTTAATTAACCATTCAGAACTTTCAGATCTAATACGTGATCTCGCTCTTACCAAAGGACAAGCGGAATTACTCGGTTCGCGACTCAAAGAATGGAATCTTTTAGCGCCCAATACTCCGATATCTAAATTTCGTCTTAGACACAGAGAACTTGTTCAATACTTTGAGATGGATGATGACATTTGCTATTGCAAAGATGTAAACGGTCATGAGCACATAGTCAACGAATGGCGATTTTTCATCGATTCTTCCAAGACTAGTCTAAAAGCCGTGTTATTGCATAACAGAAATTTTTTTCATCAATTCCAGTCGCCTACTCTGTTCATATGAAAGAAACTTATGACAATATGGCTATACGTTTGGAAAAAATAAAGTACAATGACTACCAATAGCGGATTTGTGGAGACCTAAAGGTCATTGCAATTCTCACGGGCATGCAGACTGGGTATACTAAATTTTGTTGCTTCCGATGTGAATGGGACAGCCGCAACAGACAGGAACATTATGCAAGAAAGGTCATAAAAATGTAATACGCGAGCCATTAGTTAACAAAGACACCTTCATTTTACCACTGTTACATATAAAGTTGGGGCTCATGAAGAATTTTGTAAAAGCGTTAGATAAAACGAGCAAAGCTTTCACTTATCTTCGAGAAAAGTTTCCGCAAGTTAGCGATGCAAAGATAAAGGAAGGTATCTTTGTAGGACCTCAGATTAGGAAAGTTATTGCAGACAAACAATTCGAGAACTTGTTACATGGTAGGGAACTTCGCGCATGGATGGCATTCAAATCGATCGTTGATAACTTTCTGGAAAATCACAAATCTGTCGACTATGTTGCATATTGTTAAGCAGTGCATAGATGCATACATAATTATGGGCTGTAACATGTCCCTCAAAATCCATTTGCTCGATTCGCATCTTGACTTTTTCCCTGACAACCTTGGCGAAGTCAGCGATGAACATGGAGAACGATTCCATCAAGATATCGCCGTAATGGAGTCACGTTATCAAGGACGGTGGAGTGTGACCATGCTTGCCGATTATTGTTGGATGCTTCATCGCGATGTACCACATGCCATTCACCGACGAAAGTCGACTGCAAAGAAATTCAAGCCTACATAACTGTTATACTTCTTGTACGAATGATGTTGTAATACTGTATGCGTTGTTAAAAAACTTCAATTGCATATTTCTAGAGATCCCGACCTGATAGAGAAAAACGGTTTGCAGATTTAAAAACAGCGCATTAAAATTGACCAGAAAAACATAGAAATGTTAGAGAAAGAAAAAAAAAGTTTTTTTTTTGTTAGTCAGTGTTATTTAAGCTCTAATGCATATATAAAATGTTGACCCACACCTCTAATCCCTTTTCCTTACGCGCAAACTGTCTACACGTGACCTTAACACCACCTCGCCGTTTTTCGCTATGTCAAATCTAATCTTCGTTTTTCACCACCTTTATCTTCCCCCCGTGTCGATTTCCCCATGCGAGTTCTTCTTCTATTTTTTCTTTACCTTTCTCCCACGCCTCGCGTTCATTCATCCATCCAACATCGGAACTACTTTCTCTACTCCCCCCAGCTATTTCATTGCACTATAAACCCTCACCACCCCCCTCCCCCCCTCTCCTTCAGTTGACGCCACACTGTGCCGTCAATGATAGTTCAAATATCAAATGTGACCTTTCACCGCTCCCGTTCACACTAGCGAAAGCCATGGTCACAGGTAAATAGCTATGGTCAGTTACCATTTAGATGTAAGTATTAAGATAGGATTCACTTATTGTCCTGAGTGTTGATTAACACTCGAGTTTTGTTTGACATGACCAAACCTTATATGTGTCGACTTTAAATAAAAAGTTCAATAAGTTTAACATAAATTATGTATATTTACTATCATAACTCCATGTTTTATGTATTATTATTAGCGTGTTAAGTAAAGATGATATAAGTATTGTATTAATACATTAACAATTTACATTGCGTATTGCACATTGCTATCCATATCCCTTACTGTTTAATGACATAGTGTATAAACAACTTGTACGAGGGGCGGTCGAAAAGTTTTGCACTTTAGTATGAAGGAGTCAAGGCACGTACCTGGAAATTGGTGTGAACTTTAGTCCTTCTCTATGTATTCACCCCTCAAGGCAATGCACTTCTCCCATCTCTTCTTCACCTTCCTGATACCCTGATTGTAGAACATCCCCATCTGGGCCCGGAACCACATCTCCAGTTCAGTAATCAAGTCCTGGTCGTTAGAAAAACGACGTCCACGAAGCGGATTCTTCATGTTTGGAAACAGGAAGAAGTCACTCGGTGCCAAGTCCGGTGAGTATGGTGGATGGGGCATGATTTCATACCCGCACTGCTGGGCAAGGACGATGGAGCCATGAGCTGCCTGAGCCGGCGCATTTTGTCCATGACACCGCTTCATACACAACTGAACCAGTTTCCCGCCAATTTCTCTTTCACACGGCACCCCGCGCGCGCCATGTACGCGCGGGAAATTTAAACCAATAGTGTGTCTTTACAATGATACATAGCAATCCCGCCTGTCTTAACGCTTTCTTAGTAAAGTGCAAATCTTTTCGACCGCCCCTCGTATGTCTCCCCCGTTTTCGGCAATATGAAACTACTAGATCACTCCTTTTAAGAAATAATAATTGTTTTTCCTTTTTTTCGGCTCACATGTATACTGAGATCTTGAAAAAAAAAAAAAAATTTTTTTATTTGGCTCACAATCTTGAAAAAATTTTTTAATTTTTTTTTGCTCACATGTATACTGAGACCTTGTAGTTTTTTTTCCTCATTTTGGCTCATAAATATATGCCCCCAGTCAATGACTTATACCAGTAACAAAAATTTTTCTCAACAATTATCCATTGCCAATTGATTCATAAATATATGCCCCAATTTCATATTTTGCCCCAGTATGTATGTTAGGGACTTGATTTTTTTAGTTGATAGGACGAAAATGTCTCCACATGGGATACATTTTTGTGGCCCCGGGACTTGTGTGACCGCTTGGCATACACTACAATTAATACGTGTTAAAAACTACATATAATGAGAATAACAACGTTAAAAGCAGTTAAGACATTTGTGCACAAAATACAGTGTCATGACAAGTTTACGGCTTCGGGAAAGCTGTCCCAGAACAACAAAATAGTAAGTGCCTGTTTATTGAATGGAAAAATTTGGGAGAAGTTGCAAGTCATGGTTTTTTCCGTTGCTAAAGTCGAAATAACAGAATGTCGTGTGCAAAAAGGTCGAAAAGCTGAGAAGAGCGTGTGCAAATGTTGATGTTTGGTGCCGAGTGAAAAATAAAGCATCGTGTGAAAATTGGAGGGAAAAAAGAGTGGGCTGTATATAAAGAAGAGACGTGGGCGATTGACAGGATCCAGGGCTTGTACAGATTTTAGGAGTCGTTAAGCGAGAGAATTTTTACAGAACTTCGTCTTTGAGATTATCAAGACAAGTTGTTTTTTTAACTTGACAAACTTGTCAAGTTAGACCAGTATATTTTAAGTAGACAAGTTTGTGTTTTACTCTATTAGATAGATTATTCCTGTGGATTTCCATTTTCATTTTGTTTTGGATATTCACTACTTTGGGTAAGAAAGAAATAAGTGCTTCATTATTGTGTCAATAACATTGCTGTTCCAATCACGTTAATAAACTATATTTTATTTTTTCTACATTGCTGAGTTTTCGTTGGAATATTACAGTTGGATACTTTGACATAACCACTATACAAGACATTGCTTTTCACTAACCATAAAAAAAGGGTACGAACGAACTCTGGGAAGGAAGAATAAAACAAGGTCAAGAATTTCCAACTCAGGCGGACAGACCTGTAACGACTTGAACCAAGAAACGTACAAGAGTTAGCGCTCTTCAAAATATTTACCTGCGGTCAACCATTAACTGAAACTGACCCGGTCAGCTGACAGACACACACACATTCTTTCATTGATGTAGTAAACACAGCTCGGTAATACGATACTATTTGATGTCGCGACCTACGCACAAATAACTGCACTGCCACAATAATATTTTATCGTTTAATCTATCTGACAATCTTTTCAAACGACGAGGCTTGTTTATTCAAGCTTGCATTGTGCAAGGTCTATGAATAGAACCAGACTTGTCTGTCTGGCGAAACCAGATGTCTAGCGATGATCCTTGAGTCATTACGCCAGCCACACGTGGTCACATATTGTGAAAGACAAGAGGAGCGGCCGGAAGTCTTACGCAATGATATGACATCCCTGTAAGAGGTCACACGGGGATACTAAATTTAATATTTTGAAACACGTGGGGGTAGTTTTTGAAATTCGAAACATTCGACCCAAACAGTGCTAGAGAAATTTGATTGGTTTGCTTTTGAGTGCCAGAATATCATCATCATCATCTCAGCCCGTAACCGGTCATGGGTCGTAGGGGTGCCATGGTGGAAGCATCAGCAGACAGGGTCCTCCACTGCCAGAATATACAATGATTTTATTGGCAAAATTCAGCGGAAACCGAGCCAGATTTGAACTGGAAACTGTACAATGTACTGTAGTGAAATCACGGACACAGAACACACACACACAGAGACTGCAGCACAAGTCAAATCAGGACTCCTAAAAGCCAGAAAGAGAAAGGAGACAGTGGACTTAGACATTTCATACTTATAGGTGACAGTTCAACGTATTTGGGCAACTCTCAAAACATAAGTGTAAACCCGCATCTGTAAAGACAAGACTGGAACATAAAGGGGCCAGGACTTTAATTAAAAAGACTGGAATCCTAGGAATTTGATCACAAGTCATTGAGGAATTTACCAAAAGAAGTTTTCCCAACAAGGGATTCGCAGAGATACTCGCCGTCAGAGGAATTAACTCTAATTTCCCAGATCTAAGGGATTCGAACAGCATCTAACATAAAGTGCTGTGTGTCCATCCTAATCTGTGCAGGAGATTGTATATTCCCAAAATTGTGGGGTAAGCGTAAACAATTTATTTACTAATGTAAATTCTACAGGTTTTTGATAAGTGGTTATATATGAGGCTGGCAACCTCAACATATGAAATAGTATATGTATGAATCACTACTGCCAGAACTGGTGATTGTTTCTGATTAGTCGTGAGGGAAAACCCGACAGCAGAGAGGATCACAAAACTCCGATGGGAGTAGTGATGAGTAATGAGTGATGATTACATCACATGTGTTTAAAGGTGTACCATAGTATCTTGTGAGATGTATGTACAGTTTTAAATTGTAATTTAGGCAAATCATTATGCACGCACTCCAGACGCAATTTCCTATTTAACACCCAGAAAGATATTGGTGAATTTTCATCCCATTCCATGAGTTACACTGTGTGCTCGGGAATTTAATTCTTCCGAGCGGTTAACGTTGGTGAGTGGAGCGCATGACAATGGGCCTGTTAATTGCTCCAAACAAGTGTTTTTAGCAGAGGCGTTTGTCTCTTCTATTCTTCTAAAGTTCGTGGTCACAAGCCATCAGACGATTGTGGTATTCACGATGCTATTGTGAGGGAAAAGCATCCACTTTAACCGCCTACAGTGGGAGAGTGGGGAGAAGGCTTCCGTCATCACAAAACTGATGAACCACAGCTGCAAGACTCATATGGAGTTAAGTTGTTTGTGTCACCGGCAACAGCAAAAATACGGACAGTACTAACGCTCTACCAAAAACCTCTACGAGGAAATTTAATTTAACTTTTACCCCATCTTTCCATATTTATTTTAACTTGTTAAACTAATTGACTATTAAATTTAATTTGCTGTATGTTATTTTAAACCAAACAAATAATTGTTTGTTCAATCATTAGAAGTATGAAAGCAAACGTATGAGCTAAACTAGTTAAAAATTACATATAGATATATACAGAGCCATTTCTTATAAGAGGGCATTCGTTGGATTACACCAACTGGGGGCTTACGGGCCAGAACCATTGCTTAAAACCTTCACAAAAAGCGGCGAATCAGATAATAAGTTAACAAAATTGCTCAGCCCTAAGCAGCTTATTTTGTTCTTGACTTCTGGAAATATCTTGTGAAGGCTCCCCTAAGTTAGGAGCGCCAATCACCTTCTATTTACATCTTTGCCAAGTGTAATCTTGCGCGAAGATAGATACCTTGGACGACCTACTTTTAGATACGCTTGCGGTGTGACCATTATTGGACCACTACTGCAAAGCAGGGGAAGCAATCCGTGACAATGCGACAGTAAGAGACCGAAGTTTGGAATTTTTTGTACTGGAGTTGATTTCTTTTTATTTATAAATATTTCCACAATGTAATTAAAGTTTCCCTCTAGCTTTGTTTATACCTACTTTTTTTTTTTTTTTTTTTAGTCTCAGGACCCATTTACACTCTAGTTATTGAGGACAATAAAGAGCTTTTGTTTATGTGGGTTATGTCTACCGATATTTACCGTATCACAAAATGCACATATTTATACCGTAAATGAAAATCCAAACTACCTAGGCATTATTTTTGATCGCCGTCTGACTTGGAAAAAACAGGTTTACAGAATTCGAATGAGAGCAAGACAAAGAATGGCAATTATGAAAAAACTTGCTGGAACAACTTGGGGTGCAGATGAGAAAGTGCTTAAGACGTTGTTCACAGGGCGAGTGAGGCCTGTCCTTGAATATGGCATGACAGCGTGGGCAACAGCAGCTAAGACAAACTTCGATAACATTAGCAGACACCAAAATCAAGCAATGAGAATTATAACGGGAGGCATGAAGTCAACACCTATAAAAGAACTCGAAAAGATTACATGCCTCCAGCCAATAACAGATAGAAGAGACTGCAGGGCTCAGCAACAGGCCGAAAAATTCAAAAGACTAACAGACCACCCAATGTGCCATAGAATAAATGCTCTTAGAAGGCAAAGACTCAAACGAAGCAATTTTGTAGAATCAACCAAACCACAAATGAGAGCAGTATCCATAGATGAAATATCCACTGTTAAACCCATCTACACTGCACACAAGCTTCCAGTTTGGAAACAAAATCGTTTCCCTAAAATGATAGAAAACATTCCTGGAATTGAAAGAAAAAAGAGCAAAACTGCAACAGATACTAAATCCATAGCGACAAAATACATATAGAAATATTACCCACGCAACACCTGGACCCATGGATGCACAGATGGATCAGCAACAAATGCAACAGAAAATAGAGGTGGGGGTGTCTTTCTGACCTTAAGCACTACTGCAGAAAAAAGGCTGTCAGTGGCGACAGGACGATTCTCCAGCAACTTCAGAGCAGAGGCAGAGGCCTTGAAAACTGCAGCAGAAGTTATTTGATAGAAGAAAGCGCAGAGAGACAAGTTGCTTTCTTTACTGATGGACAGTCAGTAATTGCAACGTTGAAAAGCCAAAATAATACAGACCTGGATGATCTCAGAGTAGTGCTCCACAAACTTTGTCAACGATTCAAAAGTTTTGTGATACAATGGATCCCATCTCATTGTAATATCGCCGGCAATGAAGAGGCTGACAGAATGGCAAAAGAAGGTTCACATCTACCTCAGCCTGATGCAAGCATAACTTTTGAGGAGGCAAAGAGTTTTATCAGAATCAGATACAGAAACAAATGGAATGTTGAACATCCAGGGCACACACAGAATGATGCTTACTACCAGCTCCATAGAAGAGAACAAGTGGTAATCTTCAGACTCCGCACTGGCCACAACAGATTGAGATACCATCTATTCAACAAGCTAAAGATAGGAACTACCGATCAGTGTAACTGTGGCACTGATAAAATGACTGCTGAACATCTGCTTCAAAGTTGCCCCTTCTATGTGGTACAGAGAAAGTGCATATGGCCGACGCCAGCTCCTTTCGTGGAAAAGCTTTACGGGGATTCAAATAGCATCAAACTGACTACTGCTTTCTTTGAGAACATTCAAGTCGACGTCTGAGAGTGTACGAAGAAGAAGAAGATACCTTAAACCTACTACCTTAGAAACTTCTAGAAAACAAAAAGAATTCACAAGCACACATTCCATTAGCCGTCAGAGCGATGACGTCACCATGTGTCATATAGCCTCTGGGAAAACACCATTGTACACTCGTGAGAGAATGAGAGTGAATGAGGCAAATAACGTCTTTGATTATTATGAGTGTTTTTGACCTCGCGGACCCCCTGAAAGGATCTCGGGGATCTCCAGGGTTCCGTGGACCACATTTTGAGAACTACTGGTTTATACTATTCTTTCAGCTCCTGAAGGAGAATAGACGTCCATCAAAAGTTTGCCCAAGTCCAACTGTTGCGTGCCATCAACTCACGATCTCTATCTACATGGGTTTATCATAGCTTTCATTTCTCCAGTTCTCTTCTCCAAATGTTGCTTTTTTTCTATATCTGCATCTCTTACTTTGGAGATTCCACAACAAGGACTGCCTTGTAAGGCTATCAACAGATTTCCTCAATTTGTGTTCTTTCCAGCACGAACGCCGTCTTCTCATCACTTTTTCCACTGGCACTTGTCTGATTCTTGTCATTAGTTCCACCTTAGTGACCTTGTTTCAGATCAATCTTTGTACTTTACGGAAACATCCATTTATGAAAGTTACATTAAGAGCGCGCGCTTGTAGGGTTGTGTTTCCCTGTGCAATCTGATTATCTTTAGTCTTATTTATTGTCATACTCCTTGTTGTCTCCTTCTACATTCTCTGTCAGACCCACTTGTTGTGACCTCTCATCAAATATTCTCATTTCGTCTTCCATCCGGGATCAACAGCAAAATGTAGATAAAAAAGGTATTTTATTAGAGTCTGCCGAACTCTACTTCTGTTGGTTGATATTGTAGTATTCATAACCCTGTACATATCCAGGGAAAATTTAGAATCGGTGACTAAAAGAAACCATGCCGCACTTCAGTACTGATCTCTCGTGGCTCTGTTCGGTGTCCTTTATGATGAATTCTGCAATGCATGTGCTTATATACTAGCCGCCATTAAAAACGCATCGCATTAGTTTATGAACCACAACTCGTTGTGCTAAATTTAAAATACATGAAACCACTGATTTTACATTTCTGATCCATTTACTAACTCAAATTTGCTGTATTATTAAACATGAGACAACTCAGAACCGGCTCCTAAGCAGTTGTCAACCCTAGGTGTAAAAACAAAAGTCGCACTCATTGTCATTCAGACACAGAATTTGGCGATCTTGAGCTAGTGTTGTTACACGAGGTTGACCAAGCCTGGGACGGACATTGGTGGTACCTGTCGCAACTTCTCTCGTCGCCATTCCACTGCTGAGCATACCAACAGCTTGCCATCGCTCTTGTGACGACAGTCAAGGCATGACAAAAACATTTAGAGGCTTTCGATGAAAACAGATAATGGCTTTTTACTCGCTGAAACTTGACTAATGCGGGTGCCAAATTTCAATGTGATTCGACTTTTAATAAAGCCAGAATTGATCAAAAACCTTGTTTTGCACGCAAGATTTGAAGTAAACATCACATCGACAGTAAAATGGGAATACATGAACTTCATCACTTGCACACTTTCGGGGTTTGAAAATCGCTTACTTGCATAAACATTTCAACAGTGAAAACATGTCACGATTTCAATGAGTTTTTAATGGCGGCTAGTATATGATTTCATTATTAGGTTGATGAAACTAAGCGTTACTCTATAATGATTTGTCAGTTGTTCGAGTTTTCTGTCTAAACTGGCAGTTGTCTTTCCATAGCCCACACTCAAGGTTCCAAACAATGTTCAACAATGGGGTGCTCAACAGAAACTCACGGTATTTAATTGAACGCAAACTTTGCCTAGTTGCATAGGATCGTAAATGACGTATTGCGTTGTTATGCTCACGCATACCCTAGTTATAAGTTCACCCTTTTGATTTTGACCGTCGAACCAGTAAGACGTGTTTTAGACTCCTTCCAATGATAGTCGTCATATTACAGAATTTATTATTGAATTGAGGACAGAGGGTCGTACGTAATATTATAAATGAATTAATGGAATTCTTATGGTTGTGGATAACCATTATTATGGAAGTAGAGAAGGTTAATGGAAGGATTGTTGATCATTCTTTATGATCCGTATTCGTAAATCAAATGGATATCATTACCGGTTGACTGCACAGCGGCAACGCGAGTATACAGTCCATGATGTACTGACGGCACTACGAAACTGGAACGGACGGTAATATTTTAGATGAAACTAGTGATGAAATGTCTGCCATGCTATGAACTGTGATGTCTTACTATGATGTATTAAATATGTTTGTATATGGACTCAAAAGCAAGGAGTTATCCAATAGATCAAGTTGAAGTTGGCTAGTCTATTAAGCCATTCATTCATAATTCTATTTTGCACGATTCGCTCTTTTGATCAAGGACAATAATACTATCAATCAAGTAGTTGGGGTTCAAAAGGAATAGAAGTTGATGTCACCCACTACTCTAACAGAATTGAATGATAACCTAATCCTTGACCTTCAATAGATACATAAAGAACCCACTTCAACAACCAGTTATCCTTCATTTCATTCTGCCAGTATTTGTTCCCTCCCCTAGGCTTTACCAAGTCATTTATAGGGTCAGATTCGTGGAGTCGGTTGATTTTTAGTGAGTCAGAATCGGCAAAAATATGTCCGTACTCTGACTCCGAATTTTATGCGATATGACTGGTCAAAAAAATTGTAATCGGAGTCGGTAGTCGGAGTCGAGAGTCAGACTTGAACTTCTAAAATTGTAAGAGTTGGAGTGGGAAAATTTAGTTGGCCTACTCCACAGCCCTAGTAATTTGTCTAATATCTCTGTTGGGATGTTACATTTACGTTTTAAGGGGCGGTAAAGACAATAACATTGCCGACTGAAGTGAAGCACAGTTGTGGTTTACTGCGAGACCGCCATGATAGCCACGAAGGCTGACTAGAAACTTTTTCTTTCTCTTCTTCTTCCTACACTCTCAGACGTCAATTTGAATATTGTCATAGAAACCAGGGGTCAGCTTGATGCTATTTCTGTCTCCATAGAGATTTTCCAGGAATGATACTGGTGATGGTCACATGTGCTTTCTCTGTTCCTCCTATGTTGGGCATCTTTGAAGCAGATGTTCAGCAGTCATTTTATGTGTGCCACAGTCACACTCATCGGTAGTTCTTGTCTTTACCTTGTTGAATAGAGGTATCTCAATCTGTTGTGGCCGGTGCTGAGTCTGAAGATTATCACTTGTATCTTCTGTTGTGGCCGGTGCTGAGTCTGAAGATTATCACTTGCATCTTCTGTTGAGCTGGTAATATGCATTATTTTGTATGTGGCCTGGATGTTCTGCTTCCCGTTTGTTCTGGTATCTGTTTCTGATAAAACTCTTGTCTCTTCAAAAGTTTTACTTGTAGCAAACTGAGGTAGCTTTCCACCTTACTTAGCCAGTCTGTCAGCTTCTTCATTGCCAGAGATGTTGTAATGAGATGGGATCCACTGTACTACTAGTTTGTTTATTTATTTTTTTTAAAGATTTTCATATTCTTATTTTTATGTTTTACCCTTAATTCTCACTTTCTTTCCCTTCTGTTTTTTGTTTGCCTGTCCCTGATGAAGGCCTTGTGGCCGCAACGTAGGCTTTTTTTCCTGTTCTTTTTCCTAGTAAGACGTATTAATTTTTTTTAAAATCATCCATTCTACCGTTTTACCCCGTCTTACTGCTGTCCTCCTGATATACTCATATCACTTCCTGCTATCAGTTGCAGAAATCCCTGTAGATTGTGACAAGTCAGAAAGGTTGTCGAAAGGAATTCACAGCTGCAACCCTGGGGGGGGGGGGGGGGGGGGGGGGGGGAATCATTAACAAATATCTTCATGTCTTATGCAATGGCAACATATTTGTCAAACCGTTAGTAGAAAAACAGAGGCAGTGTTGCATTTAGGAAATAGGGCCAGGTGGACCATGACGTGGATCTGCATATTTTCTGGACCTGTAAATTTAAATAGCAAAACAAACTTCTTATAATTACAAATGTAGAAATATCTTGACAGAACATGAAATATGACGTAATAAAAAAAACCACTTAAGTAAACATAGAGCCGATGTTTAGTCTGGTGAAAGCTAGCAAGACTTTTGTGATATATTGTATTAATTATACGAAATCAATTCGTACAAGCTGGGATTTCCACGCATTCTTCAGTAAACGGAGCAGTCGTTTGAGCACCTCAGGGCATCTCTTATACACAACATATGGGACACCATTAGGACCTGGAGCTGACTTGCACTGTGTTTTCTGGACAGTGCTTTCTACTTCTTGCATTGTTGAAAAAGGGGGGGGGGGGCCTTGGTGTTGAATTCAGCTCCTGACCTACTAGGCCATCTAAGGCCTGCCATGTTGCTGAGCTGCTCATCTTTGCGACCATCTGAATAGGTCATTCTAAGGTGTTCCTCCAGGTCTTCTTTCTTGACGTTTAGCGTTCCCGACCATGGCTGCTCAAACAGTTCTTTGGCGAACTTGAAGGGCTCCCATAAGAATCTTTCCCTATCCATCCATGTCTTCCTTCTCTTCGTGCACAACCTTTCTGCTCTACAAATGGTATTATGTTAGCCTATCAGGTGCTCCCAAACCTGTCGTAACCCTACCTTCTCTGTGGCCACTGCGTTCTTGAACAGTTTTCGGACATGCTTCTTCTGTTTCCTGATTTCTTCTATTTTAATTTCTCTTCTACTTTTTTATAATATAATAATATCTTTGCATCTCGGCCTCCACAGTTCTCCGCCAAGTTGTTTTTGGTCGGCCTCTCTTTTGCTTTCCTTCAGGGGTCCATAGCATAGCTGTTCTTGTGATGGTATTGGGGTCTCTTCTGAGTCTCTTCTGTTGGCCAACCCAACTCCAGAATCTACCAGCTTTGATGGTGTTCATGTTCTCTTAGTTCGAGTAAGCAATTCTTGATTGGTGATGGTATTCGTCCAAAATATTCGGAAATTTTTCCTTAGGCAGATTATATGATAGTCAGGAAGGAGGGGAGTGGCATAGGAAACTGTTATGACAGTACTGTACTGTTAAAAAGTGCTACTCACTAGCATAATATATTTTTCATTGTGTTTATGGGGTGTCATGGAAAGATCCGTCTGTGGTGCTAAATACTTTAAGTAGGCCTACGCCCTTGAATAGGTTTACAGTTGGCGGTGGTTTAGAAGAGCTCAAAAAAAAAAATAAAAATACGCTAGCCATTTATCTTTGTACAACCCCCTCCATCACCAACACGCTGTATGGAGATACAACGTAATTGAAAAAGACATGAACCTTTCACTACCTGGCACAAGGAAAAAAGAGTGAAAACTCGTAACATAGGAGATTGGAACAGTCAAAAAAAATCTCCGTACAAGATAAGAGGTCAAGCATGTCTGAGCTATTGATAAAGTTAACTAGTACGTTTGTGTTAAGACGTACACTAGCACGATATTACTAATATTGTTATCTATAATTTTTAAACGGTGCTGAGACTGCACAGTGAGATAATATGAGGGCTAGAAAAAAAAAAATAGTAAAACCAAGGGTAGAAAACTTAAGACTCGCTTACCTGTAACTAATCTAACAAGTTTTAACTGGATTTTGTTGAATAAATTAAACTGAGAAGTTTAAACGGGATTTTGTTGAATAAATTAAACTGAGAAGTTTAAACGGGATTTTGAATATGTGAGCAATTAATTGTTACTGTTTTCAAATGTATTATCTTTCTGGGGGGGGGGGGGGGGCATGCTAACAAAGTAAAAGGTAAAGGTAGTCCCATAGCATATACTGCTGTAGGGGAGTGAAGTGTTAGAGATGTCACAACACTAGGTCCAGCATCAAGAGGTCCCTTCCTCGCTACCTTCTCCTGTCCTAATTCACGTTAATATGAGACAAACATAAAGGTACTTGTATGTTTTCAGGCACTCGTAAGAAATACAGAAGTAGAACACTAGACAACAGAAAAACAACAGACATGAGTGGCTTACCCAGGATTTATTTCTTACGAGTGCCTGAAAACATACCTTTATGTTTGTCTCATATTAATTAACTGTTTACAGGCCTCGGGTTTCCCTTCCTTATGTGTTATACATGGGTACACTGGAGTATGACGATACCGTCAATCGGACGCTCTATGCAAACAACTATTCTGAAGAATAGAGAAAACTAAAGGGGCACTGGGTATGGGTTTAGGGAACCAATGTGGCGGTAGCCAGAAAAGAGTTTGGGGACCATTGTTGTAGTCCTACATACGGTCCTACAGTAGGTAGTTTCTTGTTCTAAAAGATACAATTATTCCCTTCGTTTACCACAACAATGACATTGCAGATGAGTATACCCTGTGTATATTTCATCAACGTGTTTTATATTTAACACAATATTATATTTCCTCTTCCGTATCCTCTATATTTTACTGAATACAATTCTCGTTAAATCGGTAACCGCGCACTAACAGTCGTGTGATTTATCAGAGTTGTCATCTCACTCACGTCTCCTTCCGCAACGCTAACTTTAAAACAGCGGGTGCTGGGATCTGTAACGCCCTGGAGGCGGAGTCTCTTATCGATGTTATGTCGTTAGGATTTGTTTACTTTTCTTGCGCCAATAGAGCGTTTTCAAATAAAACGAAGCCTAGTTTATGAACGACATGACAAGAATTTTCTTTTTTTTAAAGAAAACTCGAAGTTCAAAATAGACACTCATTGGCAACCCTGGGCGAATGGGCTGCGTGCAGAATAAGACATACACTACAGTTGCGTGCTGTGGCCTATTAACCGTACACAGTGGATATGCAAATAGTTCCTTAGCAACCATGAGAAGTTTTAAGACATTTTGTATCAACAGCTTTAATACCATACTGGAAACCTATGTATAATGTGAAAAAAAATGACTCTGCATCCCCACTAGTTGTGCAACTATTAAAAGAAAAAAAAAAAAAAAAAAGCTGGAATAGATAGCTCTCTTCTTGAGCGCTAGTATAGTAGGGCGGAAATAGGTCGCATTGTGGCGGCGGAGCGGACTTTTTATATAGCAAAATACTCCGATCGTTTGTGGCGGTGGAGCTGACTTTTTTTTTTATATAAGGAAATACTCCGCCCAATAATGGCGGGTGTAGGTTGTTGTGTAGGTATTTTGAGTGTGTTGTTGTGTGTTTGTTTCTTAGTCATATACATATATTACAACAGGTGTTACAACATATATTACAACAGTTATACGTGTTTTACAAATATTTAGTTATACATATAGACGATAGTTATACAATATATATATATACATATAGAAGATAAAGAAAAAACACTAAATACATTTTATATATTTATTGACAAAGAGAAACACCGCGTTAGCAGCCGGGGTGCTTGTCTATGGTTGCTATAGGATATGATTACGGACCTCTAACCTCACTACTACGGTCGTGCCGGCCATATGGCTACAATGTATAAGCGGTGTGGTGTGGGTGGTATTGCTTTTGGTTTGCTTGCTGTTGTGTGTTGTTGTATTGTGCCGGTAGTGTGTTGGTGTGTTTGTTTACACACACACACACACATATATATATATATATATATATATATATATATATATATATATATATATATATATATATATATATATAATATAAAAAATCGATAATGGCGGAAATATAAAAAATCGATAATGGTGGTTTAGTAGGTTACTAAGAGGGTTTTTTAAGGGAGCGGGGATTGGTTTTAGCTGGCGGGGGTGATGAATCATGGGTGTGTTGGGGTGTAGCGCTGGAGTAAGACAATGTATAAGCGGTGTGTGTGTTTGGGTGGTATTGATTTTGGTCTTGTCTGGTGTTGTATATAGGTATTTTAATTGCTATGTGTTGTTGTATTCTGCCGGTAGTGTGTTGGTGTGTTTGTTTATATATATATATATATATATATATATATATATATATATATATATATATATATATATATATATATATATATATATATATATATATATATACATACATACATATATACATACAATATATATATATAAAATATAAAAAATCGATAATGGCGGAAATATAAAAAATCGATAATTGTGGGTTAGTAGGTTACTAAGGGTTTTTTTTAAAGGGAACGGGGATTGACTGGCTGGCGGGGGAGACGACTCATGTATATATAGTTTTTTTATTATTTATATTATAGCATGAGTAATAAGTCTACTCACCCCAATGTCCATCTAGTGGTATGTAAGTGACCTCCCCCCTCACACAGCCGTATTCTCCACACAAAAAATACTAGCAAAGGCCAGGCCGGACAATGCCAAATAGACAGTTTTATTGAACACAACGAGGCTCCGAAGAGATATATCCCATATGCAGACTAGATTATGGCGTCAAATAGACATGCCTTAGTGTTGCTGTACAGGCTGCAACCGGAACAATGTCGAGGCCATTTTTATCCATTTTTAATAAAGTTCAAACATGCACGGGCTTTTACCGCTAACAATAAACTCGATTGATGGTCTGCGGAAGACGTCGCGACGAAACAAAGGATCGTATATTATATAAAATTCCGTTACCATAGAGGGTGACGTCAGGGCTAAATATAATTATCTAGAAAAGCGTAATAACAATCTAACATGCAGTGTTTTGCGTATTGGTAGACGAAAAATCCTATCTGCAACGGGATTTACCTTTGTAAGACTAACAGTTACCTTTGTAAGACTAACCCTTCTACTTATTCCTGTTCACTTCATTGCAGACACGCTCAAAACACAAGAGATCAATAGTAGAAATTTATGAAAGAAACATTCCTTCGTTCGTGTGTTCAAACCCCAGTGATTTAAGGTTTCACTCTTTTTACACGTGCGGCATCTGGTGATAGGTTTTATATTGCCTCCCAAGCATGTCAAACAGGCGGCGACCACGGAAATTTAGTACATTAAATAAATATAACTAAGAATTTGTTCCAGTTATCAAACGGTTGTCTACTTTTTTGTCCTGCAAGTTTCAAAATTTAGTGAAAATTTTTCTTCCAAGCAACAAAGAGGGTCCCAACATTTTTCCCAGTCCTGCGTAAAGTTTCCAACCTGTAGGTAAATAGATCAGATGTCAAATACTTCTTTAAATATTTCTTGGAGTTTTCCAAACTTTTCATTAAATATTTTCTCATTAAATATATTTTTTTCCTGTTGTCAGTACTTGACAATGCAAATAATTCTTGCAGCTGTCAAAAATTTCTTCCAGTTGGCAAATATTTCTTCAAACGTTTTGCCAGTTGTCAAATATTTCTTCAAATTTTTTCCCGCCTGTCAAATATTTCTTACAGTTGCCAAATATTTATGCAAATTTTTCTTCCACTTGGCAAATATTTCTTCAAATTTTTTTTCTACTTGCCAAATATTTATGCAAATGTGTCTTCCAGTTGTCAAATATTTATGCATAAGTTTCTTCCACTTGTCAAATATTTCTTCAATTCTTTTCCACTTGCCAAATATGTCTTACAGTAGTGAAATATACCTTCAAATTTTTTCCACCTGTTAAATATTTATGCAAATATTTTCTTCCAGTTGCCAAATATTTCTTCAAACGTTTTGCCAGATGTCAAATATTTCTTCAAATTTTTTCTCGCTTGTCAAATATTTCTTATAGTTGTCAAATATTTATGCAAATGTTTCTTGCATGTGTCAAATATTTATGCAAATATTTCTTACAGTTGTCAAATATTTCTTCATTTTTTTAACACTTGTCAAATATTTCTTACAGTTGTCAAATATTTATGCAAATGTTTCTTCCACGTGACAAATATTTCTTCAAATGTTTTTTTCCACTTGTCAAATATTTCTTACAGTTCTCAAATATTGCTTCAAATTATTCCACCTGGCAAATATTTAGGCAAATATTTTTCCCACTTGTCAAATATTTCTTCAAATTTTTCCCCGCTTGTCAAATATTTCTTACAGTTGTCAAATATTTATGCAAATGTTTCTTGCATGTGTCAAATACTTATGCAAATATTTCTTACAGTTGTCAAATATTTCTTCAAATTTTTTTTTTACACTTGTCACATAAATCTTACAGTTGTCAAATATTTATGCAAATGTTTCTTGCATGTGTCAAATATTTCTTCAAATTTTTTTCCACTTATCAAATATTTCTTACAGTTGTCAAATATTTCTTCAAATTTTTTTTCCACCTGTCAAATATTTATGCAAATGTTTCTTCCACTTGTCAAATATTTCTTCAAATTTTTTTTTTAAGTATCAAATATTTTTTACAGTTGTCAAATATTTCTTTAAATTTTTTCCACCTGTCAAATATTTATGCAAATGTTTCTTGCATGTGTCAAATATTTCTTCACATTTCTTCCCGCTTGTCAAATATTTCTTACAGTTGTCAAATATTCATGCAAATGTTTCTTGCATGTGTCAAATATTTCTTCAAATTTCTTCCCGCTTGTCAAATATTCCTTACAGTTATCAAATATTTATGCAAATGTTTCTTCCACATGTCAAATATTTCTTCAAATTTTTTTCCACTTGTCAAATATTTTTTACAGCTGTCAAATATTTATGCAAATGTTTTTGCCAGCTTTCAGATATTTCTTTAAACTTTTTTCCACTTTCAAATATTTCTTACAGTTGTCAAATATTTATGCAAATGTTTCTTCCAGTGGTCAAATATTTTCTAGTTGCCAATATTTATTGCAGCTGTCAAATACTTCTTTAAATATTTCTTGCAGTTTTCCAAACTGGTCATTAAATATTTTTTCCTGTTGTCAAGTACTGCAAATAATTCTTGCAGCTGTCAAAAATATCTTCCAGTTGTCAAACATTTCTTTAAATATTCCTTAGAGCTCCCACATATTTTTGTCGAGTATTTCTTCCATTTTCACATATTGCCCACTGCCATATAGAAGTAAGCTGGTGATACAGGCGTTATATATCGCTGCTTTGATCGGCGTTGTGAGTTTGGAGTTTCCCCAAACACGGGATGTGAGGCAGGGAAAGGTAGCTGCAGCTTTGTTAATGAGGCTATACATTTCTGTGGTCAGAGAGAACTTGTCATTGATGATATTCACAAGGTATGTGTGATGCACGTGGTGTTAAGTCCGCCGGCGTGATGATTTGGTCAGCATCACGGCGGCCGCCTTAACGGGATCCCCGAGCAGATAGTATGTTTTCGGGAAAACCCAATCTGCTGAATACTAAAATTAGCGCATCCGCGGACCTTGACGAAGGCCCGGAGTGGAGGCAGGGATTCTCAAAATGTGGAGATGGTCACAACAAACGGAGAAGACATCACATGTTTGTATTACTCCACATGGCAGAACTCGCAGTGGTATCTGTATACTGATTTGTGGAACATTTTCTGCGCAAATTATACTGATGTGTATTCACTAGCCATTATTGACAGTTATCTTTGCTACAACTTGCTGCTGGACATAGTTGGGAATGTGATCTCATCATCTGACATTAACTAATTAATTTAATTTAATTTACTTTAACTCTATTAATAATTAATATTTCCTTGTGCGTTTTCGTTTTCGTATCTTTTCTTTGCCTGTATTGTATTCCACAACTTTATCGATCATGGAGATAACCAATATATATATATATATATATATATATATATATATATATATATATATATATATATATTTATATATATATATATATATATATATATATATATATATATATATATATATATATATATATATATATATATATATATATATATATATATATATATATATATATATATATATATATTCATATATATATATATATATATATATATATATATATTATCCATGCTTTTTCACAGTTACATTTCTTTTCTTATGTCTTTACTTGTCTAGTAAGCAACACTAATGCATACATTTCTTATAATTTAATTGTTTAATTTTTGAAATTTTCTGATATATGTAATTGATGTATTATATTTCTTTTTTTCTTTGACTTACAACCGACATCTTTCTGTTTTGCATCATTACTTCAATTAGTACAAATGCATACAGACTGTGATTAGGGTTGTTTAAACTGACTGACTATTGACACTGTTATGTAATCAATTTTGGCCGTATTTTCGGTTCCATAATTTAATTGATGTCGAGTATCAAAGAACTCAACAACAACAAAAAAAAATCAAATAATTTTGATTTTTTTTCCAGTCAGCGTGGAGTGATTGTTAAAGAATAAATATTAATATGTTATGTATTATTGCTACACACAGACATACAGCCAGTATTATTGAGGAAATATGTCTATTTATAGTAACTCATGTTTTTGCACGAATTTTAACTTATATTGAACGCAGCGTATTGCCATCATAACACCATTTTTCAAAAAGGGTGACAATCGACAGTGTGGAAACCATAGAGGCATATCCCTTCTCAGTGTCCCTGGTAAAATCTACTCTAGAATCCTACAGCAGAGACTCCAACGCCCAGCTGAGCAACAACTGGATAAGGTCCAGTGCGGATTCCGAGCAAACCGAAGTACTCAAGACCTAATCTTCACACTCAGACAGCTGAGTGAAAAGGCCCTTGAGTATAAGAGTGAGATCCATCTTTGTTTCATAGATTTGGAAAAGGCGTTTGACAGGGTCCACTGGAGCAAACTTTGAGATTGTTTGGCAAGGAAGAACATTCCAGCACCTCTGATTCATGCTATACAGAGCTTCTACAAGTCTTGCAGAAATTATGTGAAGACAGCAAACCATAAGTCAGAAGAGTTCAGGACCACCACTGGTGTAAGACAAGGTGATATCCTGTCACCTTACCTTTTCATACTCCTCATGGACGATGTCATTAAGGCATGTAAGGAGAGAACAAGAAAGTATTCAGTGGGGTACTGGAAGATGAGACAGGTCTATATTTCGGACCTGGCATTTGCTGATGATGTTGCCCTGATTGCTAAATCAGAGGCACATCTCCAATTCAACCTGCAAGTCTGGAAGGAAGAGCTGGAGAAGAGAGGGATGGTCATAAGCAGCTCTAGAACAAAATCCATGGTGATATCACGAGAAGAAAGAAGACATCAGATTAAGCTGGGAGAACAGGTCCTGGGGCAGGTAGATCACTCTAAATACCTCGGAGCTATTATAGACCGAAACGGAGGCATCAAAGAAGAGTTGGCCACTCGAAAAGCAGCAGCTGGGAGACTTTTTCAGGCCATAAATCAAGGATTCCTCAGCAAGAGAGAGGTTGGTAAGAAAACGAAGATGGCTGTATACCGCTCCACCTATGTCCCAGTCTTGACATATGGATACGAGTCATGGGCAATGACTACAACCCACAAAAGCCAGATCCAAACCTCAGAAATGACGTATCTGAGGAAGGTGGTTGAAGTAACAAGAAGAGACATGGTACGCAACCAGACGATACGTCAAGGCCTTAAATCCCACCCCCTGCAGACCCAAGTAGAACAGTCCCAACTAAGATGGTTTGGCCATGTCTGCAGAATGGGAGAAGACCGGCTACCACGACAAGCATGGGAAACAAAGAGCCAAGGATCCAGACCCCCAGGACGACCCAGAGTCCGCTGGAAGGACAACATTAGACAATCTTTGAAGGACCGAGGACTAGAATAGAACCAGGCCAGGAGGAAGACAGCCGATAGGATAGTCTGGCGCTCTCTCTTCCAAACCTCTACACCTCACGGTAGAAGGGGAACGACTAAGTAAGTAAGCTGAACGCAGCGTATAGAATGATGATTCATGAACCACCACTGCACGGGCTGATGATTGCTTTATTGCTAGTTTCGTAAAGAGAACTAAAAGCATAAAGTAGTCCCAGATTCCATATGGAGCAGGGATGGAAAGATGAAAGAAATAATGTACATTCTAAGTATAATACTTACCTTTTCAAAGCAGTGAAAATGTCCAACTAAACATATTCACTTTAAAATTAATGTAAGTTTTCAAGCTTTAAACTAGTGTAAATGTCTATGTGAAAATATTCATTTTAAAGTTAATGGAAGTTTTAAACTTTTCAATCAGTGTAAACATAAATGCCTTCTCAGTGTCCCTGGTAAAATCTACTCTAGAATCCTAGAGCAGAGACCCCGACGCCTAGCTGAGCCACAATTGGATGAGGTCCAGTGCGGATTCCGAGCAAACCGAAGTACTCAAGATCTAATCTTCACACTCAGACAGCTGAGTAAAAAGGCCCTTGAGTATAAGAGTGAGATCCATCTTTGTTTCATAGATCTGGAAAAGGCATTTGACAGGGTCCCCTGGAGCAAACTTTGGGACTGTTTGGCAAGAAAGAACATTCCAGCACCTCTAATTCATGCTTTTCAGAGCTTCTACAAGTCTTGCAGAAATTATGTGAGGACAGCAAACCATGTCAGAAGAGTTCAGGACCACCACTGGTGTAAGACAAGGTGATATCCTGTCACCTTATCTTTTTATACTCCTCATGGACGATGTTATCAAGTCATGTAAGGAGAGAACAAGAAAGTATTCAGTGGGGCACTGGAAGATGAGACAGGTATGTATTTCAGAGCTGGCATTTGCTGATGATGTTGCCCCGATTGCTAAATCAGAGGCACATCTCCAAACCAACCTGCAAGTCTGGAAGGCAGAGCTGGAGAAGAGAGGAATGGTCATAAGCAGCTCTAAAACAAAATCCATGGTGATATCACGAGAAGAAAGAAGACATCAGATTAAGCTGGGAGAACAGGTCCTGGAGCAGGTCGACCACTTTAAATATCTCGGAGCTATTATAGACCGAAAGGGAGGCATCAAAGAAGAGTTGGTCACTCGAAAAGCAGCAGCTGGGAGACTTATTCAGGCCATAAATCAAGGATTCCTTAGCAAGAGAGAGGTTGGTAAGAAAACGAAGATGGCTGTATACCGCTCCACCTATGTCCCAGTCTTGACATATGGATACGAGTCATGGGCAATGACTACAACCCATAAAAGCCAGATCCAAACCTCAGAAATAAGGTATCTGAGGAAGGTGGTTGAAGTAACAAGAAGAGACATGGTCCGCAACCAGACAATACGTCAAGGCCTAAAATTCCACCCCCTGCAGACCCAAGTAGAACAGTACCAACTAAGATGGTTTGGTCATGTCTGCAGAATTGGAGAAGATCGGATACCACGACAAGCATGGGAAACAAAGAGCCAAGGATCCAGACCCCCAGGACGACCCAGAGTCCGCTGGGAGGACAACATTAGACAATCTTTGAAGGACCGAAGACTAGAA
The DNA here is from genome assembly GCA_024509875.1 of Oreohelix idahoensis. Lineage (NCBI taxonomy): Eukaryota > Metazoa > Mollusca > Gastropoda > Stylommatophora > Oreohelicidae > Oreohelix > Oreohelix idahoensis. Next base: position 377,598 of record JAMPIV010019084.1, on the reverse strand, counting down.
TGGAACCAGGCCAGAAGGAAGACAGCCGATAGGATAGTCTGGCGCTCTCTCTTCCAAACCACTACACCTCACGGTAGAAGGGGAACGACTAAGTAAGGAAGTAAACATAAATGAAAACATATTCAATTTATATTGTATACACTTTTCAATTAGTGGAGATGTATATGTAAACAGACTCTATCTGTATTTTTAACATTTCCTTTTAAATATAAATTAATTATGAAAGCTATTCTTTTTAGATGTAAAGAACGTTTTATCCCGAGGGATTAAATTTAATTCTCATCGAGGGTAAATTCTGAGTTAATTGGGATGGTGGTATGGGAAGACAGGAACCCATAACTATGGGATGGAAAACGCCATACTCGGAAGAGCGTTTCGTTATATTGTTTTACCATAGTTATTGGTGGTACCAGCAGAAAGTACTATCTCTGGAACAAGAAGGGAACAGTGGCCTAAGCTTTAAGACGAAGGACCCACGTGGTAGACTCTCCTTGACATTTCTGGGAAACGAGCTACACCCGACAACCTTGATCAGGGACGAGCGTGAGCAGTGTGAAAAGAACCAACCCATAAGAAGGAGCAGAACCGTCATTGGCAGCACAGTTGAAGTCTATGCGGCCACTTGAACTTCTTGTAACTTCTTGTAACATTTCAAAATCCATAACTTTTTCTTGATCCATAACTATTCAAATTATTTTTCAACTGTTACAACTTAAGTGGTTTTAAATTTTGTTATTTGTAATTATACAAACTTAACTTCGATTTAATCATTTTAGTTACTGCATGTTTGTCTCAGTCAATTTACTACACACACTCTAAACATTGCTGTACTAGAATAATAAGAATTCCACTGAGTAAACCAGGTGGTAGGGGCTTGACGAGCTGAAATTAATAAGTGCTTAAATCCTTCACAAAAGTGTCGGCAGAATTACAGAGTTAACATAGTCAGCCAAAACAGTATTGTTCTCGCTTATTCTGAATATCTTGTGAAGACTCCCTTTGTAATAGAAGTGTCATCACCCTTCTATCTACATCTCTGCCAAGAGTAATCTTGTGCAAAGGTAGATACCTTTGAAGCCCATATTAGATACTCTTGAGTTTTGGCCACTGTTTGACCACTACTGCAAAGCACGGGAGGCAATACCGTCACAATTAGCATTATCAAATGCCGGGAGGTGTATTCAATCACATTTCTACACATAGCCTGTTAGTCTCTGTCACTTCTACAATGTACGATTATATTTGGACATTCGCTCTAATATAACACATGCCTCTTGTGCGTAGGTTGAACGGGCGTGCCTCACTAGAACTTCTATTTAGAAAATTATGTTGAATTCTTCCAGTGTTATTATCCCAAGCTGTTGATTTTACCCTCTGTCTTTCTCTACTTCTCACAACAACCTTTTTTTAAACCAAAGATTAGTGTCATGACCATTTTCTGCGATCGTACGCCAGATTGGGCCATAATCCTGGCCGCGCTGTCTAGAGTTGACAAATACTATGTCTATGCTGACGTCTCATCGACAGTTCATCTAACATGGATTGGAAACTTTAAACAAACTCCATGTTTCAAGTCTCCATGACGATATAATAATATTCACTTTACAAAGTTACAGTGGGTAGTAGTTCAATCATCAAAAAGTCATACATCAGCTAATTAATCACTTAAAAAAAAAAAAAAAAACAGACCGCGCGATCTTTATTTTTGGACATGCGCCCTATTATAACCGACGGACTCAGTATCTAGGTGGAACTGAGCGCGCCTCGCCAAAACGAGGTATAAACAAAGGGGAAACACCACTCAGGCAGTATCAACACAAATGCATGCAGTGTGAAACAAAGATAATCTTATCTTAAATATTTCTTACACTCGAAAAGTTTCGATTCATCTATCACTTCAGACGCCAGCAAAACCACAGCAGGAACAACTTAAACCGAACTGTCTGTCTGAAAACGAACATACAGCTGCCTCCTTTCTCTGCACAAACTGAACTTATTCAAGTTTACGTTTATCTACTGAGAAGTACCCACAACTCACAACATTGTGTACACTTTAGATAAATTATGACTCATGACAACTCTTACACTGCTCATGTACCCCAATGAAACCATTTCACAGTTACGCTCAGTACTCAGCCAGTTCACAGCTCCCCACTCACAAAATTGTGTACACTTCATATAGACTGACTCATGACAACTCTTACACTGCTTATGTACCCCTATGAAACCATTTCACAGTTACGCTCAGTACTCAGCCAGTTCACAGCTCCCCACTTACAACATTGTGTACACTTCATATAGACTGACTCATGACAACTCTTATACTGCTCATATACCACTATGAAACCAATTTTACAGTTACCCTCAGTACTCATGTATGGAGACATATCTGGAGTCACAATGCTAAAGTATATGTACATGGAAGTGAACCTATGTCTGTGAGACTAATTACATCCCCATTGATTCTTTAAAGTGTTCACCCACTTCCAGGGATTCCCCCTGTGGTGAAACTTGTTGAGAACCCAGCGTTGCACACTAAGCTTAGAGAAGTCACTTGAGCCCCAGGCATAATTCTTTAGCTTTGACGTGGTTGACTGCATGCAGAAGGATCTCACTATGGACCCAGTGATAGGCAGGGGAAACTGAGAAGTGGCTCTGTGCAGGACGTGACAATTCCTTGGGAGAGCCCAGAACCAGAGTACGGTATTTTAGCTCTGAATAGTTGGAGAGCCTCCTTGGATTGCGGCGAATGCACAGTATGCCACGCACTTCTTATTCCTAGCTTGGGACCAGATGTGACGATCCTTTAAAATGAAAGCTAAGTTTGAGAAACTGGAGCTCATGACTTCAATTGAGCACGTTTCAGTACGGCAGAAAAGCCACAGGAAAATCCTAGATCTTCAGTGTAGATAATACCAAGGAGTTTTGGTATTGGCTGCTAAAGAGTAGGACGCTCAGCAGCCCTAATTAAACAACAACAACAACAACAACAACAAAACCTTCAGCCAGCTCACAAACTCCCCATATAGCACAGCTCCCAAATGGAGCATACACAATCAACAACTATATATGTTCTAATCTCAAACACTTCTCGTCAATTAGATACCCCGTTAAACCCGCCCCTGGGTAGGTATTCTGATTGTTAGTTTTGGCACATTCCGTGTTTGGTGTTACAAGTGTTCGTTGTTAGTGTTGGCACATTCCGTGTTTGATGTTAAAAGTGTTCGTTGTTAGTGTTGGCACATTCCGTGTTTGATGTTACAAGTGTTCGTTGTTAGTGTTGGCACATTCCGTGTTTGATGTTAAAAGTGTTCGTTGTTAGTGTTGGCACATTCCGTGTTTGATGTTACAAGTGTTCGTTGTTAGTGTTGGCACATTCCGTGTTTGATGTTACAAGTGTTCGTTGTTAGTGTTGGCACATTCCGTGTTTGATGTTACAAGTGTTCGTTGTTAGTGTTGGCACATTCCGTGTTTGATGTTACAAGTGTTCGTTGTTAGTGTTGGCACATTCCGTGTTTGATGTTACAAGTGTTCGTTGTTAGTGTTGGCACATTCCGTGTTTGATGTTACAAGTGTTCGTTGTTAGTGTTGGCATATTCCGTGTTTGATGTTACAAGTAATCAGTTTTTCTCAATACATTTGAAATGAACGATCGTTCTTCCCCTTCTCCTTCATGCTCACTCCCTATGGAGCAGGGAGCTACCACTAAAGCTACCCCCCTTATTTGCAGGAAGCCTGCACCACGCATTCACATGCTTTTACAGCGTTAGTTTCTGTAGCAAATTATTCTACATGTTGAGGTTAAAGGGTCATTGCTTTTTCTTGTTAATTATTGGCACTTAGATAAAGATTATCAGTATAACATGAGCTACTTCTTGTTTGCTTGTCATAATCCTGAAATATATTTGAGCTCCTTCGTTGTCGACAGGTAAAGGTCAGTGGCGTATTCTCTATGTGTGCTGTGCGTGCTGCGCACACCTATGCCCGAAGGAAAATAAAAATTTAATGTATTATTCTATAAAATATTTCTCTTATAATGTTCTGCTTTCGGACCGCACGCATCAGGATAACGGATTTTCCCGCATAGAATCTACGAGTATATCTAGTTTCAGTTTCCCAGACGCGTTTTATAGTGCAGTTTTTTTATTGGTTGGTAGCAATCGCCCGAAGTTTCTCGGGTAATTCCGTCACAATGCGTGCTGCACCTTCCGGATTCACGTCTGAAGATTGGTTTGTGTGGACCGGGGTCATGGCCAGATACGTCAATACAATACGAACATGCGTGCGGTGGTCTTGCAGCTCTCGAGTTGTAAAAATCGGCTGTGTCCGTCCAATGTTTTTTGTGATTAATTTTTGTTAGTTGCCGGGAATGCAGATTATTACAGTGACAGTGAGTTTTAAGTTGTAAGTTAATTAGTATTTCGGAGATAATTGACATATACCCCTAATAACTATCGTTGCGTAATTGAATATAGTTGGTTTTTAAATTAAGAGGGTGTCATGAAATATTCTAATCCACATATATAAATTATTAGGTAAATATGAAGCCTAACAAATAAAATTAATAAAGAGAAGAGCAATGGTAAAATGACAGTGCTGTCACAAGGAATGTACTCGAAATCCCCCTTGTTTTCTGCTTCGTCTGCAAATTGTAACGCTTTCACGTTGATAGTAAAAGCTTACTGTATTATACCCGCTTTCTTCAATGAAACGTGTGCTGTATTTCTTGGAAAAAACATTGAGAGACTGCGTAATGACCTAAATTAATCCTAACATTAATTATATTACGTTACCAAAACGAACGAACAGATGGACAAAAGGATAGCGAGAGGGGAGGGCTGAAAATCAGGAACGCATGCAACACGCGACGCGCGATATACAAATGCTGGCATCACGCGTGTAAGTCTACAAGCACTAACTTTTTCAGACGGACAGTGATAAAATACACTACCCTTTCCCAGAGTTAGGTTTATAAATCATAACAGACTCTTATTAGAAAAGATAACATTAGATGGGTTTACGGTTGAAAACATAACAGTACCCAGACAGCACATCTTCCAAACAGGAGGTAGTAGAAAATACATATTTTGAACGCAGCCACGTAGCTCTTTTAAAGTGGGAAAATTGGGTTCCTTAGGGCTTGCTGACAAATAATATGTAAAACGTTACGCCAATAGTCCAGGAATTAATAAATTATACCCAAAATAAAATAGTGAGGCTGCCTGACAGCATGAAATCATTTCTGCTCATAAAATTTTTTTATAACGTGTTTGAAAAAAACCTTACGTTACATAAATAGCCTACCATGTAAACTCCAAATTGATTGGAGCGCAACAAATGAAAGCCTAACCACGATTGGTCGGGCTATAAATACTATCTTGGTTGTTGGGGGGAGACGGGAAAAGATAACATTTTTTCAAACACTTGTCGAAACGTGGCTCATTGGCCAGTCTCGCTGATATACACACTTGGGAGCGTTAGTTCGAGACCACTTGTTTAAAATAGCTTGATAAAGCATCAGTGCGTTGAAGCCAGCATATATTTGGCTCAATAAAAGCCTGGAACATAGGCAGATGGAAGTTTGTGCCAGTTTGTGCCAGAATTCATTGCTAATCAACGTATCTGTGTTATTCGTATGAATTGTGGTAAGCTTGAACCATTTAATATCTTTTAATGAAAATTGAATGTGAATTGTTGATTTATGCCTGTATATATATATGTGTAGTTCAGTGGCAAACGTGAGGTAAAGCCTAAAATGCTCCAGCCTGAACAGAGGGTGTCGGAGAGAAGTAAAACGGCATGGAATGGCCAAATAGTACACTGACACCTGGATGATTGACTAGAAAGAAATAATGCTGGAAGTGCAGAGGCGTAGTGACCATTAAGGATGGTAATGCTGGTATAAAGTATTTCAGATGAAGCTGACTGTTGGCCTAACGCTCTGAACGCAATGTTTGTGCTGTATTGTGATCAGTGTAAAAGAGAATATAAATTAGTTATGAAGTAGAAGGTACATCCTTCTTGATTTCAGGGACAGTGGTCTTGATGGTACTGAGCAGCATCTGGTCAGAGATTTGCTGAATCCAGAGTCGGACAGCATACTCCTTGGTCTTTTTAGCTATCAGTGAGGTGTCTCCAGAGCCCAGAAGAGAATTCGAGCAGAGGAGTCCTCTCCTGCCGCCATCACTCAAGATAAGCAGAGTTGGCCAGCTGAGCTCAACATTATGCCCCCTCATCTTGAAATAACTTTATAAAAATACTATTCAGAGGGGAATTTACTTGTCTTAAAATCAGGAACTGTGAACATCTCCAATACTGGTCCCTAAAGACAAACTATTGAAGTCATGATGACAAATACCAACAGAGCTTGAACAAAACAAAACCAGTATTACCTCATTTTACTACTACACAACTGACACACATAGAACATTTGTAATAATATATGTCACTACAATATTCATATTAAATACATTCTGTACATAACTTGTAATTTAAATTGATTGTGATTCCTGGTTCCCTTGTAGTTGAATCAGGACACATATTCATTCATGCTAGTAATGAATACATATTGTTATTTGAACCGTTACGAGTGACTTCTTTAAGCTATTCTCATAGAGTGTTATATGTATGTGAGTGTCACAGTGTTGTTAAGAGTAGTGGATTAAATTAAATTGTTTATCTGTCTGTTGTTGTGACTTACACTTCACCATACTCATACCCTAGACACATAACGTAGCATCACACTATTCCAGAATAATTCTGACTGAGATATATAGATATGTGGTAGCAAGTAAGGTTATCTATAATACACTACTCTTAATAGATATAGATACCTTCACAGCTGATCTCAGTCAGTACACTAAGTTCCCTATAAGTATTTATAACATCCCACTTCACCACATATATTGGGGTCTCGCTCTTGGGATTTTGAATCTTTAACTATTAAAAATATTGGGGGTAATTCACTTCAGGGAATATAAGAATTAAAAGGTATCCTTGGGTGGAATTAAATAAGGTTGAGCTCACGGTGCCTGTGTTGTCCATTAGAGATTGAATTGTTGGTTAGACATTGTATAAATTTACATAATAGACAATGGCGGACCTGGCCAAATTTCGATCTGCTGCGGTTCAGACTGCAAAAGAGTTAGGATTAGATGGGCAAGTTATGGTTGCCTATGTCACAACGGAATGTGACAAATTTATTGAACGCGAAGAAAGAAGATTAGAAAAAGAGGCCGAAAGAAAGTTGGAGGCTGAGACTAAGAGGTTGCAAGCTGAGGCTGAGACTAAGAGGTTGCAGATTGAGGCTGACAAAGAGGCTAAGAAATTGGAAGCAGAAAGAGAAGACAAAAGATTAGCTGCAGAAAGGAAGCCGAGAAAGAAGACAGGCTGCAGAAAGGGAAGAGAAGAGATTAGCTGCAGAGAGGGAAGCAGAAAAGGAGGAGAAGAGATTACAAAGGGAACATGAGTTACGACTAAGGGAGTTTGAGTTTCAAGGCCATGCTCCTGAAAATGGTGCCAGTCCCTTTGCCTCTGATGCTACGGTTACTCAGGGAGCCTCGACCTCAGCTATGAACTTTCATTTAGATCATTTTGTTGAGAAAGACGATGATATTGAGAGCTATATAAATAGGTACGAACTATTAGCTACCACGTATGGGTTAGAGAGAGAAAGGTGGAGCTTAAAGTTATCTCATGGACTTCGTGGGGCAGCTTATGAAGTTTTTGCAAAAATGAGCAGAGGTGATCAGGAAAATTATGACATGCTAAAGCAGGCTCTTTTGTTAAGGTATGAAAAGAATGCAGAGTTTTACAGGAAAAAATTTAGGAATGCTAAACTACTGTCAGGTGAAACCTATCACCAGTTCTCTGCACGAATCGAGACATACTTGGAGAAATGGACTTCTCTGGGAAAACCCAAGATCTTAAGGAAATGGTCCTTATAGAGCAACTAAGAGAGTCCATGGCTCCAGACCTGAGAAAGTTTCTCATGGAACAAGGTGCAGAGAGGCTGGGTGAGTTGCTAAATGTTGCTGAAAGGTATCAAGCAGCTCAAGCAGAGGTAACAGGTAATAAAAAGAAACAGGTGGATAACTTTAGGGCACCACAGAACTTTAATAAATTTGATCCTAGGGATCAAAATAAAGGTAAGCACCAATTTGATAGGCCACGGTATGACAATAAAAATAAATTCCCACAATTCGATGAAAGGAAATATGATGAAAGAAAATCTTTCAACCAAGGAAAAAGGTGGTGTAAGAATTGTCAGATGGACAATCATGACACTGACCGTTGCAGAAGGAAACCTGTGTATATGGCAACCCTTCAGGTCAGGGCGACCTCAAGACAGGAGGAGGATATTATGTTAGATACCACTCCAGAAGAGATGAGGAAGGCACAGGCTGGGGATAAAACACTCAAGCCTTGTTTCAGAAAATTGTCAACTTGTCATACAACTCCAGGCAAGGGAGATTTTTACATGAAAAACAAGTTGATGTATAGGAAGACTGGAGCTAGATCCAATGGTCACGGACAGCTGGTTCTTCCAAAAAGATATAGGACAGAATTAATAAGGAGCCTACATGTGAAACCAGATGGGGACCATGAGAAGATAGGTACCATCATTCAAAAGGTGGCTCACAATTATTATTGGCCCAAAGCAAGATGGGACATTGAAAATTTTGTAGAAAGGTGTAGCATAGCACATGAGGGAACACCCACAAGTGGGAACATGGATCAGGACCTGGACACGCCACGGGGCAAAATTAGGCCTGATAATAAAAAGAAAATAGATTTGATAAAGTGGACCAAATGGAATGGGAAGCCCCTTTTCACGGACAAGCTTCACTTAACTGTTTTACAATGGCCACTATGCGGAGAGTGCAAAAAGATGTCTTACCCCAGGATAAGCCGAAAATCCCTCAATCGGACTTAAACAAACTGGAGGAAGAAGATGTAGGGAGGAAATCTCTCATCAAGAATTTTAAGAGGGGAGACAGCCCCAAAAGAAAAATTGGTAGCGGTCGTTTTGTGAATGATAATTCTGGGAGGAAAAATCATCACTATAAAGCTTCAAGTGGAAGAGACCATACCGGTGCATGGACAAATAGGTCCACACAATTAAAGGTCCATATGTAGCTTTGTTAAGAACGTGGACTGATGAAAAGGCAGAGGAAAACATTACATCTTCATACCAATATGTGAATGAGCTGACCACTCGGTTAAAAACTGGCTGGAAACTTGCCAATGAAAATTTGAAACAAGCCAGGAAGAAACATGCTGCCTATTATAACAGGAAGGCGAAAGACAGAAATTTGGCTGTGGGAGAGAAAGTACTGCTTCTTTTGCCTGGGAGTCAGAATAAGTTACAAATTGGATGGCAGGGTCCATATACAGTTCTAGAGAAGGTGTCTAGAACAAATTATAAGATAGATAAGAAGGGGAAAGAAAAAATCTATCATGTGAATCTCCTGAAGAAATATTTGGAAAGAGAACATCAGGAAGAGACACACTTGTTGACCTTGTCCATCGCCATGGAGATGAAAAAGGAACCACTTTCATCATTTGAATATCCATTACACCCCTGTGAGACAGCAGCACAGGTGAAAATCAGTACACATTTAACGAAAACTCAGAAAGAGAGAGTGCAACAGGTTCTAAATAATCATGCAGAGGTGTTAACAGACCGACCAGGGCATACAAACCTATTGGAATATGATATGAAACTCATAGACTCCACACCTGTCTGTATGAAACCATATTCGATTCCGTTTGCTAAGGAAAAAGCTTTGAAGGAAGAGATAGACTATCTATTGAAGGAAGGAATTATTTCGCACAGTGAGTCTTCGTATAGTTCCGGTGTTGTACTCTTAAGGAAGCCCTCTGGAGAACATAGACTCTGTATAGATTACAGGAGACTGAATGCTATTACAGAAGGACAGGTGGATCCATTGCCGGATACAAATCAGCTGTTTGCCAGGTTAAATAAAGCTAAATATTTCTCAAAAGTGGATCTGAGTAAAGGATACTATCAGATTCCAGTAAAGCCTGAGGTTAGACCATACCTAGCTTTTAGTACCTCAGAAGGACACTATGAGTTTAATAGATTGCCATTTGGATTGAAGAATGCGCCTAGTGTCTTCTCTAGAATGATGAGAAAATTATTGGATCCTCTGAATAATCCCTGTATAACAAATTTTATGGATGATATCCTTATAGCAACAGAAACATTTGAGGAACACATTGACTCTCTGAACATGCTGTTTAATCGACTTAGGGAGGCAAATTTAACAGCCCGACCAACCAAATGTTGCGTTGGATGTAAAGAATTGGAATTTTTGGGACACACAGTTTATCAGGGAAACATGACCCCTGACCCAAAGAACTTAGAGAAACTACAGAAAGCCCCGAGACCACAAACCAAGAAGGACGTGAGATCCTTTGTCTCATTATGTGGTTTCTACCAGAAGTATATCAAAAACTTTAATTCCATATGTGCACCTTTAACGGAATTGACACGTAAAGGACTTCCAGATCGCATTACATGGACACCACAATGTGAAATGACTTACCAAGAATTGAAGGAAAAGCTCACAAGTAAACCCATTTTGAAATTACCTGACTTAAGTCAAGAATTCATAGTAAGGACGGATGCAAGTAATATTGGGTTAGGTGCAACTCTACTACAGAAATCAGATGCATTGGATGGGGAATTAAGCCCAGTGGCATATGCTAGCAGAAAGTTGAATAAAGCTGAAATCAACTACTCAACTAGCGAAAAAGAATGTCTTGCAGTAATATGGGCAATAAAGAAATTCAATATTTATCTATATGGGAAGGCATTTAAGTTGCAAACTGACCACAAACCTTTATCGTTTTTTAGCACAGGCTAAGCATGAGAACTCTAGGTTACTCCGATGGTCTTTGCTTCTGGCTCCATATAATTTTAGCATTGAATATATATCTGGAAAAACCAATCTGGGAGCGGATTTTTTAAGCCGCCATCCGTGTGATGAGAATCACCGTAAACCCCAGAAATAATAATAAATTTCTCTATGTGTATATAGAATAAAGGACTGACATATAATGTCTGTTTTAAGAGGGGAGGTGTCATGAAATATTCTAATCCACATATATAAATTATTAGGTAAATATGAAGCCTAACAAATAAAATTAATAAAGAGAAGAGCAATGGTAAAATGACATTGCTGTCACAAGGAATGTACTCGAAATCCCCCTTGTTTTCTGCTTCGTCTGCAAATTGTAACGCTTTCACGTTGATAGTAAAAGCTTACTGTATTATACCCGCTTTCTTCAATGAAACGTGTGCTGTATTTCTTGGAAAAAACATTGAGAGACTGCGTAATGACCTAAATTAATCCTAACATTAATTATATTACGTTACCAAAACGAACGAACAGATGGACAAAAGGATAGCGAGAGGGGAGGGCTGAAAATCAGGAACGCATGCAACACGCGACGCGCGATATACAAATGCTGGCATCACGCGTGTAAGTCTACAAGCACTAACTTTTTCAGACGGACAGTGATAAAATACACTACCCTTTCCCAGAGTTAGGTTTATAAATCATAACAGACTCTTATTAGAAAAGATAACATTAGATGGGTTTACGGTTGAAAACATAACAGTACCCAGACAGCACATCTTCCAAACAGGAGGTAGTAGAAAATACATATTTTGAACGCAGCCACGTAGCTCTTTTAAAGTGGGAAAATTGGGTTCCTTAGGGCTTGCTGACAAATAATATGTAAAACGTTACGCCAATAGTCCAGGAATTAATAAATTATACCCAAAATAAAATAGTGAGGCTGCCTGACAGCATGAAATCATTTCTGCTCATAAAATTTTTTTATAACGTGTTTGAAAAAAAAACCTTACGTTACATAAATAGCCTACCATGTAAACTCCAAATTGATTGGAGCGCAACAAATGAAAGCCTAACCACGATTGGTCGGGCTATAAATACTATCTTGGTTGTTGGGGAGACGGGAAAAGATAACATTTTTTCAAACACTTGTCGAAACGTGGCTCATTGGCCAGTCTCGCTGATATACACACTTGGGAGCGTTAGTTCGAGACCACTTGTTTAAAATAGCTTGATAAAGCATCAGTGCGTTGAAGCCAGCATATATTTGGCTCAATAAAAGCCTGGAACATAGGCAGATGGAAGTTTGTGCCAGTTTGTGCCAGAATTCATTGCTAATCAACGTATCTGTGTTATTCGTATGAATTGTGGTAAGCTTGAACCATTTAATATCTTTTAATGAAAATTGAATGTGAATTGTTGATTTATGCCTGTATATATATGTGTAGTTCAGTGGCAAACGTGAGGTAAAGCCTAAAATGCTCCAGCCTGAACAGAGGGTGTCGGAGAAAAGTAAAACGGCATGGAATGGCCAAACAGTACACTGACACCTGGATGATTGACTAGAAAGAAATAATGCTGGAAGTGCAGAGGCGTAGTGACCATTAAGGATGGTAATGCTGGTATAAAGTATTTCAGATGAAGCTGACTGTTGGCCTAACGCTCTGAACGCAATGTTTGTGCTGTATTGTGATCAGTGTAAAAGAGAATATAAATTAGTTATGAAGTAGAAGGTACATCCTTCTTGATTTCAGGGACAGTGGTCTTGATGGTACTGAGCAGCATCTGGTCAGAGATTTGCTGAATCCAGAGTCGGACAGCATACTCCTTGGTCCTTTTTAGCTATCAGTGAGGTGTCTCCAGAGCCCAGAAGAGAATTCGAGCAGAGGAGTCCTCTCCTGCCGCCATCACTCAAGATAAGCAGAGTTGGCCAGCTGAGCTCAACATTATGCCCCCTCATCTTGAAATAACTTTATAAAAATACTATTCAGAGGGGAATTTACTTGTCTTAAAATCAGGAACTGTGAACATCTCCAATACTGGTCCCTAAAGACAAACTATTGAAGTCATGATGACAAATACCAACAGAGCTTGAACAAAACAAAACCAGTATTACCTCATTTTACTACTACACAACTGACACACATAGAACATTTGTAATAATATATGTCACTACAATATTCATATTAAATACATTCTGTACATAACTTGTAATTTAAATTGATTGTGATTCCTGGTTCCCTTGTAGTTGAATCAGGACACATATTCATTCATGCTAGTAATGAATACATATTGTTATTTGAACCGTTACGAGTGACTTCTTTAAGCTATTCTCATAGAGTGTTATATGTATGTGAGTGTCACAGTGTTGTTAAGAGTAGTGGATTAAATTAAATTGTTTATCTGTCTGTTGTTGTGACTTACACTTCACCATACTCATACCCTAGACACATAACGTAGCATCACACTATTCCAGAATAATTCTGACTGAGATAATATAGATATGTGGTAGCAAGTAAGGTTATCTATAATACACTACTCTTAATAGATATAGATACCTTCACAGCTGATCTCAGTCAGTACACTAAGTTCCCTATAAGTATTTATAACATCCCACTTCACCACAGAGGGGAAGAAGTTAAATAGTAGGCGTACATATTCATTTTAAGTAGCAGCACGCCTAGCTCGCATTACCAGGATACGCCACTGGTAAAGGTAGTCCCATTGCAGATAATGCCGTAGCGGTGGGAAGTGTTAAGGACTTTATAATACCAGGTCCAGCTTTTTATGAGGTGAAGTGACGAGCTTCCTTCCTCAACTCACGAGCAGAGTCAGGTATCAATTTACAGCTGGTTAGACTGGAACGTGACGAAGCCAGTTTTCAATCCCGAAACCCGGTAATTACGCCGAGACAGGAAAACGCTCTAACCGCTTAACCAATCGGACACTCAAGACATATACAAGGTATTAAATGTTATAATATTGACGGAGTGAGAATTTTATGGAACGTTATTTTTAAAAGAAAACTTATACTAAGTTTTTCTCTTATTCTTTGGGTCATTCTGTCTAAAACACCATTATATTGGATCACGTAATATTTAGAACTGAATTATTTAAATATGATTGTAATATAGTTATAAATAATAAAGACATACTGCAAACAATACTAGAAAACAAGTTAAGCAGCGCAAACTGTATACAGGAATAGACGCATCATTAGAAGTGCCTGTAGACGACTGATTGGTGGATAGTTGTGTCCTCTGACTGACGGGTAGTTGTGTCCCCTGAGTGGCGGATCCCTGTATATGCGATGAGTAATAAAAGTACTCGTTAAGTTCCCGACCACTGCTGCACTGTCCTTTAATGTCTAAACCAAACATAAATGACTTATACCAGCTAATCAGCTCTGTGCGGAGCGGATAGGGACAAAATAACGATGGAATTCTAGACATGTCCAAAGTGCTAAGCCTCGTCAGTGATCTCAGAGCAAATGGAATTTGAGCCATGTTCGTTCCTTGAAGATCAAGGGTTCTAAGAGATACCAATCCTATAAATGCTAAAGGTGAAATTATTGATATAGGATTGGACTTTAAATTAAGTTCCTGTAAGTTGGAATAGTTTGAGGAAATTCTGCTTGTGATCTGAGTTATTTTGTTCTTGCTCAAATCTAAGTAGGTCAGAGATGAGGGAAACATATCGATGTTAATCTCCGTGATTTGGTTGTTTTCCAAGATTAAGGACCAAAGATTAGAAATATTAGCAATAGCAGCAGGTACTGAAGTCAAATTGTTCCACTGCAATTCTAATGTTTTTACTGACAGTGGAAATGACCCATTAGAAGAGTCAGATAATTGATTATAGCCTAAATAAACACTGGACAAATGTGTAAAACTTGATAAACTTGGAACTACAGTCAGTCCCATTGATTCTATGTCTAAGATCAAAAGTGTTTTCGCACACGGGAATAAAGCTAGCTGTTCAATTACTGGTATACCTTTGATATCAGTAATGTTATTTCCAGCAAGGAAAAGTGATGTCAAATTTGTGAGCGTTGATAATGCTTGTGGCACTTCAGACAAATTACAGTTTTGGAGGTTGAGGGACGTGAGTGTGTCTGTGGAGGAGATGAAAGCTTCGTCAGGAATTGATCCAATGGAGTTTTGACTCAAGTCAACTTTACTGAGAAAGTGAAAGAAGGAAAACCAGCTGGGCCATACAGACAAACCAACATTACGCAGCTCTAGTTGCCGTAGAGATGTCCCAATGTGCTGTAATGTCTCCCTGTTCCAATCCTCAATGTAAGTATCAGCAATCGCCAAACTAGTTAGATTGGTTAACTGAAGCAATGCATTTGGAAGACTGCTAAATGTCGCATTTGTGATTGACATCACGTCCAAAGTTGTCGCCGAGTCCTGGAAAGCGTCATCAGATATGTCAGTAATTGGGTTGTTCGTAAATGTAATTTTGACTAGAGCTGAAGGTAGACTGTTGTTAAGAATGCTCGTTATGTTTCCTCCCTAGAATTAAAAAAAAAAAATTATGCCAACATTTTTAGCTACATGTAGTTGCCTTTCAAGATTCAACAAAAGAATAGATCTACTCCACTATCAGGCATGTCGTACAAGATGACTAATCTGAGGTTGTGTAAGAAACTGGCAACTTCATCATGTAAAACTAATTGCCACAGGAATCAGAGCTGCAACAGCATATGAATGCTTGGTGCAGGTTTCCTGCAAAAGTACCAGCTACAGTAGAGGGCCCAGTGCTCCGTAATGAACGAACGCAACGGACAATTATTATATGATTATAACATTTAAAGTTTGAAATATTTCTAAAGAATATTTAATGTAATGACAATCAAACAAAATACGTAAAAGTTCAAAGTGATAATTTGGATGTCGTTTATTAGGTAACGTAGAAAAGCTGAGGCCTGCGAGTATCTCAGATAAATAAATAAATGTGGGTAAATTGCACGCCATAGTAAGACTAAATACAAGTGTTTCGGCTTTTATTTCTCTTCTTCTTGCTAATAGAAACTTTATATTAGTTGTCGAGACTTTATCTGGGTCTTTCACTGGTTCTATATTCCGTAGTTGTGTAGATTGTCGTGAAAAATGACCATGTCCAATGAGGCACTTTTTGGGGGCTGCTAATTCGGTAGAGCATCCTTTCACGATTCATTCTAGCAACGAGGCCATGGGGGAATTTGGATGGTCCCTGGTTTGATTGACAGTCAGCCTTTCATTTGTGTATATTGTTGTCTGGTGTCTTTCTTCCGTCGGTATGGCGAGGGCCTGTTGTTTAGCTATAGGACCTATTTATTTATTTGCATGTCGTTTACTGGCAACTTACAGACTAATATTTGAAAATGTTGGGGTTATCATACCGCTGTGAAACTATCCATCTTTTAATATATTTTTAAAAAATAATGTCTACATTTTTGTGTTTATTTTTACTGTTACAATCAAGCACCAGAGAAAGATGCGTATCATTTCTCCAAAAATGTTTTAATTTTCCTTAAACCATTTTGATGTCATTATTTTGCTGCAATAGAAGCACGGGGGTCAGCACTGTTGTTGGCTTTCTTGATGAAATCCTGCGTTAAAGCATTTTCTGTGCACTTGAACTCGTGGTAAAGAGGCTCTAAAGAGATAAATTACCATACATACAGACTATCTCTGCAGAGGTAAAATAAGATAACAGAAATATGTCTACCTCTGAAGATAAAGTAGGATAAAGAACATTTCTTTCCATGAATAGAGAAAGGAAGTTAAAAATACGTGGCTCCTTCTGAAGAGATAAATTAAGATAAAATTCATGGCTACTCGTGGAAGAAATAAAAAAAAAATAACAACATTGTTCCATCTAAAAACGTAAGATAACAGACAACATGGAACTCCCTAAAGAGATTAAGTAAGAATGTTTAAAAATAGCTTCGCCTGAAAAGCTAAAGTAAGTTAAGAATCTTAGCTTCGCCTGAAGAGCTAAAGTAACATACAATAATATGGCGCCCTCTGAGAAAATAAAACATGATTTAAAAAACAAATATCGTCCCCGCGTTGATTTTCCAGTACTTCCATGCAAATTAAGCAGTCTACTGTTACTCTGATTCCACCCTTACTTCCACATGTGTCAAACTGAATCCAGGACAAGGTGTTTATTTTCATGGACAAAAACACTATCAGTTCGTTATCATAATTTTATACTTACATAAAATATTGCTTCACTAACAAGCGTGACGTCACTTTCATTTACCAGTTGTGGAATTTGTTGCAAGTTTTTACAAGTAACACTTTTCGAGGTGCAGTCGCATGCCTGAAAATCAAAGTTGACTGTTAGTTAAACAATTGTATTCCAAACAATCGCTATTTCCTTCATCAAGAATAAATTGTACTGCAGATAACTAAGCTAATGTGACTGATAACATTTGAATTAATCTATCAATACCCTTTAGCTCCCAAAGTAGCACAGGTCTTCAACAAACGTTTGCCAAGTCCTCATGTCACGTGCCATCAGCTCAAGGTCTTTCTACGTCTTCCTCATTATTTTACTTCTGTCTCCAGTTCTCATCTCTGTGTGTTTGTGGTCGACCTCTGAGTCTCTGACCTTGGTGGTTCTAGAACAAGAACTGCCTGGTAATGCTATCAACAGCTTCCCTCAGTGTGTGTCCTGTCCATCTCCAGCGTCTTCTTCTCATCTCTTGTTCCACTGGCACTTGTCTGGTTCTTGTCATCTCTTGTTCCACTGGCACTTGTCTGATTCTTGTCATCTCTTGTTCCACTGGCACTTGTCTGGTTCTTGTCATCTCTTGTTCCACTGGCACTTGTCTGGTTCTTGTCATCTCTTGTCCCACTGGCACTTGTCTGGTTCTTGTCATCTCTTGTTCCACTGGCACTTGTCTGGTTCTTCTCATCTCTTGTTCCACTGGCACTTGTCTGGTTCTTCTCATCTCTTGTTCCACTGGCACTTGTCTGGTTCTTGTCATCTCTTGTTCCACTGGCACTTGTCTGGTTCTTGTCATCTCTTGTTCCACTGGCACTTGTCTGGTTCTGTCATATCTTGTTCCACTGGCACTTGTCTGGTTCTTGTCATCTCTTGTTCCACTGGCACTTGTCTGGTTCTTGTCATATCTTGTTCCACTGGCACTTGTCTGGTTCTTGTCATCTCTTGTTCCACTGGCACTTGTCTGGTTCTTGTCATCTCTTGTTCCACTGGCACTTGTCTGGTTCTTGTCATATCTTGTTCCACTGGCACTTGTCTGGTTCTTGTCATCTCTTGTTCCACTGGCACTTGTCTGGTTCTTGTCATATCTTGTTCCACTGGCACTTGTCTGGTTCTTGTCATATCTTCATTTTTTTGCATTTATTCTCAGTATCTTTGTCTTTCCCCTGTGTATTTTCACAACCTCTTGCAGTGACTCCTCTTCGAGTATTTTCATTTTGTCTTGCATCTGTTTGTGGTTACGGGACAGAATAATCATGTCATCTGCAAAATCAAGATCATTAAGCTGTTTGGTCAGAATCCACTGAATTCCATTTCTGTTGTGTGACATCGATGTTTTCATAACCCAGTCTATTGCTAGTAATAAACAAAAATTGAGACACGAGACATCCATCTCGCACTCTCGTTCTTATCTCAAACGGTTCTGTAACTTGTCCTTTATGAAGAACTCTGCATGCCATACCTACATAAGTCTTCTTTATTAAGGTAATGATCTTCATGTGAACTGCACTATGCATCTTGAATTTCCAAACTGATTCTCTGTCTACACTGTCAAATGCCTTTTCATAGTCCACGAATCCAATGTATGGCGGTGAATGCAATTTTAGACTTTGTTCAGTTATTATTCATTGTGGCTATTGTCACGAGTGGTGATATAGAGAGTCTGTCTACGACAAGACAAAAGTCTGAGAGGAGTAGAAAAAAGAGGAAGTCGAAAGTAGCGAATGTGAATGTGAGTGGAAGTGTGACAGTCAATCGTACAAAGATGCAAACACTCTTTTACCCTGCCACTCGGACGTTTTCTTTATGTCAACTCCACTCACCCCTCTCTTTCTCATTTATCGACAAACGAATAGATAGATATATGAAGTAAGGGACTGATACACCAAGTTGTTTTTACATTCAACGATCACAGATGTACAGGTAGGAGACAATTCTGATCAGCAGCAACTAGTTTTCTATGTTTATTAAGATTTTTTTTTTCCGTACGCCCGCTAATACTCGAGGCGAAATCTCAGGTTTTTATTAATGTTTTAACCTGATATTGATTTTACGTGAGTATCCCTTTGTTTCTTGTACAGAGACAGGTGTCCCTCGCCATTCAGGCAAATACTCTCCGATTTCGGAGGTACCCATTAGAGCTGGGGCGGCTCAGGAGCCGCCAGTCCCTGGTCAACGACACTCCTTCAAATGTCCTCGCCAGGGCTCGAGTTAATCCAGTCCAAATCCCGGTCAACGAAAAATCCTCAAATGCCGTCGCCCGGGTTTGATCCTGTATCACCCGGTCGCCAGAGCGGTGTTTTAACCACTACGCTTGCGCGGCCCCCTTTATTAAGATATAAATGTAGATAGAAAAAATAAACATACGAGTACTATATCTGCGCGATGGCAGGAATTATAAAAATCACTCCAACAAGTAGGATTCACTTTCAATAAACACCAAAAAAAAACAAAAAAACGTACATCAACCTGATTTTAGTTAATAATCCAAACTGGCACCCAAGTTGTACACAAAAAATTAACTCCGCGAATTAACCCAATAGAAAAAAAGACCCACACTGGGTACTAGTAATAATAACCACCCAATTATAATCTATGTCCACATCTTCCAATCCCCAGTCTCAAATAGAGGCGATTGCGACTAGGTTACACAAACACAAAAAAAGGTTAACACCCCACAGCAAAGAATACACCACCAATAGGTAAACCACAATGGTTAAAAAAATTCAATAAACACCCAATTCTAGCACAACCAGTACTTCAAAAACCGCCACTAATTACTGGCCACTACCCGTCCTGACAATAACGTCCCCTGTTTGTCGGTGCTGTAGTATCCTGCACTCTTGTCCCGAATTACTTGCAAATTCGTGCCTTTCCGACGAAGCGAGAATTGACTTAAATCCACGATTGACAAGGTCAGAGGGAAATATCCTTTTAGCGACTAAATGATAATGAACCCTGATATCCTGTGGGTTAAAATGAGTCCAAACTCGTGTTTGCGCAAGCCATGCGCCTTAATATACCCGTAAGACACGGCCAGTTTAATGGTAACTGGGCGTATAAAGAAAGGGCCCACCGATCTTTACTTTAAGACGGGATGGGCGCGCTATTCTGCAGATTGGTGAGCTTGAATATTACTGGGGTCACAGGTTAAGCAGCTCCAGGAGCAGAGGGTACCAGCAGCTGGGTTACTCAAGGCTGCCTTCCTGGTAATGCGTTTTTGGGATTTAACCCACACCGTTCTCAACTCGAGAACTCGGTCAGGGATGTATTGATAAGACCAGAGGTGTGACAAAATGCTTGGTTTCAGGTCCCCACATCGATGGTGTGTGGAAGCTTCCAAAATACAAGCCATAAGCTAGTCGACTAAATTAGGGTCCCCTAGCTAAAATACAAATACACGAACACATCGAGACGAGGACTGTTTACAAACACTCAACGTCTCCCTAACTCCCCATCCAAATTATCGTGGAGCGTCAAACTGGTTTGTGCCGGCTGATTAAGCGCGCTCATTTGTCTCTCGCTTGCCGTGCGAACAGCAGCTGATAGCCACGTAAAACCGCTCGTACACTCAAGTGGCGTAAGGCTCGTAGGCCTGGATATACACAGGCCAGCGAAATAAATACTGTTTTGCCCGTGAGGCTATTATCCATCCAAAAAACCCCCAACGGGTTACACACAATCATAAATCAATATTTACAAAAATGACCCCTGACAATGATTTATCCGGGAACTCCCAAATATCCCGTTATACAAATGATTTATATAAGACATTCAATGAGTACAATTTATACATATCTCTGGGGGAGAAATAAACACCCCTCTCTCAAGGAACTCGTTGTAATAAAAAGAGTGGAGTTTACAATTATTATAACAAAATTGATATGAACACACACTCACTGTCCTTTTAATACAATTATAAAAGGTGAAATCTATTTAATTTTAGTGGTACTTTAGCGAACTTAAAATATTATTCACTTTTTCGCTATGAAAGGAAACCGACAAATTTACTGTTATACGCGCTCGCTCTCTGAGGAGTAATAAGTGATAGATTCTACCTACACAACTGTTTAAGTAATATAGCGCTTCTTACCGAAATGCAAGAAATCCACTACACCAAAAGTAGCTGGTCGAATCTGTCCAATAACGATGACACGTCTACTCTACTAGAACTTCTGGAGCTTTAAGTGCCAGACAACTAAAGAGTTTAGATTATATAGTACTCTCGGGCATCAGATGTCCTGGCCACCTGCGTTTTCGAGTGACACTTTTCGCCGGGTTGCATGTAACATGACGCAACTTCTACAGAATCCTGAGACTAGTTTTCACGTGTTGCGCTGACGGAAAAGCCGCGTTAAAAGAGAGGGACCGCCATTGCTTGCCGTAATCGAGTCTCCCCGTTGACCCACGAAAGGCGATGGCCTTCCCTGGTGTCAAAGGAACAGGGACGTTTGCCGCTCATCTCTCAGAAACCGAGTGCCAGGCTTTAGCTCGTGGTCAAATGACTCAAAAAGGATGCCGCTTTCCGCGACAGAGAGTCCTGGGCGCGTCAATTATTTCTCTTACCAACTTAAAAGTAAATGGGAGTAAACCTGTCAGATTTTAAGGTGACAGGCCAGTTACCCAAACTTTACAACTACAGGCGACCAAAAGAAATGAAATGGGCGGGCCAAAAGTCAAAAAGAATTTAGTGGTGTGTCTGAGCGCCAGGATTGTGCCAAAATGTTAGATCCAGCGTCACACCTATCTGGTCTGTACATGATCTGTTTTGTCGAAAACCTGCATGTTCATTTTTCAGTTGTCTATGGGCTCTTTCAATTCTTTCAATGATGATTCTGTTTAATACTTTTCCTGGCACTGATAGTTTTTATTCATCTATAATTTGTGCATTCTTCTAAATTTCTCTTCTTATACAACTTGACAAGATAACCTTCCTTCCATTGTGCTGCTATTTCTTCTCTTATGATAAGCTACTGTAAATCTGTCTAATTGTTACAATGTTGGGATTTTATTTTATTGTATTTTATTGTTATTTTATTATTTAAGTAATATTTAAGATACATGTGAGAATAAATGGATTCAGTATGGAAGACGAGAGAAAGGAAGGGCAGAATGTTAGACGGGCCTGCGTGCCCAATTCTAAACCCTTTGAAAATAAAGTTCGTTCGTTCGTTCTCTCTCCCAGACTTTGCCAAGTATTTTGTATAATATCTCTATAGAGGTATCAACATCTTTTATGACGCATTTACTGGAATGCCTTCTGAACCAGATGCTTTTCAATATTTCAGAAGCTTTATGTCTTTCTTTATTTCTTCTCTACTTTATCTTTCAGAGTTGATTAGTAGCTCTTCTTCTGTTGACTTCTGTGGGAATTTGGTGGAACTGGTCTATTGAAAAGTTCCAGAAAATTCCATCTCTTCAGTTATTACCAATCAAGTTTCCATTCTTGTCATTGATCAGACAATTTACTTGCTTATAATTCTCTGTTTTCTATATACTCGTATTTGGCCGCAGTTTCCTCTGCTTCCTTGCGAACTTCTTGATATATCTCTGTGGCGTTCTCCAACTTGCGCTTAGGTTTAATGATTTAATTCATGGAAGAGGAAACATATTAGCAGTAGCCAAGTGGTCATACGAAAGTCCTTAAACTTGCTACATAAACAGCTATTCAGGAATTGAAGAAACGTCCAGCTTATTCACATCACGATCATGTTTATTATAAATAAAGTGTATGCTCCAATGAAGTATTACTTGTGAGACCTCTTTCACTACACATCTCTAACTCCCTTGGCATAGGGCAGATACAGATACTGGCATATAACAGTCTGTCAGTAAATGTCGAGATCCAGTCCTGTAATCAGCTGTATCTATGAACATACGAATATATAAGAACAGGAACATCGCCCGTCTTCAGTCTGCAAACATCACTATATCATTTCTATCCACTCATCTACCTATCCTTTGAATGAATCAGGCACTCTGTCATTCCAGGATGACAAGACTAACTTCAGAACATATCTGTCAAACACACTGACATCCGAAATATCTCGGAGCAATTCACACATGCCTCCTCACTGCTTCACGACACACCGCCCAATGCCCCGTGAACCCTTGGCTATCATCTCCCCTCCTTTTGACCTCTCATGCACACTAATTCGTGACGTCGTATCTGCAGCAATGCGACAGATCGTAATAAAAACTTGTGGACGAAGCTATTTAATAGATAGATATAAGAACATAAATAACTGCATATAATATGTATGTCACATCTTCCCCCCTCCCCTGTCTGAGGAGAAAAATGAAATTTTTCTTCCTCAGAGGTAATTAAACAAAATATAAAGTGAGGTTCCAGTACCAAGTAGCCAGTTCAAATATAATGCGAGCGGAGACCAGGAAGTACTTCAACCCCTGTGTCTGTCATGAGAAAGCAAAATTTAACACAAAGTGAGGACATTGATATGAAAATATCAAAGCCTAAGTCTTACTCAAATCGAGACAATTTGACACATAAGAAGTAGATGACCTGCCTTCCAGTAACTAAGACTACATGTTATATGAACCCATCCATACCTGTCAATCATTTTCACTCTAATGTCACATACTTTTGGTCTAAGTCCTGTCAGGTTATAGACTGAGTGAATATTGTCACTTAATACAATTGCAAAGTAATTATGCTACAGATGACCATTAAGTAATTATGACATAATATATGAAAGTTGTAAGCCACATGCAATGAAGTACATGATGTAATACCTTCATGATAAGAGAATAATGTTTTCTGTTTTTCTATTTTTTTTCCATTCATATTATGTTTTGTTTTCTTCTCTCACATGAGTCTTTATTCACAATCTCAATGGATTATATACCATGATGATTAAGACAAGCATAATAAGCCATAAAGACCCTGTGTAGTTTGGTAAAAGTAGTTAATGTCAATGAAGACAAGACAGATGCTCAGTTGGTACATGACCATCAGTAGATGCAAGAGGATTAGTATAGCAGAGTACAGGGACAATGCATAGAGATACTCCTTCTTAAACAATGTGTGTCCATTAATCAAAGTCTAAGCACAAAGATAGTAATAAAAATTAATGTGTCCAAAAAAGAAGAATATATTAGGTAAATATCAATATTAAGTTTATTGAGCACAAAAATTGTGAGTGTTCATAAATCCATGAAGATAATTCAAGTTCACGGTTCATGTCCATGGGTTATCAAATAAAAGGTAATAAATTATCCCTGGAAAGTTTCTTTGGTTCACAATGTGTACTGCGAAGTACCTGAATCCTGAGTATGATTAATGTCGCTTGGAGGAAAAGTTATACACTCTGTAGCGTCCCTTGCCTTTCCATCATCGATAAAGTTTCATACCAACACATAATGCAAGTATCCATGCATACTAGTTGCTGTAAGCAAAGTCCTTGAACTATGCGAATAACAGTCTCATGGAATAAACATAAAGATAGTCAAATGTGGCAGATATATTCTATGTGAGCCGCAAGTTATCTTCAACAGAAGCGAAATACCCCATTCTGGAAAGAGAACTCCTAGCTATATCATGGAATATACCTATAGGTTGTCGAAGACAACTAACTTGAATATGACAGATTCTCAGATTTTCTCCATCTGGAGGATTCCGTGATGTATCAAACCAGTACTAGATGGTTGTACAGCGTGACAGGACGTCCGCAAGATTGTTATCAGAACCCTTGATCGCCCGGATGGTGTAAGAGTATGGCTGTAGACTTAGGGCATATCTAGCTGTTCTTTGGTTTGAGAAATTCGCGTTTTGTAGATAAGCTAGCGCCCTCTGGTCGGTTTTGATGACAAATGGTGCCCCAATCAAGTATTTTTGTAGTTTGGAAACACTCCATGATATAGCTAGGAGTTCTCTTTCCAGAATGGGGTATTTCGCTTCTGTTGAAGATAACTTGCGGCTCACATAGAATATTGGATGCAAAACATTGTTGTGGAGTTGCATCAAAGATGCTCCTATCGCATATTGAGATGCATCACATCTGAGAGTAAAGGAGATAAATGGATTAGGCAGTTTCAATATTGGTGCCTGTGAAAATAAAGATTTAATACGGTTTAATACATCTTGACATGGCTGTGTCCAGACTATTTTGTTAGGACATCCCTTTTTCAGCAAAGATGACAAAACGGAAGTTAATTCAGAGAAACGAGGAATGAATTTCCTGTAAAAGTTGATTAGACCTAACAAACTCATGACTTGTTTTTTTTGTTTTAGTAACCTCAAGATTAAAAATGTTTGAGACAGTGTCATCATCTGTTTTCAAGAATCCTTGAGAAATTCTATGTCCCAAAAAAGAAATTTCTTTATAGCAGATCTGGACTTTTGAAGGTCTAGCAGTGAGGTGGTGACTGCGTAGAATGTCCAATAAAGATTGAAGACCTAAGATATGGTCCTGCCACGAATTGTGGAAGAGACAGATATCGTTGATATATGTTATGATATCAGGCCGACCGGCACATAGTAATCTCATCATCCGGACAAACGTTGCCGGTGCGTTCACTAGCCCAAAACACACATGAGTCCACTGATATAATCCATTAGGAGTGGCAAGGGCAGTGTAAGGCTTAGATCTATCTGTTAAGGGAATCTGCCAGTAGCCTTTTGAAAGATCAAGTTTACTGAAATATGTGGCATCAGACATCTTTTCCAGTAAGGAATCAAGAACAGGTATAGGCTCTGCATCAGTAGAAGTTATACCGTTAAAACGACGGAAGTCTATACAGATTCTAATGGACTTATCTTTTTTCCTAACAATCACTAGAGGAAATGAGTAAGGTGATTGAGATGGTTCTATAATACCCATTTTAAGCATGTTATCAATTTCCTTATCCACTTGAGCCTGAAAATAAATTGGTATGGGATATGGCTTTTTCCGGATAGATGTTTGATCTTGAAGTAGAATGTCGTGAGAGATGACATCAGTACTACCTGGGATATCAGTCAACACATCCTGATAGGATTGTAACAGAGTAGAAATTTGAGTGTGTTGATCACCTGAAAGATCTGGAGATATAGAAACGTCCCTCCAAGATTCTGACGCTTGAAGCGGAACAAAAGATAATGGCAGAGAGACATCTTCGAATGAAGACTCCTCATCATGAATTACAGCAAGTGAGGAATAGTTTGAGTCAGACGCATCAATGGCCTCGAAAATTGGTTGAAGATTACCAGGTCGAGAATGGAATTTTTGGAGCATATTGATGTGAAATGTTCTATGTTGACCCTTTATATCCACAATATAATCAACATCAGTTAACCGTGAAACCACTTTATACGGTCCCCTCCATGCAATTAATAGTTTATTCTCTTTTGTGGGGAGAAGCACATATGCTTCCTCACCAGGCCACAATAAGCGTAATTTTCTCTTCTCATTAATGAATAGTCTGGTTTTTCCTTTTGCTCTCTCTGAAGCATCCACTGCTATCTGGCATGCTTCCACAATCTTTTTTCGTAGATTTACAACATACTCATAAGAGGATTGAACCTCCTCTGACAACTCGGAGCCCACGAGAAGCTGTTTTAAGATTGCCATGGGACCTCTAGGCTTTGCCCCGAAAATTAATTCGAATGGCGAAAACCCGGTTTGTTCGTTTGGGATTTCCCGATAGGCGAACAAAACAGCTGGTAAAATTCTGTCCCAGTCCTGTGGACATTGCGAGGTAACCTTACCCAACATCTGTTTGAGTGTCTTATTGAATCGTTCTACTGTGCCGTTCCCTTCTGGGTGATAGGCACTACTTAGAGACCTCTCAATTTGAAAATCCTTCATAACCTGTGCCATAACTTCTGATGTAAATTGTCTACCTCTGTCTGATAGTATTTCCTCCGGAAACCCCAATCTACTGAAAATGATCATGAGTGCATCAGCAACATCTCTAGTTGTGATGTTCTTAAGTGGTATTGCTTCAGGCCACCGTGTGCACATGTCAATGCACGTAAGAATGAATCTGTGGCCTCTTGCTGATACTACTGGTAATGGTCCTATGATGTCAATTGCCATCTTAGCGAATGGTCTGTTAGAGATATCAAAGGCCTGTATAGGTGCTTTGTGATATGCACCTTTTACAGCCACCCTTTGGCATGTCTTGCAAGTTCTACAAAAAGTTTTTACATCTTTGGTGACCCCAGGCCAGAAAAAATTGGACAGCACTCTTTGTTTAGTACGAGCTATCCCCAAATGGCCTGCACAGTTGACATCATGGGCATGTTGTAAAATAAAAGGTCTAAAATTAGTTGGCACCATGATCTGTTTTTTCTCAGAATTAGTATCTTTAAAATTCCTAATTAGAATACCATTTTTGATGGTGTACCAGTGAATAGCCTTCTCATTGTACACAACATCATCTTTTCTAGCAACCTTGAAAATTTTTTTCAATGAGTCATCATTATGTTGCATAGTAATGAACGACTCTTTACTGACAAGTGAAACTTGTAAATTGTCATCCTCCTCACCCCCTGATGCTGTACTATCATTGGCCTCTGCCTGAGCCTGTGCCCGTGTAGTAACTGCATTAGCAGTCAATAAATGCTGGTTTTCCCAACTTTTAATATCATCATCTGAGCACTCCTTCAGCCCAGGGAGGTTACCCAGAATCAACTCGCTGACTGGATTTTCCAACATACAAGCAAGAACGTTCCCTGTGAAGTAGGGTGTGTTTATGTAAACAAAGGCAGTCTGATAATATTCAACTGTGCCCCCGAAGGTAACACATTTCACCTGTTTACCTGTGTAACATGAGTTATCAACAAGAGATTGCCGCACCCCTACGGTAGTGCATCCCGTATCCCTGAGGACGGAAACAAGTCTATGATTAACAAACCCCCTGCAAAATTTAAGTGAACCTTTTCCATCATGAGAAGCAAGTACTGGTAGAGGGTGACCACAAATTAATCTGGGTACTTCATCTGTCTGAAAAAGAGTGTTGCAAGCAGAGCAATTTGCTTTATTAGAAAGATCAACACTGCATGCATTGGCATGCGACGTGATCTCAACCCCTTGATTCCGAGCAACTGACTGGTTGTTTTGTTCAACAGCAGCATTAGCCCTATGTGGGGGTCGAGAGCCTCTGTAGTGCTGATTATTCCTGTTGTTCTGGTAATTACAATCATTATTATAATTTGATCTTCCTCTGTTAGAATAGGAATTCTGAGTTCTGGTCCAGCCTCTGTTTGGTCCATTAAATTGTTGTTGAGGCATATTTTCCTGGCTATATGGTCGAAATGGTCTGTATGCAAAGTTATACCGACCCCTGAAGGTTCCGGCATTCCGGCTAAAATTTCGTCCCCAGCCTGAAGAATTATCAGGTGGTCCCTGTTTTTGATTTCTTGTATATAAAGCCTTTGCTGAAGCAACTGGTAATGCCTCCTTGATGTTCGAGTTGCTTATATTCCTCCCAGGATGTGCGGTCATGAAACGTCGCCCCAAAATCTCTATTTCAGCAATGGTTTGCGGATCCCTCTCTTGGAGATAGGTCAAAAAGTTTGGACTGACTGAAGAGAGAACCTTATCTCTTAGTATGAGATCCATAAGCGACTCAAAAGTATGATCGATTTGTGACAATTCAATCCATCTCTGAAAAGTAAGCTTGATAGATGCAATGTATTCTGCGAAGTCCTTGGACGAGTCAGGCAATAGAGTTTTGAATTTTAATCTATAACTGTGAGTATCCAGCTGGAATTTTTTTCAATAATAATGCCTTTATAGAATCATAGTCACTTCTAGAGGCATCATCCAAAGTGCAGAAAGCTGTAAGGGCTTCACCTGAAAATAATGACATTAATTTACTAGGTCATTCAGAGTTGTCCAGTTTATGTTCCTGACAAATTGTCTGAAACCTGTTCAAGTAACACGAGATGTCATCGGATGGATGAAATTTGGGTAAATGAACCTTAAAAGGACACCCATGATCCCTTTTTGTTGTGCCCTGATTAGTGCTCTCCGCCAGTTTGTTCTCATTCTCAAGTTTAAGTTTTTGAAGCTGAATTTTAGCCATTTTTTGCTCATGCTCAAACTGTGCTAGCTTAAGCTTTTCTTCTTTTTCATCTTGCCTCTTCTTCTCCGCTAATTCTTGTTCTAATTTTTTCTCTTCCTTAGCCACCTGCTCTAAAGCAAACTCTCTCAAGGCCTTCGCTTGAAACCCAAGTCTTTCAACCACGGTGAAAAAATGTTCTAGGCGAGACATGTTGAGGTACCCTGATGTAATCAATCAGTTACAACAATAACAAATCTTAACTAAAATTATATCATTTTTCAACAAATTGCCTTATACTTAATATCAGAACTGAACAATTCTGCACTAT
Source organism: Oreohelix idahoensis (assembly GCA_024509875.1). Classification (NCBI taxonomy): domain Eukaryota; kingdom Metazoa; phylum Mollusca; class Gastropoda; order Stylommatophora; family Oreohelicidae; genus Oreohelix; species Oreohelix idahoensis. The sequence continues at coordinate 348,153 of JAMPIV010019084.1, read as the reverse complement.
TTTCAAAGGAGACAATAATATATTTCCAAAGGAGCAACCAAGACAATACAATTTAAGATATATATATATATATACACAATAGATCAAGCCTAACAAGGACACTACTAAGGAATAAAGAAAGATAAGGTATAAAAGTTTTAACAGGTAATGAAAAAAAATGTAATCAGTAGAAGATCCACCATTTAATACATGAATCAACTGAATTGATAGTCCGATTCGATAAACAGAGCACGGCCAATAATGACGAAACATTAAAATAATCAACAGTCTATGACAAAGAACAACATTAAAACAAGTCCGAAACTAATAAAGAAGAAAAAAATTAATAATAATAATTGTAATGATCTAACAAGTTATGATCACCACACAGTACCTATAGAACAATTTGTGTGTGCCCGCTTTACGGCGAGATGTATCACACAACAAGACAGCTGGGCCAACCTTGCCCGCTTATACAAGAATTACATATATTAATACATTTAAAAAAGGAAAACAAACATCAGAGCTGATGGAGATCCAACCAAAATATTCATGAACACAGACCGAAAGATGTAAAAAATCGCACTTATCTTGTATGAAAATAAAACAGTCTCCTTCCTGGCCTGAGATATGGTACTAAGAAATGGATATGCAGCTCTGAAGCACTCCACAACAATGTAAAACGATTCGTCACTAGTCCTTCCATACACTCAGGTCTGACAGGACTCCATTTTGAATTTGACTGTAGACTCGCAGAAGTCGTTCACTTGAAGTAGTGACTGCTGGTAAATTGATATTTTCCTCTAATGAATAAAATTCTTCGATAACGCTGGCCCTCTTAACTTTTCCACTGCCGACACCTTGATAATAATGAACAGTTAATTCATAATATATTTCGAAAGTTACTTTAAAAATTTCCTCTCCTCCATCCAAACACCGCTCTGAGCAGATGTGACCTTCACCTTGTCCGTAAGTGGGACGACCCGGTAAACATTTGCTTGTAGAATTGGTTTAAAAAAAAAATGTACTTTACAAGTTCAAAATCCATGATACTTGGCCCCCAAAAAGCTGTGGCGTTCTCCAACTTGCGCTTAGGTTTAATGATTTAATTAATGGAAGAGTAAACATATTAGCAGTAGCCAAGTGGTCATACGAGAGTCCTTAAACTTGCTACATAAACAGCCATTCAAGAATTGAAGAAACGTCCAGCTTATTCACATCACGATCATGTTTATTATAAATAAAGTGTATGCTCCAATGAAGTATTACTTGTGAGACCTCTTTCACTACACATCTCTAACTCCCTTGGCATAGGGCAAATACAGATACTGGCATATAACAGTCTGTCAGTAAATGTCAAGATTCAGTCCTGTAATCAGCTGTATCTATGAACATGTCGGCGTCTGTGGCCTAATGGATATGAACGCAGTTTCATAATCCAGATATACCAGGTTCGAAACCTGCTGCAGGCGGTTTGGTAGCAGATCGCTTTGTGTGGATTTTTAACAATGGTATAAGCCCCGTACCGTTCAGAAAGCAATGGCAAACTACTGAATGAAAAAAATTGCCAAAAAAATCACAAACAGCCAATAAAAGCTGGGGTTGATTGCCACGTCCTGTAAAGGATAAGCAACTAAATATGAACATACGAATATATAAAAACAGGAACATCGCCCGTCTTCAGTCTGCAAACATCACTATATCATTTCTATCCACTCATCTACCTATCCTGTGAATGAATAAGGCACTCTGTCATTCCAGGATGACAAGACTAACTTCAGAACATATCTATCAAACACACTGACATCCAAAATATCTCGGAGCAATTCACACATGCCTCCTCACTGTTCCACGACACACCGCCCAATGCCCCGTGAACCCTTGGCTATCATCTCCCCTCCTTTTGACCTCTCATGCACACTAATTCGTGACGTCGTATCTGCCGCAATGCGACAGATCGTAATAAAAACTTGTGGACGAAGCTATTTAATAGTTAGATATAAGAACATATATAACTGCATATAATATGTACGTCACAATCTCCAATTGTCTCTTTTGATGTTTCTTCTTATTTCTTTGTTTGCTTCTATGTACATTTCATGAGCCTTGACATTGGAGCTTCTGGTTTTGCTTTTGCTTAAATGTCATTTCTTGCTTTTCTTGTCTTTTATCTTGTTATTGGTTTCTATTGTTGTCCGTGATTTGAACTGACGTTCTCTATTTCCCAGTAACTCTTCACATGTCTCATTCCTTATATGTTTTATTTGTTGCCAGTGGTCTTTCGTATTTGCTACATCAATCAGCTGTTGGAGTATTTTGTTATTTGTTGGGCACTGTGATCGAAAATTGCCTATTATTTCCTGATGTCTTAGATATCCCACATTACACTATTGTCTATAGCTATATACTGTTGTAAATTTCTTGAGTTTTAATTTTGTTTTGGCTAACCTAAGATGGTGGTTTGATACCACATCTGCTCCCCTATGTACCTTTACATCGTGTAATGATCTAAACTTCACGTCTATGCACACGTGATCAATCTGATTCTCCGTTCTATGGTCTAGTGGTATCCATGCTGCCCCTATATTCTTTTATGTGGAAACATGTTTTATCCTACGGCCAATCGACCAGAAGCACGACATTTTGTGAATAGTTCCTCATTTTCATTCATTGTACCTAATCCATGTCTTCCCATGATCTCCGTAAGACCTGTGTTGTCTGTTCCTACTTTTGCATTTAGGTCCCCCATCAGAATTGGTGTCCTTTCTTCAAATTTCATCCATGATATTTTGGAGTCTTCTTTATCTTTGGTTGGTACATAACACTTGATGATTGTTCAGCATTATTATCTTTTTGGCTGCTTCAAATGTTGCTGTTTGAAAAGTTACCTTCAATTTTTAAATGTTGATATTCGCACTTGTATCTAGTGGATTTACATGAAACCAATTGTCAATAGAATTAGCAATAACTATTATTTGACAAGTACATTTTTTAAAAATTGTTATTTCCATAAACAAAATAAAACAAAATATAATCTCAAATGGGCAATAAGTTAACGTTACAAGAGATAGATGGTCAAAAACTGCTGCTTGCTGTGTAATCACGTGTAGGACAAACAGGATGTCAAGTTATGTTGATAACGTGACGCAGAGTTTTGTCCAATTAAATGGCCATTAATTGTCTTTATTTTCAAATATGTTTTACATAAATTAGTTGGTCAGGATTGAAGAAGTGACAATTTCAAAATAGGTAGTGGTTTGTTTCTCAATCACCTCGTAGGACATTAACATTATTAGTAACATCTGAATTCATCCGGTGAAACTAGGCCATAGATCGATAACTTTATTGGTTCATTCATTGATCATCTTGTAGTTCCACGTAGAACATATGTTATCAACAAATATCTTCCAAACATACCTGCCATGTGCCATCCGTTCAAGGTTTTTCCATGTCTTCATTACCCCTTTCATATCTGCCCCCTAGTTCTATCTGCATGTATTCTTTGGTCTCCTACTATTTTTCTTATCCTAGTTGTTCTAGAATAGGAAGCTCATTGTATTGGCATCAACTGGATTTAACAATGTGTGACCCATCCAACGGCAACGTCTTCTTCTCACAAACTGTTCCCCTGACATTTATCAGGTTCTTTTCACCAGTTCCACATTTATAGTCGTTTCTGTTGTTCTCCATGTTTCAGAACCATGAATTAGGACTGCCTAAACCAGTGGTGGCCAAGCTAAGGTTGGCCGAGGGCCAGATTATGATAAAGGGTAACACCAGAGGGCCAGACCTAAAAAATCCTTAAAAAATAACGTACTGAGATTTAGTTTTACATATATAATGAACCACGTACAGAAAGCAACGGCAAACTACTGTACTGCACATCTGCCAAGACATGTATACCAGTCTTCGGACTGAAATTACTGTAAACAAAAAATATAATGAATCTGTTGTTTTAATTTGTTTTGTAATTTGTAATATAACATGTAATTATTTATTTCAAACATACATTTGTGTGTTATTTCATTGTGAAGAGTGTGGCTTCAATCAACAATAAGAGGCCGGCCAAAACAGGTTGGCGGGCCGGTCAAAACTGGTTGGCGGGCCGGATCTGGCCCGCGGGCCGTAGTTTGGCCACCGCTGGCCTAAACGTTTGAGTTGAATATGTTTATTAATGTGTCGGAGCTGATTTCTTTTTGATTTCCATATATTTCCCAAAGCAATGAAATCATCTTTTGCTTTTTGTATCGTAGTTTTTTTTTAAAATATTATAGCCGGAGCCTAACATTTGACTGATATTGCTGCCAAGATATATGCCACATTCTAAATCTTGTAAGGATGTATTTCCTAGCGCAATCTGACTTTCTTTTGTCACATTTATCCTCATGATCTTTGTCTAGCCTCTTAGTGTTTTTAAACCAAATTGTTGTGACCACTTATTAAGTATTCTCTTTTTTTAAATTTAAATCTAGTTACGTTTTGAAACAGAATAGCCAGGGCGCCTGTACAATCTAGAAAGTCACGCAGTTTTGTCAGAGGCTTTTAAATTCCATTTCTGCTGCCTGGTGACGTTTTATTAATCCAGTCATTAATCAGAGGACAAGAACTGGTGACAAGACGCAGCTCTGCCCCTCTCGTATCTGAAAACGCTCAGTACGTTGTCCTTCAAGGCTTCAGGGATTAACTCTGGTCCGATTGTCTAAACGATTAACACGCTATCCTCTCGTGGCGTATTTATCAGGTCCAGGATCAAAACGTGGTATCGACACGCTCCAGTCTACCCAGCTTTAAATAGGTACCTGACTCTGCTCAGGAAGGCAAAGGCAACGAGCAAGGGGAAAGTCACCCAACTTAAAAAAAAAGGCTGGACATCATATGGTTAAGTCTCTAACATTTCATTTCCTTATTGTATTTTCTATTAAGGTATTACCTTTCTAACATCATGCAACATAATATTTGAACTTTTCTAACGAGACCTTTGATATCATCTTGAACGGGGAAAAACTACAGAAAGTTGAAAGTTTCAATTATTTAGGCAGTAAAATGACTCAGGATGGTGACACAACAAGAGAAATCCATACTAGAATTGCTTTGGCAGCTAGCGCCTTCAATAGATTATCTAACATTTGGAAATTACGATCATTGAATATACATACCAAGCTTCGTCTGTTTTATTCAAATGTTATCTCAGTGTTAACATACGGCTGTGAGAGTTGGAAAATAACAAAATCATTGGAGAACAAGCTGAATACATTCGAGAACAAATGTCTTAGAAAACTCATGAACATCAGTTGGAAAGAATTCAAGACTAATCGACAAATAAGAGAAGACTCTAGGCAGAAATATGTCTCCGACTATAAGGAAAAGACGATGGTCATATATCGGTCATGTCCTACGAATGCAAAACAACAGAATACGACTACAGGCGCTCACTTGGGTTCCTGAGGGTAAGAGGAAAAAAGGAAGACCAAAAGAAACACTCAGAAGAACAATAATAAGAGAAGGAAGAACGTTGGGCCTAAATAATGTGCAAGAGCTAAGAGGAGTGGCGTCACAACGAACAACCTGGAGAGCACTGGTTTCTGCCTTAAGCGCCGTGTTTGGCGCTTAAAGAATTTATTATTATTATTATTACCTTTACTTTCGCATAATTCACCATTAGTTGTCAAAGTGAGTTTTCTATCAAAACTGATGAATGTATACTGTTAAAAAAAAAAAAAAAAAAAAAAAAAAAAACGAAACGCATAGCTACTGAAGGCACACACATAGCCATAATTTTGACATCCAATAACTTTTTTAATTTAATGAGTTAATTGTTCAAATTGCACACAAGAATACCTTAGGGTTCAACCCATCAGTTGACAGTTGTTTTGCATCTGGGTCATGAGAGTTTTTTGGCGTACGGGCTTTCCCGTTAGTATGGTGTGTCCTCCTCTTGCATCGATCAGCGACTGGCATCTCCTGGGCATGTATGCGATCAGACGTCTGATGTAGGCCTGTGGGATGGCTGCCCACTCTTCCTGGAGTGCCTGGAACAGATCACGACGATTAGCTGGAGTAACGTCTCGGCGACAAACACGTCTATGCAGCTCATCCCACAGGTGCTCAATCGGACTCATGTCTGGAGACAGGGATGGCCAGGGAAGGGTGAGAATTTCGTTTGTTGGCCAGTCAAGGAACTGCGTGGTCAACCGTGCACAATGGGGTCTGGCGTTGCCCTGTTGAAACACAGACCTTTGGGCAGCCAAAAGTGGAAGGACATGGGGTCGAAGAATTTCATTGACGTATCGTTGCGCATTCAAGCCTCCTTCAATGTGCACCAATTGACTCCTTCCGTTGTAACTGATCATTCCCCACACCATTGCACCTCACCACCCCACCGTGGCGGCGGAAGCTTCATCAACGCAATTTTGAGGCAAAACGTTTCATTTCGCCTTCGGAGACCCCTCTACGCCGTCTATCATGACGCTGCAACAAAAAGAAAGATTTCGTCACTAAACCAGACACGTCTCCATTGATTGTCAGCTGCCCAGGGACGATGCTGGTTGGCCCAAAGAAGTCGATTTTGCCGATGGCGGCGCGTAAGGACAGGTCCTCGGTGAGGTCGTTGTGCCCAAAGTCCAGCGTCATGCAGTCTATTCCGGACAGTTTGATCAGACACATGACGTCCTGCAGGCAATGAACTGGGCAGTTGAGGGAAGCTGTTGTAAAACCCTGTTCTCTGAGGTGACGACGAAGCCGAATAAAGCGATCCTCCAGCTGCTGTTGTCACTCTGGGTCGTCCACTGCGATGCCCGGTCTTCAACTGAGCCAGTGGCTTGGAACACCGGTGCGAAAGTCGACTGATGGTACTCTGATGCACGTTTAGATGCCTGGCAAATCCTGACTTTGGACTTTCGCCTGCATGCAGTCGGCCAATAGCAATGTTCCTTAAAAAATTTATCGATAGAGACGCCATAAATGTCTTGCTTGAAATTTGAACTTTTTTTTTTGTGTGTAGCGTTATCCTTTTTATAGGGTTTTCAGTTGCGTAGTCAGTTTGTAATAGTGTTCACCTCCCAAATTTTGTTGCTTTCACGTGCGCGCAACATGAGCTCGTGTGTCAAAAATTGTGTCATAAACACTATTGACCACTGCGTTGTAACGGATTACAAAAACACGATCTGCAATTCCATGTCAACGACGTGCATATTGACCACCGTAAAGAACCATTTTGAGGCCTGGTTTTTTTTATATAACCCTAGCTACCAAATTTTTTACTTACAAAACTCAATAAAAAAACGCGCCCTCGGATAGCTATGCGTTTCATTTTTTGAACAGTATAGTTTCGTAGTCCATAAATAGAATTTAAAATGGCGAGGTCAGTTCGACTATTTATTCTCTGTGTGGCTATCTGGTCTGTACAGCATCTGTTTTGTCCCAAACTTGCTGGATTTTCTCTCAGCTGTTTGGTTATGAGAAAACAAACATTTTGTTGCGGCCAACTTTTTTACTTACCTTGTCGAGGTACGGACAAGTCATGGCTGCAGCCAGTGAGACATTGGTGACGAAAAGAACCAAAATGACGAAAATATACCTGGCAGAGTCCATCTTGTCTAATTTTATCCAAGACAGTAGGCGAAAATAAACAACAAGATGAATCCACTAAGAAAGTCTTAAACAACAAAAATGTCTATATAAATTTACTGTAAGACACACTCTACATTTGGTTGACATTTTAATATAAACAGAACAGAAAAATCTTTTGGCCAGTCCTGGTGTCACAGGCAGGACATTGTGGTGACAGCCATTACATATGGCGGATTTACTAAGATATGTTTTAGCTGCGCATACTGTTATCTTTACTTATTTCTTTAACCCAGCCAATGTCAACTGAAGTACTAATGTAAATATCAAGTTTAAGCTAAGATTGTTGTTCAACTGCTGCGAATTTTGGTCCGGTTAAAAAAAAATCGTTCATCGAGGACTGCTTATCAACATCTACTTATCAGAGTTTGACATGTTTGTGTGCTGTGAAGAAAAGACAGTAACTATGGACGTTTTATTCTTATCTTTCCGGAAATAAACATTAAGTAGATCTTCTTTCTCAGATTCTTTTCACCAGACTACAAAAGGTCTTGGTAAAAAGAAAAGAAAGGACATCACAATTTTCACGGGGGACCTAAAATAGGAATAGACAACACCGGCTTTGAAGAAATCATGAGAAAGAATGGATTAGGTATGATGAAAGAGAATGGGGAACTATTAGCTAACTTCTGTGCTTCAAATGAACTAGCTATAGGAGGAAGCATATTTCCACATAAAAGAATACATAAAGCAACATGGATATCGCCAGACCACAGAACTGAGAGTCAGATTGATCACACATGCATAAGTAAAATGTTTAGGTCATCATTGCATGATGTACGAGTAAAAGTATGCAGAGGAGCAGATGTGGAATTAGACCACCATCTTCTGTTGGCTAAAACAAAATTAAAACTCAAGAAATTTACAACAGTATATAGCTATAGACAACAGTATAATGTGGGATACAAGTAAATAAGAGAAAAATGTTTCTATCACAGTATCCAACAAATACCAAGTACTCCAACAGCTGGAAGATGAAGCAGATACGGAAGACCACTGGCAACAAGTAAAAAATATATAGAACGAGACATGTGAAGAATTACTGAGAAAAAGAGAACATGAGCACAAAGCATGGATAACAACAGAAACCATAAGCAAGATAGAAGACATGAAAAACAAGAAAGCTGATTTAAACAGAAGCAAAACCAGAAGCTCCAAAGCCAAGGCTCATGAGGTGTACATAGAAGCAAACAAAGAAGTAAGAAGAAACATCAAAAGAGACAATGGAAGTATATTGATGATTTGGCAAGGGAAACAGAGGAAGCTGCAGCCAAAGGAAATATGAGGGACCTCTACAACAACACAAATAAGCTAACACGGAAATGTAAGCAAGCAAATGTCCTCGTAAAAGATAAGAATGGAAAATTGCTTAGTAATTTACAAGAACAAATGAAGAGATGGACAGAACATTTAGAGGAACTTCTCAATAGACCAGCTCCAACTAATCCCCCAGATATCCAGCCAGCAGAAGAGGAGCTACAAATCATCTGTGAACGACCAAGTAAAGAAGAAATAAAAAAAAAGCCATAAAGCTTCTGAAAGATGGAAAAGCAGCTGCTCCCAGATAGTATTACAGCAGAGGCCATCAAAACATATATTGATACCTCTATAGAGATATTATACAAACTACTTGGCAAAGTCTAGGAGAGAGAGGAAATACCAGCAGAATGGAAGGAAAGTTATCTGGTCAAGTTGCCTAAGAAGGGAAGTTTACAAGAATGCACAAATCATAGAGGAATAATGTTGCTATCAGTGCCAGGAAAAGACTGCTGCACCAGTTATCACTATCGATAACTATGAATTGGCAGTGGTGCACCACTTCACATACCTAGGGTCTACCATCAATGACAAACTCTCACTGGATACAGAAATCGACAGCCGCATTGGCAAAGCTGAGCTACCTTTGCCCACCTCACATCGCGTGTTTGGGGAAACTCCAAACTCACAATGAAGACCAAAGCTGCGGTATATAATGCCTGCGTCACCAGCACACTCCTATATGGCAGCGAGACCTGGACGACCTATGTTAAACAAGAAAGAAGGCTCAATACCTTCCATTTACGGTGTCTACGCCGCATCTTCGGTATTTCATGGAAAAACAAAGTGACAAATGTCGAGGTATTGTCACGTAATGGCCTTCAATACATGTATATACTGCTTAGACAGCGCGGACTATGCTGGCTTGGCCATGTCCGCAGCATGTAGGATGGTTGCATCCCGAAAGATATATTCTACAGATAGATAGATAGATAGGTAGATAGTAGATAGACAGACAGACAGACAGACAGTTATATATATATATATATATAGATAGATAGATAGATAGATAGATAGATAGATAGATAGATAGATAGATAGATAGATAGATAGATAGATAGATAGATATATTAACGGTCTTATGAACTAAATGACTGATTGATAAGAAAGCTGGAAAGAAACATTTGAACTCTGGCCTATTTCTTTTGTCGTTCGTATCTTTCGTATTCCTTGTGATGACGTCACAGTAATGCCTTGAGGTCAAGTTATTTATTGGATTAAAAATCCTGGTATGATCTATTATCATTTCACCTTGTCTGTCAGCTTGTCCTTCAGTAACATTTTTCCATATCTCATACGTAGCTGTAATACACATTATCTCGCTACCTCTCTCACAATCCCTCACGACCATGAAGGCATCATATGGTTAGGACAAGTGAAGCAAGCTAAAGTTTTAACTGCCAAGTTGTTTTCTCCCAATATCGAGCGAAGGTCTGCCATTTTGGACATATTTAATTAATTACCGTATTAGTTATGGCGGGTCTGAGAATCTTCTAATCAATAATAATTTAATTAGAAACAACCAATTGTGTAAGGACAACAGATAAACAAAAATATATTAGCTGTTATGTACTGTAGTGCTGTGGAATGAGGCAGACACAATACATGTGTCTCTTGCTCCTCCTGAAAGAAGCAAGAAAATATATGAGGAGGTTGGTAATAGTAACGCGGTTGAACTGTGTGAAGTAGATGTACTAAAACTTGGTCTCGTTCTTCCAAAGACTAAAATAGTCACAAATAATGTAAACTAAAGCAACACATGTGTGGTTTAGGTAACAGATAAAAAAGACGAACAATACATTTAGAGAGTATAATCAGCCACTTCCAAATCTGTGAATTGATTCAAGAAATGGAGGTCAGATTTTTTCTCGTCAATTTATGTCAAAGTTTACTGAATCCAATCGCTGTGTGCCTTTCCTTCAACATTTCCTTTTAGACCTTAAAAATAGATGACCCACAAATTATTGTCCTCATACTCTTTTGTACAGAAGAAGCTAAAATAATGCTACTGTATTATTAAAGGAAATGAAAGGGAAAAAACAACAACAAACAAGTGAAAAGAAAATGCATGACAAACTGAAAGAACTGTACACGTTTAGCCGGTGACGAGAGTGTTGTAAATTCCATGTTTCGCTTTCTTTTCGTTTTTTCCCCTCATTACTGTGTATTTGCTTTTTGTAAGAATTTTCATAAATTGTTGCAGCTGTCAACTTTATCTAGGTAGCGCATCGTCTCATTGTCATTTAAACAATAGATAATCTCTATGAGAAATATTTTTTTTTCCAGCTTGATTTGGCAGGACTGTGGACGAAACACCTGGCAACCTTTCCCAATAAGGCAGAAAGTGAAAGACCTTTACAGCAAAGTGGAAAATCAATCCAGATGTACGATCCCATTATTAGTTTTAGTTCAATTAACCGAATGAGATCATCGAGTGACACAGGATTAGAACATTAGCGTCTCGAAGTAAGGTGCCCGCTTTCGAGACCAGTTAACGTCTAACTTCAGTGTACCCAGTTTTGCTGGTGACTTTTAATCTGCTCTTGATTTAGATAAGAAAAAGGCACCAAGAAAGGGAACCGGTCCCCACATGTTAGATATCTGACACCAAGAACAGCCAAGTCTAACACCTCACACCAAGAAAGGGAACAAGTCCCCACATGTCAGATATCTGACATCAAGAACAGCCAAGTCTTACACCTCACACCAAGAAAGGGAACAAGTCCCCACATGTCAGATATCTGACATCTAGAACAGCCAAGTCTTACACCTCACACCAAGAAAGGGAACAAGTCCCCACATGTCAGATATCTGACATCTAGAACAGCCAAGTCTAACACCTCACACCAAGAAAGGGAACCGGTCCCCACATGTTAGATATCTGACATCTAGAACAGCCAAGTCTAACACCTCACACCAAGAAAGGGAACCGGTCCCCACATGTTAGATATCTGACATCTAGAACAGCCAAGTCTAACACCTCACACCAAGAAAGGGAACCGGTGCCCACATGTTAGATATCTGACATCTAGAACAGCCAAGTCTAACACCTCACACCAAGAAAGGGAACCGGTTGTCGTGAATTATTCTAATCCCCATATATAAATTAAAACGTAAATGCAAAGCCTAACAAATAAATTTAATAAAAGGAAAGAAGAATGGTAAAGAACAGTGCTGTCACAATGACTGTACTCGAAATCCCCCTTGTTTTCTACTTCGTCTGCAAATTGTAACGCTTTCACGTTGATAGTAAAAGCCTACTGTATTATTACCCGCTTTCTTCAATGAACGTGTACTGTATTTCTTGGAAAAACCTTGAGATACGCAAGCTGATCAATGACCTAAATTTAATATTTCATTCACTCCATTTTATACACGGCGTGACTAAAGGACAGATGGACTAAAGGATAGAGAGAAGGGAGAGGCAGAAAGCAGGGACACCTGCAACACTAAACACGCGTCGCGCGATACACAATTGCTGCCATCACGCGTGTAAGGCCACATGCACTAACTTTATTTCAAATCGACAGTGATAAAATTCACTACCCATACCAGAGTAAGGTTTTAAAATCCTGAAAAACGCTTATTGGGAATTATGACATTATACCGGTTTACGTTTGAAAACATAACAGTACCCAGACACCCTCAAGTTTGGAAGTGAGAAGGTAGTAACAGCACGACTATCCTAGAAGAAAATGCATATTGGCTCCATTAAATTCGTATATTTGGGTTCCTTAGGGTTTGCTGACAAAGAATATGTAAAACGTTACGCAAATAGTCTAGGAATTATCAAGTTATGGCCAAAATAAAATAGTGGGGGTGCCTGACAGCATGAAATCATTTCTGCTCATAAAATTTTTTTATAAGGTGTTTGAAAAAACATTACGTTACGGAAATAGCCTACCATGTTAACTCCTAATTGATTGGAGCGCAACAAATGAAAGACTAAACACGATTGGTCGGACTATAAATACTATCTTGTGTTGTCATGGGCAACGTGAGAAAGCGGTACTTTTTTTGAAAAGATGTGTAGACATGGTTTGATTGGGTAGAGCTGCGAATATACTCAATTCAGAGCGTCTGTTCATTGCCACATCTTGTAATAAACCTACTAAGAAGCAGTGCGTTGAGCACCAGTGTATATTTTTTTTATAAAATAAAGCCTGGGACATCGGCAGATCGGAGTTGTGCTATATTCATTGCCAGTCAACGAAACTGTTTATTATTATTTCCATGAATTGTGGTAAGCTTGAAATATTCAATATTTTTTAAATGAAAATTGAATGTAAATTGATAAATTATGTCTGTATATATGTGTGGTTCAGTAGCGAACATGATGTAAAGCCTATAGTGCTCCAGCCTGAACAGAAGGTGTCGGAGGAAAGTAAAACTGCATGGAATGGCTAAACAGTACACTGACACCTAGATTATTAACTAGAAAGAAATAATGCTGGAATTGCAGAGGCGTAGTAACCATTAGGGAGGGAAATACTGGTATAAAGTATTTCAGATGAAGCTGACAGTTGGCCTAACGCTCTGAACTCAATGTTTGTGATGTATTGTGCTCAGTGTAGACATGGAGTATAAATTAGTTCTGACGTAGAAGGTACAACCTTCTTGTTTCAGGGACCGTGGTCTTAAAGTTATTGAGCAGCACCTGGTCAGAGCTTTGCTGAAGCCAGAGGTGGACAGTATACTCCTTGGTCCATATAGCAACCGGTGGGGTGGCTCCAGAACTCATTAAAGTAATCGAGCAGAGGAGTCTTTTACTACAGTCATCACGCAAGATAAGAGAGTGTGGCCATGGAGCTCAACATTATGTACCCCCATCTTAAAATGACATTGTAAACTAAGATTAAGAGGGGAATTTAATTGTTTTAATACCAGGAACTGAGAACATCTCCAATACTAGTTCCAATAGAAACAAACTATTGAAGTCATGATGACAAATACCAACAGAGCTTGAACAAAACAAAACCAGTATTACCTCATATTACAACTACACAACTGACACACATAGGATACTTTTAATAATATATGTCACTACAAGAATCATATTAATAAATTCTGTACATATAACTTGTAATTAAAATTGATTGTGATTCCTGGTTCCCTTTTGTATTTGAATCAGGACACATATACATTCATGACAGCACTGAATACATATTGTTATTTGAAAAGTTATCAGTGACTCCTTTAAGATATCCTCTTAGAGTGTTATATGTATGTGAGTGTCACAGTGTTGTCAAGTGTGGTGGAAATAATTAAATTGTTTATCTGTCTGTTGTTGTTATGACTTACACTTCATCATACACATACCCTAGACATATAACGTAGTCATCACACTATTCCAGAATAATTCTGACTGAGGTATACATATGTGGCAGTAAGTAAGGTTATCTATAATACACTACTCTTATTAGATATAGATACCTTCACAGCTGATCTCAGTCAGTACACTAAGTCCCCTATAAATATTTATAACATCCCACTTTACCACATATATTGGGGGCTCGTCCGGGATTTTGAATCTTTCCCTATTACAAATATTGGGGGTAACTCACTTCAGGGAATAATAAGAATTAAAAGGTATCCTTGGGTGAAAATAAATAAGGTTGAGCTCACAGTGCCTGTGTTGTCTTGAGTTAATTAGTCATAGATAAAATTGTTTAGACATTTATCTGTTAGACAATGGCCGACCTGGCAAAATTTCGATCTGCTGCTGTACAGACTGCGAAAGAGTTAGGAATGGACGGGTAAATTATGATTTCTTATGTCACTGCTGAATGTGACAAATATATTGAACGGGAAGAAAGAAGATTAGAAAAAGAGGCCGAAAGAAAGTTAGAAGCTGAAAAGGAAAGTAAAAGGTTGCAGATTGAGGCTGAGGCTAAGAAATTGGAAGCAGAAGAAAGAAGATTGACTGCAGAAAGAGAAGACAAGAGATTAGCTGCAGAGAGGGAAGCAGAAAAGGAGGAGAAGAGATTACAAAGGGAACATGAGTTACGACTAAGGGAGTTTGAGTTTCAGGGCCATGCTCCTGAAAATGGTTCCAGTCCCTTTGCCTCTGATGCCACTGCTAGCCAAGGAGCCTCAACCTCAGCTATGAATTTTCATTTAGATCATTTTGTTGAGAAAGACGATGATATAGAGAGCTATCTAAATAGGTATGAACTATTTAGCTACCACATATGGGTTAGAGAGAGAAAGGTGGAGCTTAAAGTTATCTCAGGGACTTCGTGGGGCAGCTTATGAAGTTTTTGCAAAAATGAGCAGAAGTGATCAGGAAAATTATGACATGCTAAAGCAGGCTCTTTTGTTAAGATATGAAAAGAATGCAGAATTTTATAGGAAAAAATTTAGGAATGCTAAACTACTGTCAGGTGAAACCTATCACCAGTTCTCTGCACGAATAGAGACATACTTGGAGAAATGGACTTCTCTGGGGAAAACCCAAGATCTTAAGGAAATGGTCCTTATAGAGCAATTAAGAGAGTCCATGGCTCCAGACCTGAGAAAGTTTCTCATGGAACAAGGTGCAGAGAGGCTGGGTGAGTTGCTAAATGTTGCTGAAAGGTTTCAAGCAGCTCAAGCAGAGGTAACAGGTAATAAAAAGAAACAAGTGGATAACTTTAGGGCACCACAGAACTTTAATAAATTTGATCCTAGGGATCAAAACAAAGGTAAGCACCAGTTTGATAGGCCACGGTATGAAAATAAAAATAAAACCCCACAATTCGATGAAAGGAAATATGATGAAAGAAAATCTTTCAACCAAGGAAAAAGGTGGTGTAAGAATTGTAAGATGAACAATCATGACACTGACCGTTGCAGAAGGAAACCTGTGTATATGGTCACCCTTCAGGTCAGGTCGACCTCAAGACAGGAGGAGGGTATTATGTTGGATACCACTCCAGAAGAGATGAGGAAGGCACAGGCTGGGGATAAAACACTCAAGCCTTGTTTCAGGAAATTGTCAACTTGTCGTACAACTCCAGGCAAGGGAGATTTTTACATGAAAAACAAGTTGATGTATAGGAAGACTGGAGCTAGATCCAAAGGTCAGGGACAGCTGGTACTTCCTAAAAGATATAGGGCAGACTTAATAAGGAGGCTACATGTGAAACCAGATGGGGACCATGAGAAGATAGGTACCATCATTCAAAAGGTGGCTCACAATTATTATTGGCCCAAAGCACGATGGGACATTGAGAATTTTGTAGAAAGGTGTAGCATAGCACATGAGGGAACACCCACAAGTGGGAACATTGATCAGGACCTGGACACGCCAAGGGGCAAAAGTAGGCCTGAAAATACAAAGAGATATAAATTTGATAAGGTGGACCAAAGGGAATGGGAAGCCCCTTTTCACGGACAAGCTTCACTTAACTGTTTTACAATGGCCACTATGCGGAGAGTGCAAAAAGATGTATTACCCCAGGATAAGCCGAAAATCCCTCAATCGGACTTAAACAAACTGGAGGAAGAGGATGTAGAGAGGAAATCTCTCATCAAGAATTTTAAGTGGGGAGAAAGCCCCCAAAAGAAAAATTGGTAGCGGTCGTTTTATGCATGATAATTCTGGGAAGAAAAATCATCACTATAGAGCTTCGAGTGGAAGAGACCATACCGGTGCATGGACAAATAGGTCCACAAAATTAAAGGTCCATATGTAGCTTTGTTAAGAACGTGGACTGATGAAAAGGCAGAGGAAAACATTACATCTTCATACCAATATGTGAATGAGCTGACCACTCGTTTAAAAACTGGCTGGAAACTTGCAATGAAAATTTGAAACAAGCCAGGAAGAAACATGCTGCCTATTATAACAGGAAGGCGAAAGACAGAGATTTGGCTGTGGGAGAGAAGGTACTGCTTCTTCTCCCCGGGAGTCAGAATAAGTTACAGATTGGATGGCAAGGTCCATATACAGTTTTAGAGAAGGTGTCTAGAACAAATTATAAGATAGATAAGAAGGGGAAAGAAAAAAATCTATCATGTGAATCTCCTGAAGAAATATTTGGAAAGAGAACATCAGGAAGAGACACACTTGTTGACCTTGTCCATCGCCATGGAGATGAAAAAGGAACCACTTTCATCATTTGAATATCCATTACACCCCTGTGAGACAGCAGCACAGGTGAAAATCAGTACACATTTAACAAAAACTCAGAAAGAGAGAGTGCAACAGGTTCTAAATAATCATGCAGAGGTGTTAACAGACCGACCAGGGCATACAAACCCATTGGAATATGATATGAAACTGATAGACCCCACACCTGTCTGTATGAAACCATATTCGATTCCGTTTGCTAAGGAGAAAGCTTTGAAGGAAGAGATAGACTATCTATTGAAGGAAGGAATTATTTCACACAGTGAATCCTCATATAGTTCCGGTGTTGTACTCTTAAGGAAGCCCTCTGGAGAACATAGACTCTGTATAGATTACAGGAGACTGAATGCTATTACAGAAGGACAGGTGGATCCATTGCCGGATACAAATCAGCTGTTTGCCAGACTAAATAAAGCTAAATATTTCTCAAAAGTGGATCTGAGTAAAGGATACTATCAGATTCCAGTAAAGCCTGAGGTTAGACCATACCTAGCTTTTAGTACCTCAGAAGGACACTATGAGTTTAATAGATTGCCATTTGGATTGAAGAATGCGCCTAGTGTCTTCTCTAGAATGATGAGAAAATTATTGGACCCTCTGAATAATCCATGTATAACAAATTTCATGGATGATATCCTTATAGCAACAGAAACATTTGAGGAACACATTGACTCTCTGAAGATGCTGTTTGATCGACTTAGGGAAGCAAATTTAACAGCCCGACCAACCAAATGTTGCGTTGGATGTAAAGAATTGGAATTTTTGGGACACACAGTTTATCAGGGAAACATGACCCCTGACCCAAAGAATTTAGAGAAACTAAAGAAAGCCCCGAGACCACAAACCAAGAAGGACGTGAGATCCTTTGTTTCATTATGTGGTTTCTACCAGAAGTATATCAAGAACTTTAATTCCATATGTGCACCGTTAACTGATTTGACACGTAAAGGACATCCAGATCGCATTACATGGACACCACAATGTGAAATGGCTTACCAAGAATTGAAGGAAAAGCTCACAAGTAAACCTATTTTGAAATTACCTGACTTAAGTCAAGAATTCATAGTAAGGACGGATGCCAGTAATATTGGGTTAGGTGCAACTCTACTACAGAAATCAGATGCATTGGATGGGGAATTAAGCCCAGTGGCATATGCTAGCAGGAAGTTGAATAAAGCTGAAATCAACTACTCAACTAGCGAAAAAGAATGTCTTGCAGTAATATGGGCAATAAAGAAATTCAATATTTATCTGTATGGGAAGGCATTTAAGTTGCAAACGGATCACAAACCTTTATCGTTTCTAGCCCAGGCTAGGCATGAGAACTCTAGGTTACTCCGATGGTCCTTACTTTTGGCTCCCTATAATTTTAGCATTGAGTATATATCTGGAAAAACAAATTTGGGAGCTGATTTTTTAAGCCGCCATCCGTGTGATGAGAATCACCGTAAACCCCAGAAATAATAATAAATTTCTCTATGTGTATATAGAATAAAGGACTGACATATAATGTCTGTTTTAAGAGGGGAGATGTCGTGAATTATTCTAATCCCCATATATAAATTAAAACGTAAATGCAAAGCCTAACAAATAAATTTAATAAAAGAAAAGAAGAATGGTAAAGAACAGTGCTGTCACAATGACTGTACTCGAAATCCCCCTTGTTTTCTACTTCGTCTGCAAATTGTAACGCTTTCACGTTGATAGTAAAAGCCTACTGTATTATTACCCGCTTTCTTCAATGAAACGTGTACTGTATTTCTTGGAAAAACCTTGAGATACGCAAGCTGATCAATGACCTAAATTTAATATTTCATTCATTCCATTTTATACACGGCGTGACTAAAGGACAGATGGACTAAAGGATAGAGAGAAGGGAGAGGCAGAAAGCAGGGACACCTGCAACACTAAACACGCGTCGCGCGATACACAATTGCTGCCATCACGCGTGTAAGGCCACATGCACTAACTTTATTTCAAATCGACAGTGATAAAATTCACTACCCATACCAGAGTAAGGTTTTAAAATCCTGAAAAAACGCTTATTGGGAATTATGACATTATACCGGTTTACGTTTGAAAACATGACAGTACCCAGACACCCTCAAGTTTGGAAGTGAGAAGGTAGTAACAGCACGACTATCCTAGAAGAAAATGCATATTGGCTCCATTAAATTCGTATATTTGGGTTCCTTAGGGTTTGCTGACAAAGAATATGTAAAACGTTACGCAAATAGTCTAGGAATTACCAAGTTATGGCCAAAATAAAATAGTGGGGGTGCCTGACAGCATGAAATCATTTCTGCTCATAAAATTTTTTTTATAACGTGTTTGAAAAAACATTACGTTACGGAAATAGCCTACCATGTTAACTCCTAATTGATTGGAGCGCAACAAATGAAAGACTAAACACGATTGGTCGGACTATAAATACTATCTTGTGTTGTCAGGGGAAACGTGAGAAAGGGGTACTTTTTTGAAAAGATGTGTAGACATGGTTTGATTGGGTAGAGCTGCGAATATACTCAATTCAGAGCGTCTGTTCATTGCCACATCTTGTAATAAACCTACTAAGAAGCAGTGCGTTGAGCACCAGTGTATATTTTTTATAAAATAAAGCCTGGGACATCGGCAGATCGGAGTTGTGCTATATTCATTGCCAGTCAACGAAACTGTTTATTATTATTTCCATGAATTGTGGTAAGCTTGAAATATTCAATATTTTTAAATGAAAATTGAATGTAAATTGATAAATTATGTCTGTATATATGTGTGGTTCAGTAGCGAACATGATGTAAAGCCTATAGTGCTCCAGCCTGAACAGAAGGTGTCGGAGGAAAGTAAAACTGCATGGAATGGCTAAACAGTACACTGACACCTAGATTATTAACTAGAAAGAAATAATGCTGGAATTGCAGAGGCGTAGTAACCATTAGGGAGGGAAATACTGGTATAAAGTATTTCAGATGAAGCTGACAGTTGGCCTAACGCTCTGAACTCAATGTTTGTGATGTATTGTGCTCAGTGTAGAAATGGAGTATAAATTAGTTCTGACGTAGAAGGTACAACCTTCTTGTTTCAGGGACCGTGGTCTTAAAGTTATTGAGCAGCACCTGGTCAGAGCTTTGCTGAAGCCAGAGGTGGACAGCATACTCCTTGGTCCATATAGCAACCAGTGGGGTGGCTCCAGAACTCATTAAAGTAATCGAGCAGAGGAGTCTTTTACTACAGTCATCACGCAAGATAAGAGAGTGTGGCCATGGAGCTCAACATTATGTACCCCCATCTTAAAATGACATTGTAAACTAAGATTAAGAGGGGAATTTAATTGTTTTAATACCAGGAACTGAGAACATCTCCAATACTAGTTCCAATAGAAACAAACTATTGAAGTCATGATGACAAATACCAACAGAGCTTGAACAAAACAAAACCAGTATTACCTCATATTACCACTACACAACTGACACACATAGGATACCATTAATAATATATGTCACTACAAGAATCATATTAATAAATTCTGTACATATAACTTGTAATTAAAATTGATTGTGATTCCTGGTTCCCTTTGTATTTGAATCAGGACACATATACATTCATGACAGCACTGAATACATATTGTTATTTGAAAAGTTATCAGTGACTCCTTTAAGATATCCTCTTAGAGTGTTATATGTATGTGAGTGTCACAGTGTTGTCAAGTGTGGTGGAAATAATTAAATTGTTTATCTGTCTGTTGTTGTTATGACTTACACTTCATCATACACATACCCTAGACATATAACGTAGTCATCACACTATTCCAGAATAATTCTGACTGAGGTATACATATGTGGCAGTAAGTAAGGTTATCTATAATACACTACTCTTATTAGATATAGATACCTTCACAGCTGATCTCAGTCAGTACACTAAGTCCCCTATAAATATTTATAACATCCCACTTTACTACACTGGTGCCCACAAGTCAGATATCTGACATCTAGAACAGCCAAGTCTAACACGTGACTCCCCATACGGTAAATATCTTCTATGTCACTACCTTTACCTTTTTATTTAAGCTGGCTAGGGACGTCCCGTACGTGACTTAAGATTAGTCAGGTCATGTCAACTGAATGTTCTGGACTGTCCACGAAGTGATAAACACTGCGGTTGAGGGTGCTACGCTGGGGGTTACTGTAAATGTATTTAAGAGTGGCGCTCTAATTAGTCAGCTCTAATTAACACAGTTTGCAGGATCAAAACCTGGTAGAGTCAAACTCTAAAAACCCTTCTGTAAATGGGTACCTGACTCTGATCGGGAGTTAGATACTACAACGGCAGCGAGGAAAGGAAAGGGTTACCTTGATCTAGTGACGTCCCTAACACTTTACTCCTCTACGACAGTTTCTGCTAGGAGACAAATTTTGCTTTTATTTATCTCAGAGTGGCAACACTGTTTTACATCAGCCCACAGGCACCATTGTGGTACATCAGCCCACAGGCATCATTGTGGTACATCAGCCCCCATGTAGAGTTGTGTTCTGTATGATAGTGGCATCATTGTGGTACATCAGCCCCCATGTTGAGGTGAGTTTGTATGATAGTGGCATCATTGTGGTACATTAGCGCCATCTAGAGGTGTGTTCTGTATGATAGTGGCATCATTGTGGTACGCCAGCCCCCATGTTGAGGTGTTCTGTATGATAGTGGCATCATTGTGGTCTATTAGCCCCATGTTGAGGTGTGTTCCGTATGATAGTGGCATCATTGGGGTAAATCAGCTCACAGGCATCATTGTGGTACATCAGCCCACAGGCATCATTGTGATACATATGCCCACAGGCATAATAGTGGCACATCAGCCCACAGGCATCATTTTGGTACACCAGCCCACATGCATCATTGTGGGACATCAGCTCACAGGCACCATTGTGGTACATCAGCCCACAGGCATCATTGTGGTACATCAGCCCACAGGCATCATTGTGGTACATCAGCCCACAGGCATCATTGTGGTACATCAGCCCACAGGCATCATTGTGGTACATCAGCCCACAGGCACCATTGTGGTACATCAGCCCACAGGCATCATTGTGGTACACCAGCCCACAGGCATCATTGTGGTACATCAGCCTACAGGCATCATTGTGGTATATCAGCCCACAGAGATCATTGTGGTACATCAGCCCACAGGCATCATTGTGGTACTTCAGCCCTCAAGCATCATTGTGGTACATCAGCCCACAGGCATCATTGTGGTACATCAACCCACAGGCATCATTGTGGTACATCAGCACCATGTAGAGTTGTGTTCTGTATGATAGTGGCATCATTGTGGTACATCAGCCCCCATGTTGAGGTGTGTTCTGTATGATAGTGGCATCATTGTGGTACATCAGCCCCCATGTTGAGGTGTGTTCTGTATGATAGTGGCATCATTGTGGTACATCAGCCCCCATGTTGAGGTGTGTTCTGTATGATAGTGGCAACATTGTGGTACATCAGACCCATGTTGAGGTGTGTTCTGTATGATAGTGGCATCATTGTGGTACATCAGCCCTCATGTTGAGGGGTGTTCTGTATGATAGTGGCATCATTGTGGTACATCAGCCTCCATGTTGAGGTGTGTTCTGTGGCTCCATCTGAAGAGAACAAAGTAATATATAAACATGGCTCCATCTGAAGAGAAAGTAAGATACAAACATGGCTCCATCTGAACAGATCAAGTAAGATACACATATGGCACCATTTGAAGAGAACAAAGTAAGATACAAACATGGCTCCATCTGAAGAGAACAAAGTAAGATACAAACATGGCTCCATCTGAAGAGAACAAAGTAAGATACAAACATGGCTTCATCTGAAGAGAACAAAGTAAGATACAAATATGGTTCCATCTGAAGAAAACAAAGTAAGATACAATCATGGCTCCATCTGAAGAGAACAAAGTAAGATACAAACATGGCTTCATCTGAAGAGATCAAGTAAGATACATACATGGCTCCATCTGAAGAGAACAAAGTAAGATACAAACATGGCTCCATCTGAAGAGAACAAAGTAAGATACAAACATGGCTCCATCTGAAGAGAACCAAGTAAGATACAAACATGGCTCCATCTGAAGAGAACAAAGTAAAATACAAACATGGCTCCATCTGAAGAGAACAAAGTAAGATACAAACATGTCTCCATCTGAAGAGAACAAAGTAAGATACAAACTTGACTCCATCTAAAGAGAACAAAGTGAGATTCAAACACGGCTCCATCTGAAGAGATCAAAGTAAGATACAAACATGGGTCCATCTGAAGAGAACAAAGTAAGATACAAACATGGCTCCATCTGAAGAGAACAAAGTAAGACACAAACATGGCTCCATCTGAAGAGATCAAGTAAGATACAAACATGGCTCCATCTGAAAAGATCAAGTACGATACAAACATGGCTCCATCTGAAGAGATCAAAGTAGTAAGATACAAACATGGCTCCATCTGAAGAGAACAAGTAACATACAAACATGGCTTCATCTAAGAGAACAAAGTAAGATACAAACATGGCTCGATTTGAAGAGAACAAAGTAAGATAAAAACATGGCTCCATCTGAAGAGAACAAAGTATGATGCAAACGTGGCTCCATTTGAAATAATCAAGTAAGATACAAAAATGGCTCCATCTGAAGATAACAAAGTAAGATACAAACATGTCTCCATCTGAAGAGAACAAAGTAAGATACAAACATGTTTCCATCTGAAGAGAACAAAGTAAGATACAAACATGGCTCCATCTAAAGAGAACAAAGTAAGATTCAAACACGGCTCCATCTGAAGAGATCAAAGTAAGATACAAACATGGGTCCATCTGAAGAGAACAAAGTAAGATACAAACATGGCTCTATCTGAAGAGAACAAAGTAAGACACAAACATGGCTCCATCTGAAGAGATCAAGTAAGATACAAACATGGCTCCATCTGAAAAGATCAAGTAAGATACAAACATGGCTCCATCTGAAGAGATCAAAGTACTAAGATAAAAACATGACTCCATCTGAAGAGAACAAGTAACATACAAACATGGCTCCATCTGAAGAGAACAAAGTAAGTGTCAAAGCGTACGTATATGTTTTACAAGTTCTTTCTTTTATCTATTATTTCTTTCTCTCTGAGTTATCTTCCAAGTTATTTAGTTGATATCATTACTGGCCATCTCCGCCAGAGGTGTAAATTCCTGAATGATACTCTAATCCTTTTCTTGTATACTTCAGGTTCGTTTAGTTCCTTCTTTGATGTTAATAGTGACTTCGTATAGCGGTAGCTTAAATGTACATGGTATACAATCAGCAACTTATAAAGATGGAATCAAATTCACTCTGATCCTTCAAAAACTTTTAATAACTTAATAAAACAACACGTATAATGAGTTATTCAAATGATAGAGTTCGCATAGAGGCCTTTAATGGGTCGTTGTACTTCAGGTTAACTCATACATGAATTCTATGTCTTGTAGCTTCCGTATTCCTCTTTAACTTATTCTTTTCTCCTGTGGACTTCCTTAGTCTTCCCAAAACCTGCTCCTATTTCCTCATATACCAATGCTCTTTATTAGCATTCCATACTTTATTTGTTACTTAAATGTCTTCCTCGACAAACTGGTCAGACAGGTCTCTATAACTGCTCCTAGCAACAAAATTCATCTCATGCATAAATAATTGTATGCACACCCTTCTGATACTTACAAGTGAGAGAGCATATTTGAAGTTCTTCTATAAAAGTCGACATTCACTTTTTCTTGAAAATCATATGCAATTCTGGATACTTCAAACCTTGTTCAATATGGCTCCTCTATAATATCTCTAGTTTCCTTCAAATGTTTACAGCCTTTTGGTTACTTTACACATAGTCGTTATAACCATCCGTTTTTCTTGGTACATAGTAGTAAAGTTCTCGTAATGAACTGGCAAATCGTGCTTCTGCAAGATTCTCCTGTAAACAAAATTCTACTCTGTGCAAAATATAATCATAGTTCAATACTTACACCAAAAAAAAAAAAAAAAAAAAAAACCAAAAAAAAACACACAGCATAAACGCTGATCTCCATTCAGAAATAAACCTTAACGTTGAACCACTGAATCAAATCAAACTATCTCCCGATAGAATAACACTGGCTAGTGATTGCTGGACATCTAAACATATTCACATAAACCCTATTTGTAAAACCACAGAAGGTTAATCTTGTCCGCACAGCGATCACACCTTCTTCCTGAAGCACAACTCAGGACTGCCTGTCATCTAATGACCTCTGGTCATTTTTCGTTTTGTGTTTTCTTGCCACTCTTCTGATTCGCTGACCCATAATCTTTTTACTTAAATTTATTGGTCAAGCCTTTTTTTTTCTTGTTCTAGAACTTTCTATTTACAACTCACTATAATCACTCACTATTAGTTAACATGAACCGGTATTCCGAACAGTTGTCAGTTAGCAATATTATTATTTTCATTAATTATTTTCTCTTGTGAGCTGTCCTAACTGTTTATCTTACCTTAACAACAGCATGAATAATGCTTGGGCAAACCCCACGGTGACATAAGATACAAACATGGCTCCATCTGAAGAGAACAAAGTAAGATACAAACATGGCTCCATCTGAAGAGAACAAAGTAAGATACAAACAAGGCTCAATCTGAAGAGATCAAGTAAGATACAAACATGCCTCCAGATGAAGAGATCAAGTATGAAACAAATATGGCTCCATCTGAAGAGATCAAAGTAAGATACAAACATGGCTCCATCTGAAGAGAACAAAGTAAGATACAAACATGGCTCCACCTGAAGAGAAAAAGTAATATACAAACATGGCTCCATCTGAAGAGAACAAAGTAAGATACAAACATGGCTCCATCTGAAGAGAACAAAGTAAGATACAAACATGGCTCCATCTGAAGATAACAAAGTAAGATACAAACATGGCTCCATCTGAAGAGAACAAAGTAAGATACAAACATGGCTCCATCTGAAGAGAACAAAGTAAGATACAAACATAGCTCCATCTGAAGAGATCAAGTAAGATACAAACATGGCTCCATCTGAAGAGATCAAGTAAGATACAAACATGGCTCCATCTGAAGAGATCAAGTAAGATACAAACATGGCTCCATCTGAAGAGAACAAAGTAAGATACAAACATGGTTCAATCTGAAGAGATCAAGTAAGATACAAACATGGCTCCATCTGAAGAGATCAAGTAAGATACAAACATGGCTCCACCAGAAGAGATCAAGTAAGATACAAACATGGCTCCATCTGAAGAGATCAAGTAAGATATAAACATGGTTCAATCTGAAGAGATAAAGTAAGATTCAAACATTTGATCCATCTGAAGAGATAAAGTAAGATTCAAACATTTGATTCATCTGAAGAGATAAAGTATGGTTAGAAAAACATGGCTTCATCTGAAAAGATAAAATGAGGTTAGAAAAACATGGCTAAATCTGAATTTAAAAAAAAATGATGGAAGAACACGATTCCATCTGAAGGGATAAACAAAGGTTAGACAAATATGGCTCCATGTGTGACAAAACGTCTGAACATGCTCTTTTGTGTGATCTCTCATACCTTCAGCCCTCCGGCAGTATGCTTTCCCTGTCTTCATTTTTCTCACTCATCGCTTTTATTTGGCAGAAATCATGCCTTTTCATTCGTTATTTTCACTGTTGTGCTCTATGCTGGACATATCATGGGGAAAGTCTCTAACACGCCACTCCCCTATGGCAGTAATTGCTACGTAAGTATTTGCTATAGGGCTGTCTTTGTCTTGTTTGCCATTTCTCAGACGTATTATCGTAACAATACCCAGTCGTCAGACCGGTCACCCGTTTATCGCACAATCCGTCTGACCACCTGTGGAAACGTGTCGGGCAAACATTTGACCCCACTAGAAAGCGGCTGATCGTGTTGACACAAGCTTGTATGAAAGAAGACAACACGGTCTGACCAGACATCTGGCGGAGGCATGCAGATAAAGGGGATAATTAGATAATCTGTCGGGGCAGACATCTAGGCGGAAGTCATTACGCCAGAAACATAGGGTCACAATATTGTGATAGACAGAGGTGCGCCGGAAGTCTTTTGTAACGACTTGACATCACTGTTGTAAGAGGCCACGCGTGTATATTAAATTTAATATTTTCAAATACGCGTGGGATGAGTAATGATAATCTTCCCCACCCAAAACAGTGCTAGAAAGATTTGATTGGTTCGCCAGAAGCTACAAGGAATTGATTGGAACATTCTGCAGGAAACACAGCTGGGATTTGAAACTCCGGATTGTGAGATATATTGTAGAAATCAAACACAGAACAGCCCAGACTGCATCGCAGCGTCAACTAAATACCTCATACAAGCCAGAGGAAAGAGGATAGGACTTACAATTCCACAACTAGAAGTAACAGATCGAGTTTAGGGCAACTTTGGAATTTACAAGTAAACCCACAATTTTAATACAAGACTGGAAACTTGGGAATTTAGTCACAAAGGAGTGAGAGAGGAATTTTAACAAAAGTTTTCCCAGGCAAGAATTTGCAGAACACCAGCTGTCAGAGGAATTAACTCATATTTCCCAGACCAAGTCATAAGAGGAATTATACCAACAGTTTTCCCAGGCCAGGAATTCGCAGAATACCAGCCGTCAGAGGAATTAACTCATATTTCCCCAATCAAGTCACAAGAGGAATTATACAAAGAGTTTTCCCAGGTCAGGAATTTACAGAACCCCAGCCGTCAGAGGAATTAGCTTATATTTCCAGACCTAAGTGATTCGAACAGCATCTAACTAAAGGGCTGTGTGTCCATTCTAAATCTGTGCCAGGGGAAGGGTGTATTCCCAAAATTTTGGGGTAAGTGTGTGGCCGTGTAGGGAAATGGGGGTTGCTGTTTAAGTCGAGAGTGTTAGATGTAGAATACTAGCTTGCCTGCTAGAGTTGGTGATTGCTCTCTACAGTCTTACAGGTTGTTTTCCCAGGTTCGGGGATATATCCTCTAAGTTGTTTCTTTTATTGTTTTAGAGCAGTTTTTTGTTTTGTTTATGATATGCTTGTAGCTATAGACTTATGATAGAATGATTCATTCTTCTGATAGCCAATTGCAAAGATACGATTCTTGAAACAGCGTAAGGTTTTGACAGAAATAACTTTTAATTGTCTGTTCTGGTACAAATGAACTTGTCAAATAACACAAATTCTTTGATACAGGCATATATACATCAGTTAACAATTAATAGTGCATATTTGGTACCATTTCATGAGTGCAAAATTCCCTTTGCACCTTTTCTAAATCTATCTGCATTTTTTCATAGGGCTATCTCCTTGTTTGTACTGTTTTCCTTAAGTTGTGCATTTAGATTTTGTCCTTGCTAATATACTGCAGATTCTTCAGTGAAATTCGTTATGCAAGAGTTTTCCTTTTGAATCATGTAGGGATCCAGAATGTTCAATATTCTCCACTTCATTTAGCATTCCTCCTCAACAGGAGACCAGGTTTCATTATCATATAAATCTTCGAACCCAAATCTGCGGTGATCATAGCTGTGTGCACTATGAACCAATGGAAAGTTTATAATTGTTCAATACTTACAAGTATTTCAGAAAAAAACACATTATCACTACACATCCTAGAATGATCTTTTTCAACAAAAGCTTCCCAACACCAGACTAACGTCTGTTAACTTTGGATTCTTGGTTCCGACTGAACCGCGTCTATTCTACTTTTCTGCCGGCTGAATAATACTGAGCCTAATCATTGGTTGGAAATCACATGACCAAATGCTTGGCGTAAGCGAAGCTAACCTGATTAATGCTTGGCGTTTCGAAGCTAAGCTGGCCTAATTAAACATCTGTTGTCCCGATTTATTAATATCTTCTGTTTCTAATAAGAATTTATTTTATATGTTAATATAGTCTGTACCTGAAGAAAACCACGGTATACGCGGCTACAAGTGTAAACAAATTATTTACTAATGTGAATTTTACAGGTTTCTTGCTAAGTGGTTATATATGACGCTGTCAACCTCAACAAATGAAAATAGTATATTCACGAACCACTACAGCAAGAGCTGGTGATTGTTTCTGACTAGTCCGCGCAAGAAAACGATGCTAGCTGTTCAATGCCTGATCTACCGTCTACATCAATTATGTAGTTGTCGCTGAGTTCAAGTGTGGTCAACGTTCTGAGAGTTGACAACGCTTGTGGAATCTGAGGGAGATTACAGGTCATGAGTGTGATCTCTGTCAGTGTGTCTTTAAAGGAGACGAAAGCGTCGTTAGGAATATAGTTTAACACGATCTGAGATAGGTAGAGTGTGTTTAGTGAATGAAAAAGCGAAAACCAGCTTGGCCATTCCAACAAACCGACATTCTGGAGTTCTAGATACGTAAGCGTGGCCACAATATGTTGTATTATGGTTCTGTTCCAATCCTCAATGTCTGCGTCAACATAGTCAAAGTAGTTAAATTTGTCAATGTTAATAGTGCTTCTGGTAGTTTTTTTAAAAGGCACCTTTTTAAATGACAGTACATTCAGGGTAGTTGCCGAAGTCTGGAATGCGTGCTCTGTTATATCAATCAGTGAATGGTCGTAGAATATAATCTCTAAGAGACCAGGTGGCAGACTGTTCTTATATATGCTGGTTATGTTGCCTACTTGGAACAAGAACAAGCAGAAGACAAGATTTTAGCTGTCAGTTATAGATGACAAACTTGAAAATAATAAATTAACAATTTGATACCAGCTACATAACCTAATAATAATCACATAATTAGAGGCAAACATTTTAAACATGATAGTCTTCAATAAAATATTTGCTGTCGTGTGGTGCAGAATGATATGTGGATATGTAGAAAAACGGTGGCATCTCACAAAAAGAGATGAAATCAAATAAAGACGTCCTGGAAAATCTAGGAATTGAAACAGAAGATTTGAAGGAGATTAAAATTAGCTACAAATATTTTGGTCAAATAAAAAGACACAACACTACTACTGAAGACCATAATAGAAGGAAGGGTTGAAGGCAAACGTGCTAGATGAAGACAGTGATATAACTGGAAATATGCCATTAAGAGTCTATCAGAGTGTGACATCAAGATCGGAGGCAGAAGATGTTGGAGATCTAATGCAGCCGACCAATGTGGAGATGACACCTCATGATGATACACAAACGTGAAAATTTCATCGAATTAATGGAAAGAATAGAAAGTTTTGAAAAGTGGAAGTGTGGCTCATTTCACGCAAACATAGAAAAATACAAATGATGAGGTCCTAACAAAACTAGAAATTAAAAAAAGTTCATAAAAGAGATCGGGGTTAGATAAATAAGATTATTTGTCATAACAGAAACACAGCTTAGTTTAAAACTATAATAGAAGAACAAGTGAAAAGAAAACAAGCAGCAGGTCGTCAGAGCTATAAATGATAACTTCAATTGACGGACAGAAAATATCCTGCCAAAGTGTACCATCAAGGCAAGAGACAGAAAACGTCGCAGAGACACTACAGCCAATATTACATTATCAGCAAATAGTAATGAGCATGTCGTTATGAGGCCAAAGTTTAGGAACAATAATTTGCATTGAATATACAAATACTGATATATTAAATAAAGGGGATTGACATGGGCCCCGATAAGAAGGACATTGGTTATTAATAAAAGCTGACAATTTTTACATGTTTTAGAGCTCCTTAAGGACCAATATAGCCAACCGTCTGCATCCCACACACTTCTGCCATTCTGTGCTTTCCATTGAAAGACTTGGGAGTCCAATTCTTATTTTCTCCTTTAATATTTCTCTTCCCCCCCCCCCCCCCCCCAATGTATTATTCGGTATTCCTGTCTCTTACCCAGGGTATGCCAGAACAAGTACTGCCTTGTAATGCTGTCAATAGGTTTGTAAACAGTATAAGTCTGCGATTAATATACTGAACTTACACTAAATGATGCCCCTGTAACAGCAAAGATATCACTTCCGGTAATCAATTGCGGTATATCCAGCACATAACCGCAAGTAACGTAGGTCGGGATATAGCTGCACTCCTGACAGAAGTAGATTACCGGTTTCATCAGTAACGTGTATGTCTAGAAGTTGTGCTAACTTTAAACATATCTAAACATTTGACATCTAACTCTTCATGTTCTGGAACAAGTCAGACAGTAGTCTATCTATTCGTTCATGAAGTTTGAACCATCAAAGACAATAATCACTGAGGAGTATAGTGTAAGAGAGTGAAAGAGCGAAGTGACAGAATGAATGAAAGAATCAATGGGCTTCTCTGAATAAATTAGGCTAGAGTCCTGTTCCCCAAACGATCTTATTTGATCAGTGCATTTGCGTGTGTCTGTGTGTGTACAATAGGAAAGGTTATGTGTACATTATTATCATCATCGTCTTCATCGCCACCACCTCCACCAACATCATGATCATCATCATCATCATCACCTTTCAGCTCCACAAGAAGCAATGGCCTTCAACAAACATTTGTCAAGTATTCTAGGCTAACCCTACAATTGCCATCAGGTTCGAGGTCTCTGGTCTGTATCTTCTTCACTCTCCTTTCATTTTCTGTTCCAGTCTGAGGGCTTCTCCATGTGTTAGTTTCTCTCCCTCTCTGCAACATTTGAGCCGGGTCCGCCGGCACTTAAACTTACCCCAGTTTGATTCCAGTACAAGACTTCTTTAACAAGTGGCACCAACATTAACACTATGCCACACACCTTAGTCGAGACCCAGCTACACGTCTCGTTTAGAATATGCCACACACCTTAGTCGAGACCCAGCTACACGTCTCAGTTAGTACTAGCCCTAAATTACGAATCAGTCGGTCATGCATAACGACAAAAATAACGGTCAGTTTTTTTTTTTATTGCCGTCTGTTTTTTAAAGCATTAAATGATATATACAATCGCTGCTTTCCTTACTCATCTTGGTATGTCATCTCTCATCTTTCCTGTCTTATTCTTTTACCTTTAAACTCCCAAATTAGCATATTCCGTCAACAGACTTTTGCCAAGTCTTCCTGTCACGTGCCATCAGCTCAAGGTCTTTCCACGTCTTCTTCAACCCCTTTATGTCTGTCTAGTTCTCTTTTCCGTGTATTCTTCCTCAACCTCTCTTACCTTGATGGTTCCAGAACATGGATTGTGTGGTAATACTATCATCAGGCTTTCTCAGTATGTGTCCTATTCATTTCCAGCGTCTTCTTCTCAACTCGTGTTCCATTGGCGCATGTCTAGTTCTTGCCACAAGTTCTACGTTAGGGATCTTGTAGTACCACTTAAATCCTTCTGCTCTACGCAGGCATCTATATTTAAAAGTTTGTCACTTTTTGCTTGTTGTTTGTGCTGCTCTCCATGTTTCACACCCATACAATAGGACAGACTTGACATTTGAAATGAAAGATCATTTGTTTAGGACCTGATTTCGTTTTATCTTCATTTATTGCCCAATGCAATGAAAGCTCCTCTTGCTTTTTGTATTCTTATTCTGATATCACTGTCTTCCCCTCCATCTTTGTCTTTATTGCTGCCAAGGTATATGTATAATTCCCCATTTTGTAGTGCTGTTTCTTCCAGTACAGCCTTGTTATAGTTTCCTGCATTTATTCTCATTATCTTACTATTCTCCGTGCGTATTTTCAGACGCACTTGCTGTGATCTTCCATCAAATGTTTTAACATTGTCTTGCATCTGATTACGGCTATGGGTCTTTCCTATGGTTATCTAAATGGCGATGCTTGCTACGGCGTCACTTCTGATTGAGCGGAAAGAAGTTCTTTCAACAAGCAGAAGAGAAAAGAATGTGTCGAAAAGAATACCAAGTAAATACAAGTAGCTGAGGGTTATCATCTCAATGTCGCTTCATTCTCACAGTCTGCTATGACTGAAGGAGACTACTACTAGAATTCAAGGAGACTTCTCCTTTGTTAATAATGTGGCGGGATTGTCTCCCCTGCTCTGCGGTAGTGGTCCGTTAGTGGGTAAACTCTGAGTAAAAGGATGAGTGTTTTAAAAGGTATCAACTTTCGTTCAAGATTACTCTTGGCAGAGATGTAAATTTTTTTTTCTTAACCAGCGGCACGTCGGCTTTCAGCCTTTCGGCCCAATGACATGTCATTGCGAGGCTGGATAGACTGTGGACTTTCCTTCCAACCCGGTCAGGAGCTTCGCCCCTTCCCATCGACAGAGGGTTTATCTCAGGAGCCGTTCAGGTTATTCAGTCAAAATCCCGGTCGATGACACTGCTTCAAATGCACACGCCCGGGCTTGAACCTTGAACACCTGGTCGCCAGCGCAATGTGGTAACCATTACGCCAGCGCGGCTCCAGAGATGTATATAAAAGAATGATGCCTCTGTTTAAAGGAGCCTCACAGGAATTTTACAGAATGGTACGCATAACAACTGAAATCATCTAAGCCGCTATGCAGTTATTATTCTCCGCCCCTTCGTTGAGGAAAATTATTGACTCGCATTTTCTGAGCCCCCAGCTGAAGGTGGTTCAGCAACTATTAAATGACTAGCTCTGTATGGGTATGTATTTAAAAAAAAAGACTGAATCATACGGGCGCTAATTCGCCCAATAATGATTGAATCAACTATAGATTTGTAGTTTTATCGGCAAATTTTGTTTAACTTTCCTGGG
Source organism: Oreohelix idahoensis (assembly GCA_024509875.1). Taxonomy (NCBI): domain Eukaryota; kingdom Metazoa; phylum Mollusca; class Gastropoda; order Stylommatophora; family Oreohelicidae; genus Oreohelix; species Oreohelix idahoensis. The sequence goes on along the minus strand of JAMPIV010019084.1, from coordinate 314,455 downwards.
ACCAGAAGTTTAGTAGAGGATAAAGCTATGATATCTCATCTTGCAAACAAATTGTATATTTTGTCTTTCATCTCGCACGTCTTCAGCGAAAACCGCGTTGAGTACCCCTGCTCCAAGGTGTTTGCGTCAGTTTTAATGCAGTGTTGTTTTACCGAAGGCAGTTAACAGACATGGATCGCTAGTAACGAATATGTGACTGGAATGTTTAAGAGTAATGGAATAAAATAAATTTAAAAAACAAAATGATTTTCCGCCACCTAAAGACGAGTTCTTATGTTCATTTTTGACATCGTGTTCTAGTAATTTGCTTGTATTGTAGTAACGTTGTATATATGTCCATTTTAGAAAACTATCACTAAATTTTTCTTACTTAGAATAGTATCTTAAAATGTCTGGATTTAGAACACTCTCTTTAAATATGACCATCTGAAGCACTTCACTTGTCTTAATTCTGCAAGATTGTGTAATTTCAACTAGTTCCTGTACTCATCTGAGCTTCATAAGGACACTTGGCCACTTTTTCTAGTGAGAGCGAGAAGCAGGAGATGGTGAGTACCACGCTGATTATAAAACATTTTTTGCAGTTCATCATCTTGACCTGAGTCGACAACACAGTGCACAGCTACAACGCAACCTGAAGTTAACCGAGTAACACCAACTGAGGTATTTTTAACCAGGAAATCTTAGTCCTGTTAGTAGTAAATACATAAATTTGGATGGTCCTTGGTTCGATTCCCGGTAAAGGTAGTGGGAAAGGATCCCGTTACACGTTCATTGAGGCATATTGGGAATATGGTGTTAGGCCCATATTTTCTTGCCCATCGGCACACTAGGGGTGACGTGGTCGCATCACGCCGGCCGCCTTAACCTTCCAAGAGTTGCTCTAGTACCCAATTGGAGCTGGGTCGACACAGGAGCCTTTTGATGTTTAAAAAAATCCCACCTCTTCTGGGGATCGAACCATGGACCACTGAGCTAGGAAGCGAGTGCACTAACCACTATGCCACCGCGGCTCCCGATACCCGGTAAACCTATCATTTATATTTCTTTTCTATGGTATGTTGTTCTTCTCTGTTTCGTTTTGTCCAAAAATAGCTTGTAACTTACTTATGTTTATTTATTCATGTATTTTAAATCAGATATTTAATAATATCTGTCAATTTATGAGTTTGATATATCACATAATAAATTTTAAAGTATCTGCCACTGTTTATACAACACACTGTAAGGACTACCTTTATAACGAATGCTGTGTTTACTGTGTAAATGTGTGGGTTGTCTACGCCCTTACTCAGCCGATAACCCATTATCGTTATCAGTGGACAGCTGGAATATGGTGTCCAGCCCATCTAGGGTAGAGTTTAATTTTAGTCCAACTTTGCAAAGACCTCAAAACGTAAGTATTATTTGTAAGTGATTTAAGGGATAAATCGCGTATTTCATTTTAACTAGTTTCTTTTGTGCAGAAGAAATTAATTTATAAGTTTGTTATATTCTCTAGCTGACGTGTTTCAGTGGAAAGCAGAATAAATTATAATTTCTAGCTTAAAACTCATGCAGCTATAAATAAATTTGATTTAACTGCTAATAACCCGTCGTGAATATTTCAACTAAATTATAAATGCCCGACTCATCATTGAGTATTGACGAAATACGCATGTATTTATAATTCACGATGACTGATTTTATGAATATAACTTATTTCACGGGAAGTTTTAAACGATAAGTCAAGCCTCCGCTTGCAGTTTATAATGTAAGTTATATCCGAGTACATGGTATGTATAAATATTGCATATGTTGTTTTTCTTTATTCAGTGAAACTGGGGTGACCCAACTTTTCCAGCGTTTAGTACATGGGAAATCTATGTGAAGAACTAAAAACTTTTTTTTTTCTTAAAGACTTGGTGTTAAAGTAAAAGCTGTCTGTCATTGCGCTGACATCCAGAGCGACAGAGTACCCATTCCAAGAACTTTAAAGTTAAAATGAAGTAACCATATTTAATTCTTCCTGAGGAAAACTGAAGTACATTTCAGCCCGTGTGGCAAGTAAAGATTTACAATCAATGACCTTCCGATATTTTGACGAACTGTGGGTGTGAACAATAATTATCTATTGAAAGAATTTACCAACCGGTCATCTTCCTAAATAAGGGAAACCTAGTGATTCTGACACTGTGTGCCCGCTTAAAACTAATTCTTACCTGAACGGATGTAAGTGACACTAACTTAAATCTGTAAAGAAAAACTATCACACGAAGAGGACGCTCCCCGGATTCCGTGAATGAAACCACGATCTGCAGAGCTGGGAATCCGCTTCAGCAAAAGATAGACAGATTTAAACGGTGCGTCATACAGTGCGCCAGACGGCGAACACCAGCAAGCTATTAGGTAAGAACGTGAGCCAGGGTACCCTGATGAAAGAACCGAGTGAAAGTAAACTGAGTGATGTTTTTTACGATAACTATTTGTTCACCCACTTTGTAATTCCACTTATGTAAATTGTTGCTACTGCAGGTACATTTTTTCTTAGGATAGATCATACTAATATCAAAGTCTGTTCATACCTTTAAAAGGGAAAATCATTAGACTACCGCAGATGTATCCGTGACTCTTTGGGGCTATCACTTTTCTTCTAACAGGACTGTGGGCTATACATCGGGGGAAAAGATCATAACTGTGGGTCTATCATTTCTTGTAGCAATTCATTGACTTTATGACTATTTGTATATGATTGATGTAATTTTATGTGTTGTGATGGAATTTTAGTCTGATAATTAAAATTCAATTTAACTTAATCAGAGTGTTGGTCAGTTCGTTCCCAAATATCTATATTTCTTTCCATTTGTCCTAGTTTTTTACGTTTGTGTGTCTATTGTAGTCACTTATGTGTGTGTGTATGTGAGGAGTATATATATTAATATACATTATATTAGATTTGTCTGACTAATCTAACTCTGTTGTAGATGATAGGCTGACTGAGAGAAGCTTCTTGAGTGTCAGAGATAGAATCTACTATATTTCCTCCACCTCACTCGTGAAATCGGTCCGTTGTCCTATAGTATTGCGTGCGGTAAATATGACCGTGGTGTAAGACAGACCAAAACACGACAATCATGTTTAAAGCATCATCACAAACATGAGACCACATTATTTTCTTTGCCGCGTCTTTTTTTCAACAACGCGGACAAAATTGAAGTTATATCAGAAAAATTAGGTAAAAATCTTCTGTAAAAGTTTATTAGACCTAAAAGGCTTCGAACTTGTTTTTTCTTCCGAGTGATATCTAAATTGAGAAAATGATTATCAAAATAGAGGATGTTATGGTGCCAAATCAAACAGGGGTAATAGGTCATTCCACAGGAATAATGATTATTACTCAAATAATAGAGGTTCTTTTCAGAACAATAACTATAGACAGTCAAGAAGCTCAGAACGTGTTAGTGCTGTCGTGATTTGTGGTAATAATAATGCAAATCAAAACAATGTGCCCATTGCGCACGCAAATGCTTGCAATGTTGATTGGCTAATAGTACTAACTGTACTCAATGCAGTTCTTTGTTTTAGCTACAGAGTGTGCCGAGACTTTTGTGTGGACACCCTCTTCCTGTAATGTCATCTGTTGGAAACACAGGTTCTTTGGTACTGGATAGGGGTTTTGTCAACAATAAATTAGTCTCTTTGTTGCGTGACACAGGTGCAACTACTATTGGCATTCGTAGATCGATGGTGGACCCATCAAACTACACTGGAAATGAAGTAAAGTGCATTACTTTTGGTGGAACGGTGGAATTCTATCCCACAGCGGAAGTATTTCTGGATACACCGTATTTCACTGGCAGAGTGCTCTCATGTTTGTTAAACAACCCTATTGCTGGGATTATACTTGGAAACATCCCAGGGATCCATGAATGTTCCAGATAGGACATCGAGAAATGGAAAAGAGAGCACTTAATAACAGCTAATGCTGTTACTACAAGAGCACAAGCTCGTAAGGAAAGATTAAGTCATATTGGTGATGACATTATTTTAGAAGTTACCAATGATAATGAGTACATAAAACCTGTCGATTGCGATAGCGCCTGTTATGAATTAAGTCATAACAATGATGATACTGCTTAATAGACCATAATTCATGGAATAGATGTGAGAAAACAATTAGTCATTCATACTTTGAGACAGATAGCATATCAGTAAGTTCGTTACCAGACTGGCAATTTAGATAGCCACGGGGCATGATGCGCAACATACGACTCAACAATGTCTCTCAGCCTCTCATGCTCAAGCCTAGCTGACCTACAGGCGCCGAACCTTGTTCTCCCCTGTAATCCAGCTGAAGGTTGTGGTTTCAATCCCTAGCGGGAAGTTGGATGGGATAGCAGACGAGTTTCAGGGAAAATCATTTTCCCAGCCATGCAGAACAGGGATGAGCCCACTCTCCCATTGAAGAGGTGCTGAAGTCGTCGATACTGGGCCAGAAGGTGCACCGGAAACCACAGTATCACACAACTCGCTCTTTACTCTATGGATGAGTACACCGTCAAATAAATCTCGTGCTGGTGCTCACCCTGTGGAGCTCCACCAGGCAGGTGCAGTGCTGGGCTCTGAGCCTCGACAGAGCCCACCCTCAGCTACTGGAGGACCCTCTAGACCGTTTTGTGGAGTCAGGAGATGGCGGAGGAGAGCTATTGACCAAAACAAAACAGAAAAAGAGAAAACCAGAGTGACACTTGTCATAATGCACTGGAATACAGAGGGAGTGAACAGCAAGCAGGCTGGATACAGCAAAAAGACGGAGTTGGAAAACATCTTGTATGAGAAACAAGTCAGTGTTTGCTGCTTCCAAGAGACTCCCTTGAAATTAGATCAAACCTTTAAAATAAGGGGATACCATTGCTTCAGATCCGACAGACAAAATAGACGAAAAGGAAGAGTTCTTACACTTGTAAGGAAAAACATCCAAGCACATGAAAGGAAAACCTACATGGACGGAGCAGAATTTCAGCTGTTGCAGCTAAAAGTAGACAAGATGGAAATAGAACTTCTGAACTATTACTGTCCAAACAACAAACCCCTGAGTCTCAGCTCTATACAGGTATCAGCCACCAACTTTATAGCAGTTGGAGACTTTAATAGCCACTCCTAGAGCTGGGGTTAATACCATCTAGATCACAGGTGTGAAGAGGTTGAAAAATAGCAAGATGACCACACCCTAATATAGTCAATACTGCCACATATACTCCTACCTTTTACTCCATAGGCTGGCACACAACTTCAACTCCAGATCTTGCCTTCGCCACCCCAGATATATCTGAACTCATAAGTAGAGAAGTAGGAGACCAACTATGAGGAAGCGACCATCGCCCAATATTTCTTATTGTCCAGAGTGCAACTCTCAAAACAAGCCCAGCCATTATTTCAAGATGGAATTACAAAACAGCCAACTGGAGTTTATTCAGGCATCGGGTGGATACGCTGCTGTCTGACCTCAAGGTGCAGAACAGAGACATTAATGAAGTGGTAAAAGACTTCAAGAGAGGCATACCTCAAGTTGCAAAAGAAACCATTCCCAAAGGATTCTGGTGTAACTACACACCATACTGGTCCAGCACACTCCAAGAACGCCAGGAAGCTATGAACAAAGCTAGAAAGGACGCAGAGTCTCAGGCTTCACATGAAACTCACAACAAATGGAAAAAGGCTGTAGCAGAGTTTCAGAGAACAAAGCTAGAAGAAAAAAGGAAAAGCTGGAGAAATAAAACGGCAGCGCTGAACTTTGAGAAAGACGGCAAGAAACTTTGGAGATTAGTTAAATCTCTAAATGAAGAGTGTTCATCGCATAGGCAGACTATCATATTGGATGGAGGTGGCAAAATTCTCATAGGAAATCTAGCTGCAGACCTGTTTGCAAGAAAATACAGTTCAGAAAGCAGCGTAACCATTAACACGTAGACCATCAGAGAGATATAAGAAAAAAAATACTGGCAACCAAGGGACATACAGATACTCCTGCCCCAATGAGGGAACCTATCACACTAGGAGAACTACAGAACGCTATTTCCAAGCTTAAGGTCCAAAAGTCACCCGGCCCAGATGAAATCAGCAACGAAAAGCTAATAAATCTGAGCTCAGCACAAAGACAAAACTGCTTGAGATATTCAACCACAGCTGGGTGAAAAGAACGGTACCCCAAGTATGGAGAGAAGCCATCACAATACCCATACTAAAGAAAGGGAAATGTAAGGCTTCAAGTTACCGGCCAATCAGTCTCACAAGCTGTGTTGGGAAGATTATGGAGCAATTAGTCAACCACAGATTGAAATGGTATTTAGAGTCTGAGCAGATCCTGGTGCCGGAACAAGCTGGAGAATGCTACAGTATAGAAGTTACTTACTTGTCTCAAGCAGTAGAAGACGCCTTCCAGGAGAAGAAAAAGGTCCGAACGATCTGGGTCGACTTCAAGCAGGCCTTTGGCAATGTGTAGAAAAATGGCCTTATTGCAAAACGTAGGAGAAGTGGAATCCAAGGCAACATGATAAGATGGATCCAGTCATACTTGCACAACAGGAGAACTAGAGTAACTTTTGATGATCTGCAGAGCAGAAAAGTGTTGCTCTATCAAGGGGTACCTCAAGGAGGAGTAATTTCTCCAACACTCTTCCTTGTTTACATCAATGACCTGGTAAAAGATCTCCCCGCTGGAGTGAAAGCTGCCTTATATGCAGACGACCTAGTACTCTGGTGCGCCGATGAATACGTCACCACATCAAATTATCGAATGCAGCGGGCAGCAGACAGGCTAATGTCATAGGCAGAGAAATGGCTTATCACAATAAACACAGACAAAACGTCCACATCGCTGTTCTTCCTCTCCTCCAAGGACAAACCAGCTAACATACAACTAGGGACAACCATGATCAAGGAAGAAAGCTACCCCACCTATCTTGGGGTGACATTTGACCAAAAGCTTACTTGTAATAAGCATATTGAAAATGCAGAAGGAAAGGCCCGAAGATGACTAGGCATACGCAGAAAACCAACAGGTACCAATTGGGGAGCAAATGAACGAACACTAAAGAAGATTTATAATGGATTAATAAGACCACGCTAAGAATTCAGCTCAGCAGCATGGTCATCAGCTGCTAACTCACATCTGCAGTCGTTGGACAAGGTGCAAAATCAAGCTCACAGGCTCATTACAGGAGCCATGAAAACTACACCAATATCAGAGATGCAGAAAGCTGCTGGATTACAGACATTGTCCCGTAGAAGAGACACAAAAAGTATGATTCAGATGGAAAAGTACAACAGTATACCAACGCACCCAATGAAGGCAAGACTAGATGATCTGGCATTGGGACGTCTAAAACGTAGCAGCTTTGTCCATCGAAGAAAAAGACTTAAAATACAGCATCACAAAGACCTATCCATGAAGACAACATCGCTGAAGCCCACCCTATACCCTGTACCATGGGAACAGACCAGCAGTACCCTCCAAATTAATACATCAATCAGTGGTCTCACAAATGGATATAAGTATAATGATCTGCAAAAGCAAACTGTTACATTGAGTATGATCCAATAAAGCTATCCCGAAAAATCATGGATACATGCCTAAACAGATGGATCAGCAGCAAATGCTGTTAAGAATGGAGTCGCTGGTATCTTTATCTCATATCCTGACAACCACTATGAGACTAGGTATATTCCCACTGGTAAATTCTGTTCCAACTAGACAGCTGAGGTTCAAGCTCTGTAGCAAACTGCAAATTTGATTTATAACACCAACTCTGACTGCCACCAGGTAGTCATCCTCACAGATGCACTGTCTGTCCTGCAAGCTCTCAAGGGTGGTAAACTCCCGCATCTGAGAAATGAACTAAACAAGGTAGCTGCCAAAAAGAGAACCATACTTCAGTGGGTACGATCCCATTGTGGTGTGCCCGGAAATGAAAAGGTAGATAAACTTGCAAAAAAGGGAGGAGAATGTGAACAAGAAGATAATGAAATCACATACTTTGAGAAAAAGAGAGCTATCCAGACTATCGGAAGAGAACAGAATTAACCCAACGACTACCATACTCTTGACCGGCAGGGACAGATCACCATACTTCGTCTCAGGACAGGGCATAACAAACTGAATAAACACATGTACAAGCTACTGCTGTCTGCTTCACCACTGTGCACATGTGGATTAAAAGAACAAACTGCTGAGCATGTTCTACAGGATTGTCCTCTGTACGACCAGTTAAAAAAGATATACTGGCCCAATGACTCAATACTAAACTCAAAGCTGTATGGAGCTAAAGAGGAACTCCAGACAACGGTCGCGTTCATCATGAGAACTAAACTGACGGTGTGCATGAGCCAATGACATACCAAAGTGAATTGTTTTTTCGGACACAGCCAGCTCTATGTCGCTTTCACCCGATGTACAAATCATGAAAATTTTAAAGTTTTTTTTAAGACCGCTTATTATCAGGGAACACTCTTTGAAAACAATCCACGCACTTTCACACGAAATGTTGTCATCAAAGAACTTTTAAATTGAATCTAAAATAACATAATTCTCGCCGTGTGTACGTTGGTCACAGCTGAGGAATGCATCCGTGTCGAAAAATTGTATTGTTTCCGTGTCAATCAAAAAGATTCAAATGTATTTTGATTACACCACAAACACTTATAATGTATATCTGCTCATCTGGGAACGGAAACAGCACACTATAGTTAAAACCCCGTCAAGTTTGACGGGTTATTGCTAGCATCAAAATATGTATTCACTTTTAAATATATTGACACGTACTGATTTGATAAAATGAAATACAACAAACCAAATAGGACAATCATTAGAATTCACAACAATGTTGATGGCGTCTCATGTAGTTCAATATTGGTGTTGTGTGTGAGTGTGTTATATCTAATATGTTTCTATCTTATATGTAAACTAGCAATAACCCGTCAATAATGACGTAAGTAAATAAAAAATTGTAATATATTTTTTTAATATTTTTTAATTCAATATAAAAGTTCTTTGATGAGTTCATTTTTTGTGAAAGTGCGTGGATTTGTTTCAAAGAATGTTCCCTAATAAAAAGTGTTTTTAACAAAAACTTTCAAGTTTTCATGATTTGTTTCTCGGGTGAGGGCGAAAAAGAGCTGACCGTGTCCGAAAACAGGTTCAGGAAGGAAAACTCCTATGTGATCAAAAGATTGTCATTACGCCTTATTTGACCGTCACTGCAAATGCTAAAATCACTGGGAATTGACGTTTTGCAGCCATCTTATCATTTTGATCCATAATAATAAGTCTGCATTATTTTAAATTAAAATTTTGTCTCGAATAAACAATCAAAAAGTTACATTTTAAGGTTATTTTTAAGAAAATGATGAGTTAAATCCGTTTCCGGAATGAAACTCGGTTTCTATTTTCGGGAGAGTACATATAAGAGAAACAATACAATTAATGCCTAACTTTCAACCACAGTTACATCCCTTAGATGTGACCGACGTACAAACGACGAGAATTATGGATTTTGATGATACATGCATTTTTATTCTTCATAAAAAATATTGATATGAAGTGGCTTGATACTTTAGATACAACAATTGTGTCATATATGAAATGTAACCTACCATTTTGAAGATTAGATTTAACAACAGTGTCTAAAGCGTCTATATTAATTTGTGTGTTTTTTTACATCGAAGCTTCTATGTCCTGTTCGACCCTATGATTACACTGGTACTAATATATTTACATAACACTCCGACCGAATGGTGTTGATACTTCTATTAGAAAAGCGGTATAACTACGCTGATTGATTACACTGGTATACACACATTTTGGTGCCTTAAGTTTTATAGCTGTTCTTGGGTAATTTTGAGTTGCTGATTCCAAAAATTTAATCAGATTTTTTCTATCAGCTCTAGTTTTTGAGATAACTAAGAATGACTATATTAGTAGGGCAATTGTTATGTACAATCCTAGAGTTAGGTGCTATCAGTGGCATTTTGACTTTAGTCTGCATTCATATTATATGTAATTACTGTGCATATATTACCAAAAATGTAATAAAACTTTATCACTAGCACTTGTTTAGTCAACACGCAAAAAGGATCTTTTCGAGGACTTCCTGGAATGTGATATGCCCGGACAGTCACGCTTAAGGGTCCAACAGTAATCTGCCATCATGTGGGCATCCCAAAGTCCCTGGTATCTCTCTTCCATTGTTTTTATATCTTGGTGAAATCTTTCACCTTGCTCCTCACTAAAGTCGCCAAGATTCTCCGGAAATAAATGTAAATGGTTATGGAGGTAGTGCAATTTTATGCTCATGTTGCATCCAAGTTCACAAAAACTCGACAGCATGTTTCCAACTAATTCAGAATAATTGTCTGCTTTAAAGTTACCCAGAAAGTTTTGCACAACTAAAACAAATGATGACCAGGCTGTGGACTCTGTTTTGTTCATGGAATCAATAAAATTTGGATCGTTTATTAACTTTCTAATTTGAGGTCCATCAAAAATTCCAGCTTTAAGTTTGTCTATGCTCAATTCTGGAAACTTTCTGCATAAGTAATTAAAACAGGTACCATCTTTGTTCAGTGCCTTAACAAATTGCTTCATCAAGCCAAGCTTTATATGTAATGGTGGCAGTAGAACTCTTTTTCGATCAATGAGAGGCTTATTGACAATATTTTTTTCTCCAACTTTAAATTCATCCCTCAACGGCCACTGTTTCTTTGTCCAGTGCATATCTTTTGCCCTGCTATCCCACAAACATATAAAGCATGGATATTTGGTGAATCCCATTTGCTGGCCAAGCAAGAAGTTCATCATTTTAAGATCTACACAAACCATCCAGTTATGTTCTAAATACTTCAATTTTTCCAGAACTGTGCTTATTGTAGCATACTCCTCCTTCATTGTAGTAGAATGAGCAATTGGAATTGAGCCATATTTGTTACCATTGTGTAAGAGAACACCCTTCAAACTTCTTTTAGAGCTGTCAATGAAAAGTCGCCACTCATCTGGTGTATAACTTACACCCATTTTGTTAACAAGACCTCCTACATTAGTACAAAACACAAGGTTGTTTTCTTTACAAAAGAATGGAATAAAACCTTGCTCTCTGCTGCGATAAAATGTAACCTTTGTTTCAGCAGTCAGTAATTTTTTTTTTTCAATCTTGAAGCCAAAAGTTCTGAAGATTCCTTGGAGAGATATAGATCTCGGATTAGATCATTTAGTTCAAGCTGGTCGAAGCGTTGAGCATCTGAAAAATCATCTTCGAAATCACTATCACTGTCACTTGTCGTTCCACATGCCACTGCTGTCTCATCTTCTAGCAGGGAATCCGAAATCTGACTGAAAGTTGGAATTGGTATGTCATCTCCGTGTGGAACAGGTCGCCTAGCAGAATCTAAATCTGGATATTTCCACTTTTTGTGATTTTTTTCCATTAATTCCCTTAATATTCACAACACAGAAATAACAGTCATCATAGTGGTTCTTGGGCTCTCTCCAAACCATTGGAATTCCAAATTTTAAACATTTTCTTTTCCCACAAGTCCACTGTCGCAGGTGTTCAACACATGTTTTGCAAACAATATGAGGAGCCCAAGACTTGTCCTGGTCACCTAGTTTTACTTTAAAGTAAGCAAAGTATGCCTTTTTCACAAAAACAGTAATATGCTTCCTATGTTCTTCTTTGAAAGTGTACTCTCCACAAATATAACAAAATAAATGCGGTGAAAGAAAACATGCTCTTCTTGAAGATGATGCCATTCTCTGTTAGAAGTGTAATAAAATAAGTAGCATACTAACATGCATGCAGTGGCTTAAAATCTAAAAAAGGCAATTCTGGGAAGATTCTTGGAAAACTGAAACTGAGAGTAAACAAGCAGTTTTCTTTTGTAAAGGACTAGACAGCAATAGTTTTTTTTTTTACATAGCCTTATATAGAAAATATTGTAATAATACAGGGTGACCCAAAAACCCTTGACTTGTTTAAAATATTTGATCCAGAATTCTCTCGAATCTTCGAGATTGAGATCAGCTCACGTTTCGCGATTAGCCGCGCATGCGTGACTGTTTGAGCGGGACTAATATGCGGTATCCCGTGACAGTTTGCTCTGGGCGTTTGACAAGGCTGGTCAGCCATGTTTTCTAACTGTGCGTTCGGGGAAGATATTTGTGGTGAGATAGACATGTTGGAGAGTCCCCGAGATATTTCTAAAGCCTAGGATATATGGCTAGTATTTATATTGTGCAATGTGTCTTAGATATTGTATTGCCAGAGCAGAGAAGGTAAGAAGAATATTTATATTGCTCAAAAGCCAGGAACTTATGCGGCTTATATGTTGTATCGCCAGAGAAGGTGAAAAGAATATTTATATTGCTCAAAAGCCAGGAACTTATGCGGCTTATATGTTGTATCGCCAGAGAAGGTGAAAAGGATATTTATATTGCTCAAAAGCCAGGAACTTATGCGGCTTATATGTTGTATCGCCAGAGAAGGTGAAAAGGATATTTATATTGCTCAAAAGCCAGGAACTTATGCGGCTTATATGTTGTATCGCCAGAGAGGGTGAAAAGAATATTTACACGATGTTTCCATGATGTACTTTGATCTGTACCCTGTGACAGTGAATTGTGTATGATGTACCTATGTACCGTTTTACCAGGATGTCTACGTTGATGTGTCTCTTGTAACCAGTACAATAAACAGTGTATAGACTTTCCAGTTGTTACTACATTTCTAAGTATACAAGGTTAAGATGCCAGCATCGGTGCGGGTGAATGTTTATTGACTTATTTTATACCACACGGCATTCGCGTCCTTTCATCTACACACCCACACACCTGGTCGGCTACCTGTAAGCCCGACGTTAGCTGGTTCGTGCATCTTCGCTGTGGTTTCGGAGGCAAGGATTTTTTTCATTAGCAGATAAGGGGCTGTTTGTTATTGTAAACTGTCCTCTGTTTGGTGTATATTGAGCCTTCTTCTCAACTCACTCTATTTATATTCCTTGTATTTATGTTATATGTTTATATGTTATATATGTTATTTTTCAGCGGGCAGGTTGGGTGGAGACTTTCGTAGGATATATCCCACTTCACCGAGGGTCTACGAAAGCGTTCTATAGGGATTGTTTTGTCTAAGTTCGAATCGTAAAAGATCCCTTGATAATTCGGGGCATACTCTGTTTACGCCGAATTTAGTCATCTTTATTATTGTTTACGTGTGACGAGATGTCTTAGTGTTGTTTTCGTTCTATTTTCCTCTGTTCTTTAGTTCTTGATTAATTTGTTTGTGAGTGTCTGCCTCCCCTTGATATCTTTGATTTATATTCGTTTATACACTGTTTTGTCTCTTATATTGTATACTTTTTGCAGCTATCATTGCACGTTTTGCAATATTTTTGCTTTATGGTTTAGTTTATTCCTGCGAACGTGGTCATTTGTGCTTATATCTTGTCCTTGTTATTCTTGTCTGTACTGTATATGTTGTTATACACTGTCAATATTGTTATGCACAATAAGTATATAGGTGATTAATTGTATTATTGATAAGTAAGGTAATTATACAAGTTCTAGATTACGGACTTGTCACCCACTGAGTTGGGATAAAGTGAGTTTCTCAAGTAAAATATTTACAGAAGGTATTTATCTCATATAATCCAGCATAATGTCTACTTTGGATTATTTCATTGAGCAAGGGAAATCCCTTAATATGACTACTGAGGAGGTAAGAGAATTCGCACTTGCCGAATATGCCAAGGCGCAGAAGGCTGAAGAAAAGAGACAGAAAATGGAAGAGAAAAGAATTCAAATGCAAATGGAAGCTGAAGAGAGAAAATTCCAAATGGAAATGGAAAAACATAAATTAGAAGCTGAAGAGAAAAAATTGGAAGCTGAAGAGAGAAAACAGAAATTAGAAGCTGAAGAGAGAAAAATCAACAGCAATTGAGGCTGAGAATAAAAAAATGCAAATGGAGGCTGAAAATTAAAAAAATGCAAATAGAGACTGAAAAACAGAAAATGTTACACGACGAAAGAGTCTTGGCTATGGAGCTGGAGAAAATAAAGGTAGTGAATATGGGTAATTCACAAAATGAGGCAATCAAACAACTTCTAATAAGGCAAATACTAAAACTCATGATATTAAATTGCCTGCTTTCAACCCTGCCAGCGACGATATCTCATTCTATCTAAATAGACTTGAACTCGCATGCGATTCTCATAAGATAGACAAGTCGCAATATTGTGCACAACTTATGAAGATACTTAAGGGTGAAGCAGCAGATATTATAAGTATGTTGGAGGGTCCTAACATGGACAACTATGATGTTGCCAGAGCTGCCTTACTAAAAAAATACCAACTGGATGAAGAAGGTTATCGCCGACGCCTTAAGTCTCTATTGCCAGAGGCAGGGAAAGATTTTTCAGAATTTATATCAAATATCCGCTTACGTTTTCACGTTGGGTTGAACTGTCAAAAACTGAACACACATATGAAGCCCTTATGGACCTACTACTTCGTGACAAAGTTATGTCGTCAGTGAATACATTTTTTCTTTCCTTTCTACATGAGCGAAAACCTCCTAATTTGAAAGAAATGGAACAATACTGTCGCCAATACGTCACGGCACATCCTAAGGTAACGATTAGCAATTCTAAAGTCGAAGAAGGTTTACCCGTTGCTTGAGCAACACAATATGGTCCTAATGTTCGACGTAAATTTCAAAGTGCTCAGCGCAACTTTGGTAGGAGGGATAATCGTAATTCTGGACAGAACCAAGGGGGTCCATCACGTTATGAGTCTTCTTCAAGAAACTGGAGACAATTTAACGGTCCTCAACATTTTAGTCCCAACAATTATGAAAATTTTGGGAGGGGTAACTACAATAGAGGTTATCAACCTGATAATAATTTTTCTCGGAGACAACAAAGCCCATCTAATCGGAATTTCGATCAAAGGGGAAATGACAATCGCAACGATGCTAACTGGGGTTCAAATCAGAACAATAATTTCAATAGAGCGAATAACAATGCTCTCAATAGAGATAATAGTCGTGATAGATCGCGATATGACGGTAGATCTCAAAATGATAGATCGCGATATGACAGTAGATCTTCAAATAATAATAGATCTTTTTGCCATGCTAACTCTGCTCAACAAGAGCCCCAGGTTGTTAATGATCAAGGTAACAATAATAATAGTGTCTCTAATGCTATTGGTTGCTCTGCTTTCGATTTCGAGAGAGCATCTCAGTGCCCGGAGTGCATAACTTTGTTTCAACGTACAGCTATAACTACCTTGAGTTGTGGTCATCCTCTACTCCCTCTTCCTGCCGCAACTGCGCATGACGGAAGAGGGTCTCGTACTCTACATAAAGGGTTTGTGAATAATAACACTAGTCAACAAATTTTCAAAAGTTTTTTGTACCAGAAATTAAATGTACCATTTCTTATTGATTTTGACATGCTAATTTCAAATATCATAATGAAATTCACCAATTGGCTCTGGGTTTTTTTAAATGATGAATTTACATTACAGTAATACAAATAATGTATGCTTGTTTACTTCTCTGGGCTAAACAGCTAGTCTTTCTACTTTAGCATTATAAAAATTGTGGTTACATACTCAATTAATTTATATTTTAACATAAAATGATAGAAAAAATAAAAACATTATTTAAAGTTCACATATCATGCTTTAAAAAGGCACATTTGAACCCATTCCGTCATTATTCAGTCGCTGTTCGAGCTCTCTTTGCTTGCTTCTTGTAGTCAATCGATGAGGTGTCTCTTGTCACAGTCCAACAGTAATCAACAAGCATTGAAGGGCTCCAATTGCCTTGATACCTTGTCTCCATAGCAGCAATGTCCTGGTGAAATCGTTCACCATGCTCATCACTGACCGCTCCCCAGTTTGACGTAAAGAAATCCAGATGAGAATCCAGAAAATGAATTTTCAAAGACATGTTGCAGCCAAGACTCTTATACTTCTGAAGGAGATTTTCTACAATTTCATTGTAATTATCAGATCTGTTGTTTCCAAGAAAATTGTCCACCACTGACTTAAATGCTAGCCATGCTGCTTTTTCCTTGCCATGCAACACGCAAAGGAACTCGTCATCATGAAGAAGTTTTCGAATTTGCGGACCAACAAATACTCCCTCTCTTATTTTAGCTTCACTCAGTCTTGGAAATTTTCTGATGAGGTATTTGAAAGCCTCATCTGTTTTCTCCATTGCCTTGACAAAGTTTTTCATGAGACCCAGCTTAATGTGCAAGGGTGGCAACAAAATCTTGCTGGTGTCGACAACTGCTGGGTTCTCAACGTTCTTACTGCAGGCTGCAATGACT
This sequence comes from Oreohelix idahoensis, assembly GCA_024509875.1. NCBI lineage: Eukaryota > Metazoa > Mollusca > Gastropoda > Stylommatophora > Oreohelicidae > Oreohelix > Oreohelix idahoensis. The sequence goes on along the minus strand of JAMPIV010019084.1, from coordinate 298,086 downwards.
GCCTGATTGGCCAATGTCTTCTGATGTAATGGTCACTTCGTGCACGGCTATCCCACTCACAGAGAAAGCAACAGTACTTGGTGTATCCACCCTGTAGTCCAAGCAAAAGAGCGACCACTTTTAAGTCACCGCAAAGTGACCAATGATGATGATCGTAGTTTATACACTTCAAAAGCTGCTTAATGTTTTCATAAGTTTCTTTCATATGAACTGCGTGACCAACTGGAATTGACGGTAACACATTACCATTATTCAACAAAACAGCTTTAAGACTTGTCTTGGATGAATCAATGAAAAGCCTTCACTCTTCCGGTATGTAATTGATGTTGAGGGCTGCCAGAAATGTTTGTGTGGCACGCAGAAAGGTCACCCTCTTTGAAAAAGAATGTAATAAGCGGCTTCTGGCGGTTCCTATACACAGAAATTGTAACATCTTCTGCCAGGAGATTCCACTGTTGCAATCTGGAACCCAAAAGCTCCGCCTTGTTCTTCGGTAAATTCAGATCTCTTACAAGATCATTCAGTTCACCTTGGGTTAGTGGATGTAGTTTGCTCAAAATCTGTGTCACTTGAGGTTGATGGTTCAGGACCACCAATGTCCTCTTCATCAGTGGAAGCAGCTGAAAAGGATTCTGGCACTTTGGGAACTGGTAGGTCATCGCCATGTGGTACCGGAAGTATTGCAGAGGGGATGTTTGGATATTCCAGTCCATTTTTTTCTTCTTTGATATGCCTTTCCCAATTGGAGGGACCATGCAAAAGTAACAGTTGTTGAGATGATCAGTGGGCTCTCTCCAAATCATTGGGACTGCAAAAGGCATAGCTTGCCTTTTGCCAGTCAACCACAGTTTAAGATGTGCTGCACATGTATTGCAGCATATGTGTGGCACCCAGCTCTTATCTTGATCTCCTATTCTGCAGCCAAAATACAAACTGTACGCCTTCTGGCATTTCTAACTACGATACTTTTGATAAGGACAAATGCACTAACTAATGGCAAAATTTTATCAGAGATAAGGTATTTATACACAAAGGTGATGTAATCATAGGTAGGATTGCATCATCAACTTCTAGTAACATTTTTATTGGTCATTAGAAAAAAAATCTTTGATTCTGGATGCGCAACTGTTGGAATTGGACAGTCTCTAGTCCATCCATCTTGTGCAACAGGTAATATAGTGAAATGTGTGACATTCGGTGGGACAGTTGAGACTTTTCCGACTGCCATAGTCTACATCGCTACACCATTTTTCACTGGTTATATACACGCATGTTTGCTCAGAGCACCTACCGCCGACCTTACTGTCGGACAGATACATGGTGTAAAGGTGTGTAGGCCGGTACAAATTGCTGCTTGGGAACGGCAACATCACCTTACCTCTTCTACCTTAGGGACTATGCCAAAATCTTGTCACCAGGTACATTCTGCTAATTTTGTGCGATCTTGTAGTATCGATGATACGATTGTTCATCATACTAATTTGAGTGCTTCTTTTAACCCAGTTCGACATACCTCAGTACGTCGCAAATCTAACTTTGATTCTTCTTTAACTACTATTGTAGAGGAAGATCCTTCGATTTTGTCTGACACAGACACTAACTTTAGTGCTACGACTGAGTCTATATCCAGTCACGTTAATGGCAACTTCTTTACTGCAATGGCTAGTGTTTTCTTTGCTACGTGTACGAACTTAATTGTTAGTACATATCTATACCTTATGAGTATCTGTACTTTTCTTGCTGGGCCGGTTAGCTCAGTATCTTCGTCTTTTACGACTTTTTGTCGTACTTACTGCTTTTCTTTAAAACTTCGACTTAGGTCCAAGTTTACCAATGTCTATTTTTGCATCTTTGTTGTATGCTTCTTGTGTCTCTCTTTGCCCAGTACACAGACTATGACGTCAGTTCAGCCTTTAGGATGTACGCATTTATCAACTGCATTTCCTTTGTCTCGCGCAAAATCTCGGATTGTCAGCCATCATGACGCTCTTAGTCGTCATTACCATCCTCTAGATTTGCCTTTTGACGTGGGTATCATGTGTATACTCACGTCTTTTCTTTACATAAATTACATGCTGCTATTTTTCTCAGATACTCTTATGACCCTGGTTAATTCAGGATTCTGGTTTAGTCTGTACTACTTTCTATGTTACCTTTTCTAGTGCAACGGAGGAAGGTTTGATTATCACCATACAGGGGTCGGAAGTTTATACGGCCACATTCGATAAATTAAAATGAATTGTTGTATATTATATCATTTTTTTCCTTTATCAAACAAGAGATTTCATTTGTATTTTTTCTCAGTGTATGATTTTCCATGAGAGTCAGTACGGCTATATTGTTGGTTTCACCCGTCTACTGATGATATTCCACAAGATTTGCTGGTCCAGTTTAACTTTTCGGCAGTGTGACTCTACACCAGATATTGGTGCCTTTTACTACGGGACGTTCTAAGCCTACGGGACTCACCTTATTTATGGAACTTATTTGATTGTAGATAATATTGAATATTATATATTATTGTAGCATAATCTATTTGAGAGTATTGTATTAGTATAAGATGTAATTTTAAAAAAATGATATTATATTGGTGCATGTTTATGCACTATTGCTCTATTGTATTATTCGTATACTACTGTATTTGGAAATGATGAACATATGATTATTGTAGTGATGCCTCTAATTTTTTATGTAACTCATCATTGCGTTATATTTCAGTACTGTAGTTTTGAAGAATATGAAAACAGGAGAAAATGTAATTTTTTCTGACATTGTAATGTTTTTCTCGCCCAGCGCTTGATTGTGCGCTAGGGGTGACTAGGTAGCATGATATTGGTGCTTTGATGATGATTTTCCGAGGTTGTGAGGTATTTTTTTCCTCACCCGACGCTTGATTGTGCGTCAGCTATAGTTATGGATAACAATGGTGTTTATTTTGACATCCATTTTGAGCTCATCATGTGTGCTCCACAGATCTATAACTTGGTTATCATGCACACTATTTTTTTTGAAAATGATAGCTACTTGTTTATTTTGAATTTGAGCATGCATTGTTTTTTGTTGATGTATACTTGTTTACTATAATGTAATTCATTTATGCAATATACTCTTTCATGTAATTGTCTACCATGACATATTGCTATTTTCTTATTTCTTATGGCATTGCTTTCCTTCATTTCTGCTATTTTCTCTCGTATTCCTTATGGTCTTTGTTCACTTTTCACTTTTCTCGTATGATGTCTTGGCGTATTTATACTGTCATATACTTCATACTTCTTTGAGGTTGACGTTCTTCGTATGATTGTCCCATTATCTGTCTATACTTTACTTTGTTTGAAACCTATCATAGTTGTATACTTAGCTGATTACTTTGTATGCTTCATTTTTTACTTTACACTTACTGTTTATATTTTTTGTCGATGTATTCATATGTCTTAACATAGAGTAATTCTTGTATGCGGATATTAGAACTATACCGACCTTTTATTTTTTGTTGATGTAATTTAAAAAAAAAATGATGTTATCATTTTTTTTCCTCGGGGGGTCGGTGTAGACTGTTAAGACAGATTTTAATATTTGTAGTCGAGGGGAGTTTACACGTTGTAAAATTTGTATGTACAAGCCAGACGTTGGTTATCTCCCTTGACTGGTTTAAAAATATTTGATCCAGAATTCTCTCGAACCTTCGAGATTGAGTTCAGTTCACGTTTCGTGGTTAGCCGCGCATGCGTGACTGTTTGAGGTGGACTGATATGCGGTATCCCGTGACAGTTTGCTCTGGGCGTTTGGCCAGGCTAGTCAGCCATGTTTTCTTACTGTGTATTCGGGGAGAGATATTTTTCGGTGGAATAGAAATGTTGGAGACTCCCCTGTGATATTTCTAAAGCCTAGGATATATGGCTAGTATTTATATTGTGCAAACACCCTTGGAAACTAACAGTGACGAAACCCAACATCAACAACAAATCATTGTCAACACCTATTAATTAAGTATTGCAGTCAGTCCTAGCAAAAGAACTTTATTTAACGAAGCCACTTTAAAGTCACTATCGGTGATGAAAGCATCAGTGCTTCATTGTTTCATTTTAAAACTCTATTTTAACTTTGTTAACTATAATCGATTATTTAATATTTCATCTGTAAATACAAGTTGATAGTTGATTTAATCATTATTGGGGGAAACGTACCCGTATGACTCAGTTATTTTAAATATATAACCATGCAGAGCTATTCAAGTAATAATTTTCTGAATCATTTTAGTTCAGAAAATTTATTTTTCCTCACAGAAGAGGCGGAGAGATAAAAAGTTCATGACAGCTTAGATGATCTCCGTTGTTGTGTTTGGTTTCGTAAAATTTCTGTGAAGCTCCCTGAAAATAAAATCAAAATTCTTCTGTTTGTTTCTCTGCCAAGAGTAATCTTGAGCGAAGGTTGATACCTTTGAAGATTCTCATGTTTAGACTAAGTTTGGCTATTGCTGGACCACAGCTGCAGAGCAGGGGAGGCAATCCCGTGACAATACCTACCGTTTGATAATATGAAGGAAACCAGATAGTCATGAAAATTTTATTGAGATATTAGAACAACACATTTCAGTTACGACCAAAACGTCTTCCTCCACACGATACACAAAAACAAAATAGAATGTTTAAGGTAAGCTAAACTAAACACAATAGTTTTGATTTAAGAGGACAATATGAAAGAAATCTCCGAAAAACGTAGAAAACAAGTGTAGTTGATTTCTCTTTCTGCTCCGGTTGGTGCACAGAGCTACCATTGAAGGTTGTATTCCATAAAACCGGCAGTAACGTATACATGCGCTCCTATGGCGATGATTTCTGTAGCCATTATTTTTCATGATGAAGTTGCCAGTCCAATGCACAACCTTAAATTTAGTCTCCATTTACAGCATGTCTGAGAGAGATGTAGCCGTTTTCTTGTCTAGCATTTTCTCTGTCCCTCTGAAAAAAAAATATATTTGCCACTGTCGTGTAGCACGTCTCTTTCAATCATTCACCATATACATGGATCTGTTGGTTATATCAGGACGAATTTCGTTTAATGTGATATTTTCTTGATTGTTTATATTCTATGTTCTGTACTGTATTATTCCTCACAAAAGGGGTTTTTAATTGTTGGTTAATATTTCAGTCTATTAAGTTGTTCAGACTGCTTTGACGGTCTGCGGCTAAGGATCAAAGAAGAAGTTGTTCAGAAGCTTGCATTTGCTATTGGTTGGAAGTTTATTTATATACTTTTTGTACTGTGTTGTGTTAATCCTTTCTAATGATGTTGAATTGTTATTATTGTTGGTATTATAAAAAAATTAGGAGTTTACTTTCCGAATATAATTTTTTAAATTCCTCCTCTCATCATTTAAATTGTTGTTTGTGTGATATATTGTTTGACATGAGTTTGTTGTGTTTGTGGGAACTTGGTGCCTATTAAATCTTTCACATTTAGTTCTTTTTTGTAGTTTTCGCTGTAATATATTATGTTTTGTCTGTATTGGTCTATTTCTTGCATCCCAGCAAGAAGTGTTTAATGGTATTAGGTTCAAAACCTTCTTCACAGATGGGTTCCTCTATTCTAAAGTGGCCGGTTTGTAATCTGAGCCGAAGTCGTTATTTATTTACTAGTATTTTTAGTTAGTCTTTGTCACGGGATTTACTCCCCTTCCTATGCAGTGATGGTCCAACAGTGGCCAAACTTTAGAGTATTTACTGAGGGTCTTCAAAGATGTCTACCTTTCGCTCAAGATTACTCTTGGCAGAGATGTGAATTGAAGAATGGTGCTTCAGTTCTAGGGAGCATCATAGGAATTTAAGACATCAAGTACTACGGCTGATAGGATCCAGGCCGTGTAAACTTTTTATCTTTCCTGACCTTCTATGAGTTAGGATTTTGCTCGTTCTGATGAGCCCCCAACTGATTTAACTCAGTAAAATATTAATTAAATAGCTCTTTTATTAGTATTTAAAATGACTGAGGCGTACGGGTGCAGTTCACTCAAAAAAATGACTAAATCAAATACAAACTGTATATTTACAGATAACACATTTAATAATCAATTATCGTTAACAAATATAAAATAAATAAGGGTGGGGTGAATTTAGATAGAATCTTTAACATTTCCTCACAGTTGATGGTCTGATTTGAAAAGTTCTTTATTTGAGAGTTCATTTGGCAGCTTTGATTGTATACTTAGCTGCCAGTAAGATGTCGGCTGGTTTCTGCTCCAGCCGAAGGTTGTTCTTTGCAGGTTATGGACAGGTTAACTTTCATCGCAGGTCAAGTCTGTAGGCCGCAACACGTCCCTAGTTGTGAATTGCGAAGATGGTCCAGCGTCTGTTAAGACCCATCTGCTGTAAGTGTCTAGCTTTGACTGCAGGCCACTTATACCACTCACTTGTTCCACAAATAGCACCACTATTTGGTACCACCGACTAGTATCATGAAATAAGAGTGGAGCAAATACCCTCCTGAGTATTAGGTTTCCTGACATTTTCCTCCCTTTGCATTCCACCATTCCATCTGCCTCAAAACGTTGCCCTCTCTGAGCATTAATGTTAATCCCAGTGAGCAGAAAACATCCATTGCATTTATATTGAATATGTTTACATTTACATATGCACTGATTGAAAAGGTTAATATAATAAGTATGTACATCATTTCTATCATCATCCACTCCCTGCTCCATATGGATCTTGGGACTACCTCTGCTTTCTGTTCTCTATGAGAAACCCGCATGAAGCAGTCACGAGCTCTTATTGTGCTGGTACTTGAAACTATCGTTCTATATGATGAGGTTGTCAGCCTCGTATAACTTGGACATCAACTAGCAATTTTCACATGTTAATAAATGCAAAATATAGAACTATAAAATGTACAACTGTTAAGGAAGATTTATAATGTATTTTACATGTTGACCATGATTAGTTTTGTTAGCAGTTAATCTACGCGGTAATAACTCTATTCGTGGCCAACATGATGTATTTTGCACCTACGTAATTATAATTGAACGCGATGTTAGTCTGATGTCACTTGGAGATGATGACGTAGAGTTGGTGTTGCGATTATTTATGCAGACCGTTAGCCGAGGCTTTTCGTTGTAAGATTTCGTCCTAGGAAGACGTTGAAGCTATTGCTCTTAAGAAGTCAAGATTATCTATTATTCTACGTGGCTGTATGTATTACGGAGGTCGCCACATGTATTCAGATGATGCCGAACCTAAGTATTCTTGTTCGATGATATATATTTACAGAGAAGTTGTTGCAGGAGCTAATTTATAATATTAAACTACATACTCTGGTTTTCGATACTTCGGTGATAACCGTCATGGCACCGCTAGTAAATATTCCAGATATGTGACGTTGCATGAAGGACTGTAGTAGTTTTAAAAGTATCCATGTATTCCATGCTTTCAATGAACATTATACGTTTCGTCAATTAAATTATGTCGTCATGTGGACCCAAAAATAACCAAAAGTTTTTGGAAGTCGATTTATCAGAGAAAGATTCTTGCACCATCCCACGACATTTCTTACAACATCCATCAGTACGATGCTCAATAACCGTCCTCAATAATAACCTATGCAACAACAACTCACCCCAAATATCTTTTGGAAATTCAGACTTCTGGCTCAGTGAAGTAGTGTTGGCAACTTGATTAAGATGCCTCTTACACGTGGTCTGGGGTGTTATTTTACAATAGACTCCATCTATGACTTAGTGTTCAGGTTCCTCAGATTCTGGGATTTTCGTATTAATAAAGGTAGAGTTGTCTTGTTGTGTAAATCCACAAGATTGTCAAACACGTTGCCCGGTCCTTTAAATTTGAATCCTAATCGTATTCCTTATTCTGCCTTGTCTTGCTGTCTTCTTGACGATTTGAATTTCACAGTGCGGTAAGCTCACATGACGCTAAATTATAAGGCAATATTCGACTCAAATCCACATTGCTACTATATTTCAAGGCTCCAATCAGAAATGTTGTATTTTTACATCTCAAATGCCAAGCCAATAGCAGGCAAGATGCGTATATTTCTCCTTCTCTCACGAAAAATCCCTCCGTAACAAATTGAAAAATAAATGCGTTGTTTACAAGTCACAATATATGGTATGCCAGCTTCCGTCTATTATCGATCATGTTTACACTCAACTCTACATGATCTATCACATGTAATCTCTTTCAAGATGGATAATTTTTCTCCGACTCGTCTTGTCTGCAAATGCTCTCATTTACCAGGTCTCTCCTACACACGGTTTGCTCGTAAATGTGTTACATTTCACTCTACATATCTCAGGTGTCAATATGGGTTCAAACGAAAGTGATTGATTACCCTACTCAGCAAAAGATGGTCGCTGAAGTCTTGACATGACATTAATTGACGGTAGGGAGTGTAAACAATAATTAACTACAGAAAATGAGACGTAGCGCAATAATTTAGGAGATAAACAAGAATGCTATGAAAAGAGAACGGACAATTCTGGCACAGTGTCCTATTTGGCATTTTTCATTTGTTTTGTTTTAAGCTGGCATGCATGCTTTCCTTGTGTGCTCTGGTCTTGCATTTTCTCTTTAGAAAAGCAGAAAAAAAGTGTTTGGTGAATATAAAGTCACGAGTCATTTACTGTTATTACACAAAGTATGGGGCCCACAGCGAGACTAGAGATGAGCTACGAAAGAAGAAACAAAAGCAGTTAAAGAAACTATATTGGCAAAGACAACAAAAGACGGGACCAAACAAAAATCTATATAGCCGTATAATCAGCTTGGACAGCAAGGGAGTGGGGAATATGTAGTCTTATTACTGAACTCTCTTTTGTCTGAAGCTGTTGATAGTGTGTTCCCAAAATGAATTTATGACGCGAGTAATATCATTGACTTACGAGAGTAGTTCAAGGGGGAATAAAGCTTCTATGGATTGCACCATTTTAGGGGTCGGAGTGGTTAAGAGGTACGGCGTCCGCCTCTAGTTCTAGAGGTACCGGGTTTGATTCCCAGTTGAGGGAGTATATTTTATGGAAAATGTTTTTTCAGAACCAGTGGTCCTAATGATATCATACTCCCGCCTGGTCTCATGGGTAGTGAGATCGGATACCTAGCCTTCTCAGATAAGGGCGAAAAAAGGAGATCCCTTGTGCAAGTTGCGCACGTTAAAAATCCCACGGCTGTCAGAAATCGTAAAGAGTAGGCCTATCAGGCTGCTACCCTGGCAAAAATTTAAAAATTAGAAACCTACCCACAACAATAATATGAATAGAATGTGTGATTCCTAAATACACACAAAGGGATTATCGCAGGAGTTCGTGCACTGTGCTGATATCCTCCTTGTGTGACCTAAGGGAGGAGATCGGAGCACTGATGGAGTAGTCCGGATGCAGTAAAGATAGTCCTTAAAACCAAACCAAACCAAACCAAGAAAGAACACGAAATATAACACCGTTCGTGCGTAGTTAACCAAATTCCGAAACCCTCGAAGAAGCCACTACAGAGATGGCGTCAAGAGTATGCACCGTAATAAAAACGATATATTGACCTAACGGGTGGAGCAGTCAAAGAACATGAGAGATCTATTGCACAAGAGTTAGTGCAAATATTTAGCAATGCATACACTTTTAAGACTAGTTTTCAAGGATGGGCAAGTAACTGTAGTCATACCATAAAGTGTAGAACTAGATAAAAGAAGGAATTTAAAACGTACGTAGGGTTTTCGTTTCTTTAAAATCGGAAATACTTTATTATTTTTTAATGCAATATATTTGCGATTAAAACATAATTATTTATCACACAAGTATTATAACAAGATTAACAATGGCAGTAATGCGAAATGTCCGTTTGTTAGTTAGATCTGCAAGTCCTGTTGGATTTGGTTGGCTTTGGTGCGAGTAGGTAATTTTTAAAAATTAGAACAGTCGACATTGCAGTCTACTAACCAACAATTACAAATTAGCTAACTAATAACTTAAAATTCCAGTTCGTTAAGTTAAAAATAAATGATATACTTAATCAAAATTAGGGATAAAACGCTGGGCGATGTTTTTATACCGATGGAAGTATACATTAGAGCAGGGGTAGGCAACTCAGCTGCTATTCGGTTCTACTTTAGAAATACTGAGTTCTTTGAAGGTCTACATTAATACAATCATGTCTGTTTTTCAGATTTCAGAGTTTGTGGAATGTGAAGTGAGTCAAGCCTATATGTAGCTTTTATCTCTGCCCTGTGACCTGCTAATTCCTGCTATTCCATCAACAGAGCGATGGACAATTCCAACCAAATCAAAATTCTAACAAATGTGAACTTTTTTGCGTCCCAATCTTATTTAGTTCACGAATATGGCTGGCTTGAAGGTTTTCAGTGAAACATGGGGAAAAAAGTACCTTAAACTCATGGGGATGTTACCCTTTTAACTGTCTGCGGGAGATTTCTTGTTCGATTTTTTCGTAGCTTAGAAATTCTTTTCATGTCCCGTCCGTCACTTAGAGATCCACCTCATAATCTCCTGCGATCTACCGGTAGATATTAGGGTTAGTGTTTGTTACCAGGTAGGGAGAATATTTCCCTTTCCCGCCGCATTTGCCTTCCCCAACCCAAGAGCAGCGTCAGGTCCCCATTTACACCTGGGTAGATTGGAGCGCGACAATATTAGCCAACAATATTATAATGAATACCGGTAGCAGACAAGAATGATTATAATCATTCCTAGAAGATGTGAACATCCATACATCTCGGCATGACTCAAGACAAAAATGGAGGAACAGAGTCATGTTAAACTATAACAATATAAAAGGCGTGGGAAAGCTTTAGTTGCGTTGATAAATAGTTTCTCATCATAACTTGTCTCTTCGCTGATCATATAGCATGAGGTCACAACTACAGCTGATCCTCTTGCTGAAAGCCTGCACCAACGCATTTATGTGCTCTTATATAGTTGGTAGTTTACTTAGACACTTTTGATATAATGAGGCTGCCAGCCTGTGATAAGTTGCCTCTCATCTCCGAGTTTCCTGTCAAAACGCAGTCCCGCCAACTCTTTATAGCCACCTGCACAGAGATCAGAGGCTCTTAGGGGAACAACTTTTCTTATATAAAAGAGCTATAGAAAACTTCCTATTTATTTGCAGCAATGAACACGGACGTGTTATGTGAAGTGAATACTCAAAGTCATCGTAATTTAGTCACGAAATAATTAACGAATACATTCTCTGTTAAATTCAACGGATACTTTTTCTATTTGGGTAAGCGACACTAGGTTGATTAGTGTCTATAATTGGGTTATCATGCAAACAGTTGCTAACTAACTATGTGAAATAGATGTAGGGTATTTATCTTCTTAAGTGAAGTGTGTTTGCTCAGCGACGTAATGATCGGATGTGGATAATCTCTCGGATGGGAAAACCAACATAACGTTTTAGTTGAGATAAATTCATCTATAAATTAAGGCTTTCGGCCTCGCAAATCTTTTGTGTAAATTGGTGTAGGTTTTGTGTGTGTCGGGCCTCCAAAAAAAAGAGAAAAGCCTCAAGGGCATGAGTTATTTCAGAGAGGAGGTTAGCAGACATTGTCACAGCGCATTACACATCTGGATTGAACGTTGTTGTTGTTCACCTTCAAGGACGCTCAACCTTCGTTGCCAACTCAGCCAGCTAACACAAGTGACCATTCTTGTGCTTGTCCCTCATGGGGAAGTGTTGTCCTATTCATTACGTGAATTTTAGAGAACTTGATGAATGATTAACTTTAAAAAAATATTATTTGAACGGTTTGATCTTTAATAAATCGATACAAAAGATTTATACCAGTCATGCAGTTTTTCCATTCTTTTATTGGTCTGATCAGGGAAGATAGAGAGAGAGAGAGAGAGAGAGTGGGTGGGTACAACATAACCAAGCGTGGAGGTTAAAACCAAGATCGAAGTCTCTTAAGTAACCCGTTATCTTCGTGCTTGTATGACACCCAACCCTCACACACTGTGAGCCGGTATGTCCTACCACTTCTGCAGTGCACTAAATTGGCAGTCACATTTGGATGCCTTTGCCTTTCTTTGGTTTTTTTATTCACCCCATGACACAGCCCTATGTAAAACTTTGGCGGTTTTAGGGTGTGCCAAGCCCCGGGCAAGCATGAACGTGCGAAGCCTCTTTAAAAAAAACTACTGTTATTGTGACAAGAATATATTTATGCGCCGAGGCTCCTAAAGACACTAGGCCATTTGGAAAAAACTTGGGTTGTCTATTGTGGTGAGCTTCTAAATACAATATCTAAATTAGAATATAACAGTATAGTGCATAAAGTAAAAGTCAAGATAGAATAGACAAAAAAATTTTCGGCGAGAATAGTAAGTTGTCGCCTACGCCTTCAGCTTATTATTTGCAAACGCATAAGCCGAACAAAACGGTACCCAATTTTTCAAATTCATCCTTGACATAAACGAACCACTTTTCCTAGTTCTAAGAAATATTTGCCTAACTGCATTTGGGGGACAGGAGGGGCAAGGCTGGATAACACACACAAATCACGTCTCAAATTGGTTCTAAATCTACAACCAACTTGCACGCTTTGCCTTAGGGGTTTCCCCAATACGATGAAAAAGTTAGAAATGTGGACACCACGGTCATGGAAAAACGTTTAGCTCTTATTGCGAATGACATAAGCTCTCGTAAGTACATGAGAAAAGAATTGAACAGGAGGTAGTTTAAAAATCAACACCTAACGTAGAAAAAAAGATAGAATTTTGAACCAAGCCATTTAGCCCCATAAAAATTGTATATTCGTGTACCTGAAGACTTGCTGACCAAGAATATGTTGCTAGTTATCATAATAGTCCATTAAATAATCAAATATTGATAAACAATACATAGAGAATCAGAGATACTGTCAGGTCAAGTCATATCTGCTTAGATGGGATCGCATATTTTTTGGGAAAAAATTAGGTGAAAGCTAGGCTAAGATGGTACGAGGAAGGGGATTGGGTGGAATTTGAAGTGAGACGAAATATTATTGGCCGACCTCGTACTAAACATATATCACCCGAGTAACGTAGTAGAAAATTGAATTGTATTTTTGAATGACTTTGTTTACAAGTGAAATAAGGGTAATCATTGGCCAGAGTAGTTGATATTGGGGAAAAAGCATTAGTTGGGGACGCCATTTTCTAACAAAACTTTGACACGTAGCGATGAGAGCAGGCTTGTGCAGTGAAAACCATATTTATCAAAAGCCTGGACAGAACGGCAGATCGAAAGTGTGCCAGTCATCGTTCACTGTGTATTTCATTGAATAAATGTGGTAAGATTGACTTTATTAACATGTATCTAAAATAACAATTGAATGTGAAATAATAATATATGTCTGTAAGTGAGTGGGTCTGTAGCAACCAATAGGCAAAGCCTAGAGATTGATCCACCATGTGGTAGACTGTCAGAGAGGTGTAAAACTACAAGAAAATATGTATGATTGTCCTCAAGGAGCATAACACCTATCCTATTATATGGAAAAGATGACAGCGGGAATTGCAGTGGCGTTGTAACTATTAGGGGAGAGGAATACTAGTGTACATTGTCACATCAAAAGATAATGGTGGCATAGGTTGGAATAAAGCTATGACCCTTTTCGTTTGTTTGTAATGTACCTGTACTTAAATGTGGAATAGTATAGTATACTAGGTATAAAGAAGGATGTATAACCTTCACATTTCAGGGTCCTGGGTACTGACGTTAATGTAGTACCAAACGCCTGAGAACTGCTCGATTCAGGACTCTATCTGTGTACTTCGAGCCCATGCTAGTGGCCATTGCCTATCAAAAACGTGGAAAAGATTGTCAAGCTAGCAGAGGAAACGTTCTACCTGTATTCTCCTGCCAAGATAAGTTCTTGTTCGGCACCTGGCAGCTCAACTTAAAAGAACTTAAAAGAACTTAAAAGAACGAGAAAGTGCTAGTAAAGAAAACTGTGCCTAGTATTAATATTTCCACAGTGACAAACGAAAACAGACATAACTTAAAGGGAGTGATTATAACCAACAATCTATGGTTTACTACCAGTATTACCTCAAAGTAGAAGAATACAACTACACACTTATATTAGAATAATATTATGTATGGACAGAAGATCTACTGTGTTATTGGACTGTTGTAAATGATTCTTTTGATTTCACTTTTGATTGTCAGTCCTGGTTCAAAATAAATTAGAATCAGGATAATAAATTGTAAAAAATTGTATTTACATAAATTTCAACCACTGTCTTAAATAAGATAGCCTTTTAAAGTGTCGTTGGTATGTTATTGTGTAGTACTATTGGTGGTTGTGAATAATAAACTATTTGTTTGTATGTTTGTTGGTTATTGCACATTACACCCTACCTTCATAACCCTAGACACTATACGAAGTCATTTTAATAATAATAATATAGATTAATTTTGAATGAGATCAAAAGGGTGGTAGCGGAAAGGTACTCTGGAAAGTTAAAATACTATTTAGTAAATTCAGGGACCTTCATAGCTGATCTCATTTAATACAATAATAATACATAACAACAATTCATAACATCAAAACCCACCACATCTATATCTAGAATCGCCTCTGATGTGCAACCTCATATCAGTCGACCATTACGATTTGCCATAGTAAGTATTAGTCCTATTCTTTTCTTGTCTGGAGAATGCCGTATATGATATTCGTTATTCGTGTCTGATATAACCAAAAGACTTCTGTTTGTGATTGGAAAAGAAGTGCTTTGTCACAGAAGGGAAACACCTCAAAGAAATAGTAATATGATATTTATCACATAATAAGTTGACGGTTAGTGCAAATAGACTTATTCTATTATATGACAGAGAAACATGTCGGATGAAACTTGCTTTTGACATGACCTTTTTTCCAGCCAACTGTTGTGAGCCAAGTATGTCGCATTAGCCGCTGTGATGCCGCGTTGTTGTAGGATGTCTGTGATGTTGTAGGATGTCTGTGATGTTGTAGGATGTCTGTGATGTTGTAGGATGTCTGTGATGTTGTAGGATGTCTGTGATGTTGTAGGATGTCTGTGATGTTGTAGGATGTCTGTGGTGTTGTCTATCTATCTACCTCCCCCCCCCTCCCCCCCGAAACCAGATCATCTGCTGTTGTAGACGTTTGGTAGCAACTAATCATGTTCCATTCTCATGACACAACCAAAGCACTTACTTTTGTCTCTCTGTATACTGAATGCAGAATGTAGTTCCTACAATGTTTTCAGATATCATCACTTCTCATTATGTCTCTCCTGGTAACACTTAATGTGTTTTCTTAAGCTTCTCGTCTCATCGTCTCACAGGATATGATTTTGCTATAGTCACAGCTATTTTTAAAATATGACCCATAAAGAGACACTTTGAAAGGAAAGTGAAATAAATAAATGAGGCAGAGAATATGCAAGAAGATTTAAATTCACACAGTAGAACATTGACAGAAGTCAAATTTAAATGCTGAGATATAAGGCGTAAACTAGAAAGTCATATGAAATATTAATAGAAATGTTTCGCAATCGATCTTAACACAAACTTTGTGACGTTAATGTACCAGGTCACTGTGCTAGTGTGTACTATAGCCGACATATTAATGTTAACGCGTACAAAGAGATCAGCCAAACACAAGTTTCTTGGTCCACATGTCTGAAATTTTATAATCATCATTATCATCATGACCATTACCCTCATCATCATCCTCATCAACATCATTATGGAGTTAGTTTCATGCCTGGCGGCGGTGGCGATAAGTTCCCTACAAGTTGCCTGTAGTTTGAGTATTTTATAACTTTATATGCTTGCTGTTTTCCTAGCCGTCATTTCATGTCATCCCATTTCTTCAGTGTTGTCCTGCTTTTTTGTTCCCCCCACCCCATCCTAATTGTTGTCAGTAGATTACATCGACATTTTTTTTCCATAAATACGGTCAACAAATTTCGCTCGTTTTCTCTCCACTTCTGTCAAAAGTAATTTTGTAAAGTAATTGTCCTGGAATATTTCCACTATTAATTTTTGAACTGAACATTGTGTGCAAGGCAGGTAGCTATGGAACTACTTTTCCGTGGATGCAATTGATTTTTACTCCGCGTTTTTTTCCAGGCGTTTCTATGGTGTAAAACTAACACAGAGCAACGCCTTGTGCTCAGGCGTGTTTTAAAAGGCGACTAATGTGGGGTTGCGCGTGGGGCACACGATATCATCATATAAAATAAACTGATTCAGAAACAACTACTTTAAGAGTTCATCAAGTGCTTTGATGCCGGCGTACTTCAAAGAGGTTAAACTTCAGCAATGACCTTGTTCTTCTAAATTATTTTGTAATTGTGTTACACACACACACACACAAAATATTCACGGACACATTTTAATGTGGGTGTTATTATTAAACGACAATACTAAGCAATACTAAGCAATACTAAGCAATACTAAGCAATACTAAGCAATACTAAGAAAGAACGACTTATCCAATGAGTATTAACAGTAGATACTAAAGTAAAGGTACTAATCATCATCATCAGGTGCCGTCTCCACAACGAAGGTCAGTAGCAATTGATCCCCAACGTCTTCTGTCGCTTGACTTGATGGTGCAATCTCATAGACTCTCCTGTCCCTCTCTTGATTTATCTTGCTCCTTATAGCGCTGTCTTCCTCTTGCACGTTTGCCTTCAACTTTTCGTTCTAACATGGTCTACAGCAAGGTGTTATGTCCTTTTGTATGGCCAAAGTTATATAGCTAATTTTTGATCATCTTCTTTAATTATCTTTTCATTCCCAGGTTTCTGAGTATGCTATTAGAAAGTTCTCATTTGTTTACAAAAATAAAATTAAAATAAATTAATAAATTAAAAAACAAAAACAAAACAGAACCATGATGATGATGATGAACGGCTTTTATATTTGTTTGTTTAATGTCCAAGAAAGGGGGAGATTAATGAACACACGGAGAAGAGAACTGGAGACAGACATAAAGGCGATGTAGAAGGAATATAAAGAGATTGAGTAGATGGTACAGACATGACAACTTGGTGTAAGTTTGTTGAAGGCCTACGCTCCTTGGGGAGTTGAATGTGGGTTAATATCTAGGATAGAGAACACTAAAAACATTACTCCTCTTACATTACATTAGAGGACTCTCTCTCATTCTGTGTCTGTCCATCTCAGTCTTATCTTCAGTTCTAGTGGTTTGTGCTGGCATTTATTTTTATCTTTCTTCAGCACTAAGTAGAATCCTGATCCTATTCCTTACCCTGGCTTGTTTGACTGTCTTCTTAACGAGTTGAATTTATCAGTGCCGCATACTCAAAAGGCGCTAGATTATAAGGCACCATTCAGCCCACGCATTCACATTGCTACTAAATGACAAGGCTCCAATCAGAAATGTTGTATTGTAACATCTTAAATGCCAACCCAATAACATTCAATTTTCCGTTGAATATCGATCATGTTTACACTTCATAGATTTATCACACGACTTCATGGATTTATCACACACAGCATCTTCCGAGATGGATAACTTATCGTAACCATTGCCTACAACAAGTCCGCCCAGAAATGATTATGTCATTTACCGGCCCCCATAAATTATCGTAAGTGTGTGTCTATAATATGTCAAAAGATTGTTATTTTGCGACACGGTCCTGTACAAACAACAGTATCAAGCAGCGACTCGGCCAGACAGAAAATACTATCAGTGATAAGACCAACTGACTGCGCCCATCTCCGTTTTGTTTACGCAGTAATCTGGGCGCTCCCACTCAAAGTCTGGTCGGAAATATGTTACGACTAATACGTAAACAACATTTCGTTCGACCGATCCAAGTGTCTGTGACGAATCAGTTGTGCACTTTTATAACTTTCGTCCTCTCCGGCAGTATCACGTCTTTTCTTCATTTTCCTTACCGATCGTCCTATTATTTGGCTTTTTTCATGCCCTACGTTTTCCTCTAGCCGCTCCCAGACTTGTTTACGTTTCGCCAGGTGAATCATAATAAAACCAGGATAATTAGACAGGTCAGCGGTTAATACGTTATCACCTAAGCCGTCTAGCCACCTTTGATTGAGTCGATCTTTATTGACACA